>CM074718.1:55692757-55912757 GCA_037306005.1 Rhinophrynus dorsalis
ACTGCTGCTTAATTAAGCTATTAATTAATCTCATGATCATGTAAGCATTATATTTTTAATGTTAGAACAGTAAGCATTTTTAAAGCATTTATGCAGTCAGTTTGCTGTGTAGTCTTTGAACTCAAGCTTTTAAAATGTGAAAGTGATATCTCTCTTGATGTAAGAAAGAAAGATTTCTGTTTTAAATGTTTATGTCTGATGAACCTGCATCCACTTTTTGCTTGCATTATAAAGACCATTTTAGAACATTTGGCAAATACATCAAAATGTATCAAATTGCTGCACTAAAATCTAAAAGCAGAAATTCCTTTAATGCAACATAAAAAAATAAACATTTCCTTTTATTAATTAAACATTTTTCAGCTGCCCCCTCCTTTATTACTTTCTCTAGTTGAACATTTTCAGAAAATATGTAGGGGGGGGGGGGAAGGATATACTAGAATTAGAGAAGGTACAGCGAAGAGCAACAAAATTAATTAAGGGAATGGAGGACTTGACGTATAAGGAACGACTAGACAAACTTGGTTTATTTATTCTAGAGAAAATACGACTAAGAGGAGATCTCACATTGTACAAGTATATGAGAGGTCAATACAAGGATCTCTGCGGTGAGCTATTTATTCCAAGGCCTGATCAGGTGACCAGGGGACACCCCTTGAGATTAAAGGAAAGGAGGTTTAGACTTCAGCAGAGGAAGGGTTTTTTTACAATAAGGTCTGTTAAATTGTGGAATTCCTTGCCCAAGGAGATGGTTATGGCAGATACAATGGATAAGAGAAGATTAGATGCATTTCTTTCAAACGGGAACATACAGAGTTATACTATTTATTAGTAGGCAGATCAGGAAGGTCTGATAAAGACTAACTGGTAGCAGGAAAGCTATAAAATTCTCAGTCACTGGGGTATGAGGCAAAGGTTGAACTTGGTGGACTTGTGTCTTTATTCAACCTAATTTACTATGTTACTATGTTACTAAATAGTGATAAAGAGGTGATAAAGTGGAGATGACTTGTCCATTGATATCACTTCTCAAGTTCCTTTGTTATTCTATGGAGCCTATGCACTAATATCTCCAAAGCTGAAATCTTAGTGTATAGGCTCCACAGAATAATATAGGAATTGGAGAAGTGATAAACTGGAGAAGTCATCTCCACTTTATCACCTCTTCATCACAATTTAGTGAATTTCCCCTGTAATTTCCAGAAAAAATGTTTATCCCCTTGAATGCTAAAGAGGTTTCCAACACATTGCAGAGCAATGCGTTGCGTACCCCTCAGGCACTGAAAGGGTTAAAGGAACAGTAAACCTTTTATATATATAAAAAAAACATTATATTATAATTATTTTCCAGCTGAACAAAGCAAGGGCATTTCCACCGACAGTAGATTTTTCAATTAAAACCTATTTTTTTTTATTTTTTTTTACTAAAATGTAGTTGTTTTCTATTGCAGTCACTGGGTGGTGCTGTTTCTATCACTTTCTATGGACAGCCTTAGTCTTTGACTCTAGCTCTCCAATACAAAAATGTCTGCTGGACACCAGATGGTTCTGATGTTTAAAGCTTAATTAAAAAAAATAATACATTTGAACTATAATACCTTTTGAATGTAAATTTTCCCAGCAGTGGGAGTATCCTTGTTTTACTCAATAGGAAAAGCGCTATATCACAGTTTTTCATCAAAGTAAAGGATTACTGGTGCTTTATAGTGTAAAGTAGGTTTCCACTTTTAAGAAGTTGACTTCACCTTCATTTTTTATTTTTACTCTTTCCTTCAATGATCAGTAATGCCTTTTTTCAATTAAATGTAATATTGTAGATATTAAAAAAAAAATTAAACGATGCAAGTCCCGTCTCTCAAACCTTTAGCATTTATGAGATATATGATGATAAAGTTCTCTCTCCCTCCTCTTTCACAGACATCAGCCTTTAGCTAACAGAAGAAGATCCTGGTCCCAGGACCTCCGGCTCTTCAGCAGAGCCGAATAGAGTTATTTAAAAAGAAATACTTCATTCGAACATTCTATAAAGTGTGCTTGCAAACCAGGCACACTTTGTAGACCTTTTTATTGAAATCAGACATTACTATCCCTTTAAGGGTCTCCTTGGCAGCACACTAAGGGAGAAAGCTCCGCCTCCGAAAGAAGAACAGGTAAATAACAATAATCTATAAAATCACCTCCCACCACCACTATCCTCCAGTACTTTCCTGTCCTCCCTAATGCACAGTGATATGGGTTGTCCCCTCTTCTCCATTTGTATTATTTTAATTGTAAATTCAGAAATTTCAATTTTAAAGTCAGAATTCAGATTTTTAAAGTCCAAATACTGAGTATAAAAGTCAAGATTTAACATCTATTTTCTCTTGGCCCCAGAGCTCTTCAGTATTTTTGCAATTCAATTCCATTTGAAAAGTCAATGGTTTGAATTGCTATTGCAGTTTTCTTCCCCTATGGCCGCTAATACATAATGGAAGAATGTGCCATTCGGTTATCTGCTCTATACATAATTGCCATGCTTATCAAGGGCATATTTTGGATATCTTTTTTACTCCAGCTTTAGCCAGTGGCTGAAAGTAGAGAAATCCAAGATGTAAACAAAATACACACATTATTAACCCTTTGGGTGTCAGAGGGGTATCCAACGCCCTCTGGCACTCAAAGGGTTAACAGGTTTTAAAAAAATGCCTGAGAAAAGATCTCATAGACTTAGAGAAATGGAAACACTGATCCTTTAATATTCCAATAAATATATTTTCCCCTATACCAATGACTGTGCTCTCACATTCACACACAGCTGATTGTTTCCCCACTCTCATCCCATTACATCTCAAGTGCCACACAACATTACTTTTATATATATATATATATATATATATATATATTTATTTATTTATACACTAGCAATGTGGGGCGGCTTTGCCTGTCATGTAAAAATCATTCCTGTGAAAATCACTCCCCTCTGTATCTCCAGAATTGGCAGTATTGAGGATATATGAATATCTCCTTCTTACTGCCACACCTAGGTGTGTGACCAGAGACGCAGGTTTTCTCTTTTATATATATAGATTAGAACATGAAATATATAGGGACATAATCAGGGTAAGCCTAGTGCATGTAAATTGTACCATGTGGAGAAATACAAATTCTCTACATTCCAGGTGATTTAAATGTGTCTTTTAACCCATTCAATGCTAAAGCCATCTTCAACACACTGCTCCATAGGATCATATGCAATTCTGGAGCAAACCAAACGCATCACAGGGAAGAATTAAACATTCCCCAAATTCCTGTATAAATGATTGCCAATTTTCATTCCCTCCCCCCACAATGGTGCAGTTGGTTCGTTCCAGAATTGCTCATCTTTATGTGTTTATGTGTTTGAGATGTCTCTGTCTGAAGTGGTTAACAGACACATTTAAATTAATGGCACTTTTCATTTACCCACCCCTATTATGCAGTTGGTTTGCCCTAGAATTGTTCATCTTTAGCTTCCTGAATATGGCCCTTGGTACATTATATAGAAAAACAAAATGGTGTGATTTTAGGACAAAGCAACAATATCACAGGTGACATAAGAAATTCCCCAGTTTTCCATTGATTTAAGTGGGACCTTGTAACCCCTTGAATGCTAGAGAATTCTCCAACACATTGAACAGAATTCATGGGGGGAGATTCACTAAGGTGTGATAAAGAGGTGATAAAGTAGAGATGACGTCTCCATTGATATCGCTTCTCCATTTCCTATGTTATTCTATGGAGCCTGTGCACTAAGATTTCTTCAGCTTTGGAGATCTTAGTACATAGGATCCATAGAATAACATAGGAACTGGAGAAGTAATATCACTGGAGAAGTCATCTCCACTTTATATCCACTTTATCACCTATTTAACACCGCTTATTGAATCTCCCCCAAAATGTTCAATTAGTACTTGGTATCATATCTATGAAGACACACCTCATACTATGTTGTAGAATTTCTTGAAGCCAAACTCCTTCCCCACTGGAGGCTTCTGAAGAAGATTGTCCCTCTCTGTGATCCATCAGGACAGTCCTGCTTCTCTGAGGTGAGCAGTGTTACATCAGTAAAAGGGACAGGAAGGGGATACTTTATCATTCAATTACTCTTGAACTACAACTCAGACAGCACTGAAATAACACTCTCCATGGCCCAAATTCTATGAAGATTAATCGCAGCTGATTTTATTGCGAAACATTACTATCCCTTTAATGTCCCGTAAGACGAAAGGTGTCATAGTAACACAGATGTCTGTTTATCATAGTGCCTCTTTACATCGGATTTACATCTCGGGTTCCCTTAGCTGCACCCATGGCCCCGCCTCCAACCCTCACATGGCCACACACTCTGTCCCATCCACTATTTCTTGGCACAGAAAATAAGCTTGGCCTGCAACAAGCAACGAGAAACAAATAAAGATGTAACCCCTTGATTTCTTCAGCTTGAGAGGTCTCCAACTCATTGCTTTGGAGATCTTAATAGTATCCAAGGAGTTAAAGGGATAGTAATACTTAAAATGTAAAAAAAAATATGTTGTAGGTTTTATCCCTCTGAGTACTCCCACTGCTGAAAGGTGTTTCATTCAAAAGTTATTAATTTTCAAAGTTTAATTTTTTAGGTGCAATATCACAGTGGCCTGCAATTGTACAGTGGCACTGTTGCTACACCATCCTATGGAGATTTATGGTCCCGGGACCAGAGCTGTCCATAGGATCGTGTAGCAACAGTGCCACTGTACAATTTCAGGCCACTGTGATATTGCACCTAAAAAATTCAACTTTGAAAAGTAATAACTTTTGAATGAAACACCTTTCAGCAGTGGGAGTAACCTTGTATTACTCAGGGGGATAAACCCTACAACATATTTTTTTACATTTTAAGTATTACTATCCCTTTAAACAATAGCCTATTAAATGCGGTTTAAAACTGGTACAGGGACTTTGAGATTGCTCTGGCCACACCCACAAATCATAATGTGGGCATGGCCATCAATGCTGAGTCACCTCCCATCAGAATTTGAAGTTCTAGACAGCTTCTAGTAACCATTTGAGTGCCACAGGGGTATGGAACGCATTGCTTTGCAATGCGTTCCGTACCCCACTATCACTTAAAGGGTTAAAGCAATGGGAATGGTAAATTGTCCTCTATATGCCATTGGTTTGCGCCAGAATTGCACCTTTTTGCCTTTATACATAGTTCCTGATTTAAAATCCTTTGAGTGCCTGAGAGGTACCGAATGCATTGCAACAAAGGGTTAATAGAATGTATCCTGTGAATTGTATGTATGACTGAATCTAATACTACGATGGACATGAGTCACCCTCCTAGTAAATGCTCTACAGTCAATTGTCAGCTGATAAGAGTGCTCCAATACAGTAATACAGCTAAACCCACTCCAGTTCTAAACCATCTCCCATGCTGATTTCTCTCAATGACTACATAAGCATGTAAGGCCCAAGTGAAAATTATCTACGCCATCACATGTATAGATCTCTTTATTCTGACACGAGTGCCAATTTTCTCCTCATAAACATGATTGTGGTTGTATAGCAGATTATATGCAGTTAAAAGCATTAATGACAGTGTTTTGCAGCTTTTAATAATAGGTATTTTATAACGGAAATCACAGAGAAATCTAGCCTGACTATGAGTTTCATTTGGATAGGATACATTAGTGTTTCTCGTGCACAGGTTCCTCAGCCGGTGCTGATATCTGGCAATATCAGTGTCGGTTTATGTGGCCATAGTGAGAATTGCCTTGGACCTTAGCAGTGAACATTATTAGTTTAGGAAGGTAGTTAACCAGTTCCTAGCTATATTGTTTTCCAAAGCCCCATGATGGATTGTAATGGAATATTTACTTACACCAGTTTCTATCATCAGATTTAGAAGAGGGATGTACGAATTTGCCAGAGCAACTAATTTTCTTTGCTGTGATGTTGGCCCAAAAATCATGCACCTGAGTGTACAATTGCAAATTTCTTTTAAGTATTTTACCAGGTAGGATACATTGAGATTGTCCTGCACTCATTTTATGTACCTCAGATGTATGAAAGGCTGAGTTGATCTTGCCAGGACTAGAATCTGAGACCCTGAGGTTTGAACTGATTCTACAACTGGTGCATTAACCAAAAGAGCCATCTCACTGGCATAACATAATAAGGATTTAAACCCACATGTGCATTGAACAATTTATAAGCAGTCCATCGCCAACACTGTTTCTTAAGAGCTCCCAACAGTGCATGTTTTCAGGATATCCCACAAGGAACACATGTGGACTAATTAGTGGCTCAATCACATTGAAATGGAGTAATAGTATGTTGATTCCCTCTTAGTGCATCGCAAGAAACAAGAAGGAGTCCTATACACTTCCCTCTCCCCATTACCTTGGTGCAATCAGCACAAACAAGAAAATTCTCACTTTATATAGTTAAAGGGATTGTAATACTTCGTTTTAACTTTATTTTATTTTGTAGGCATTAAAAAAACATGAAGAATGATATAAGTCTTATCTCTCAAACCTTTATGGTTTATGAGATATTCACAAGCAAAGTTTCCCCTCCCGCCCCTTTGTCCTAGTGTAAGCCATCTCTTCTCAGATGTGAATCTGGTTGTATGACCAGACAGATGACAGAAGGGGACAATTTTCTTTGTATGAAAACAATGAAAGCCCTTCCCCCCCTTGACAAGTTTTTCAGCTTTTTCCCTTATCTTAAATGAAGATTGTCCCTCTCTGCAGTCTACCTGGGCACCTCCCTTCTGATTTGGTTGAACGGGGGGGGGGATACTTTATTTGTGAATATCTCTTAAACCATAAAGGTTTGAGAGATAAGACTTATATCATTCTTAATGTTTTTTTAATGCCTACAAAATAAAATAAAGTTAAAACGAAGTATTACTATCCCTTTAAGTATCTAAGTGATAGCCAGGAGTAACACCAATAAATCAATTCCAGCTCGTTTTAGTTCAGACTCACATTAATACATCATGCTGAGTGAAGTCAGCTGTATTATGACTAAAAGTACCCTGTACTCTTGGCACACATACGTACAAATCATTCATTTTGTGCAAGAGCCCAATAATCAATATGAACCTATTGGATGTTAGAGATGTCTCTAATGCATTGATTGCCAATACAGATGAGACATTTCTAGCATCAAATATCCCTGTTTTCTACTTTGACATCATTAGGGTCTAAAATTGAATGGTGTACACACCTCCTTTTCAGTCATTGGTAAACACTGAGGTGAGCTCAGCCAATAAGAAATAGGCAGCACATGCTTTTCTTGCCCATTCCTTGAACAACACAGCTCCACATAATGCTGAGGGAAAGATGGCCATGAAACAAGTAGCATAGCATGCACATGGAGTCTCGCTGTCATGGTGACAATGTTGTCTATGCCATATTCATGCTTGTATGTGGTGAACATTTTGGTGCTGAATAAAGGAACACTGTGAAATGCCCACAGACTTCCCTATTGCTCTGCCCTTGTAAAAGTAGCATTGAGGGTTTTTTTTAAAAAATGTATAGTTTAGTAAAGTGGCATCAGACAGCACCTGATTTACAGTGAAATTGCCATTGTACCTTCACCCATTGATTTGATACTGCAGTAGTGGTTTCATCAAGTTTTATCTCTTATGCTGTGTAGTTGAGGACAAAATGGAATTAGGAATACATGGAATACACCCCCTGTCTCTTCTGAGGGGGGGGGGGTAGAAAAAGGGAAATGAAGATTCTGTCTACAACAAAGGGTGATTTACATTGTATAATGTAAATAAAGGGAATTCATAGAGGACCCTCTTTTCACTTGGGAAACAGTGAGAGGGTATAGAGCAATGGTTCTTTACTAGGGTACCCTGGCACTCTGGCGTGCCATAGACATCCACATAGGGTGCCTCCTTCTTTTCAATGAAGACTTGCCAAAAAATGTGAGTTTCAGTTGTATTTTTATGGAAACTGTTATACATAAAATGTTTGATTTTGTTATACTGATTGAGAGACCTAAAAGTAACTATATATTTATACTCCTCATCACTCCTTGACAGTTTACTCATAAAATGGTAGGGGTACCCCAAAAATACCAGACTGCATCTTAGGGGTGCCTTGGGCAAAAAGGATAGAGAACCACTGTATAGAGGTAGCAACCCCTGGTTAGACAATGTTGGGTGAGGATCATAGAGTGTGACTCTCACACCCCTTGGGCAGGATAAGTAGATCTTTAACAAAATATATATTATCCCCAGTTATTTCATAACACATTGCACACCACTGCCCCTATATATACAAAGAAAATGGAGCAATTCTGGACCAAACCAACTATACAATAGTTCCCCAAGTTCTTATTGATTTAATTGGGGATTTTTACCACCTGGATACAGTGGGGGACGGGGGTTATGCACTAAGGAGTGATAAAGAGGTGATAAAGGGGAGAAGACATCTCCAGTGATATCACTTCTCCAGTTCCTATGATATTGTATGGAGTCTATGCACAAACATTCCTCACACTTGAAAAATCTTAGTGCATAGGATCTATAGAATAACATAGGAACTGGAGAAGTGATCTCACTGGAGAAGTTATCACCACTTTATTACCTCTTTATCACACCTTAGTGCATAACTGCCATTGTTTTGCAATGAGTTGGAGACCTCTCTAGCATTCAAGGGGTTAAAAGCCCTTCTGAAATTAATGGGTTTATTTAGCCATTGTGAGGATGTTGGTCAGCTCCAGAACAGCACAGATTTTCTTTGCAAAATGTAAGAGACATCTCTACCAATAAATGGACCGCATGTATTACAGTAGAACAGTTAATTTCTGGGACATATAAACTTCACCATAGGGGACACATAAAAATTCCAGATGATTTAAATGGAACTTTTAACCCATTGACTGCTAGAGTGGTCTCCAACTCATTGCAAAGCAATATGTTGGAGACCTCTCTAGCATTTGAAGGGTTAAAATGCTCCATTTAAATCAACAGCAATCTGGGGAATTTTCATGTGACTCTCTATGGTACCTCTGGTTTGCCCCAGTACTGCTCCACTTTTACATATGGCCCAACGGGTTAAGGGGTATTCGAAACAATTTCAATATGATTAAAGAGGCAGTAAACCTTTTCTTAATAAACATTCAGCTTTTCCTGCTGAGTAAAACATTGGTAATTCCACCACTGTGAGTTGTTTTATTCAAATGTGATCATTCAAATTGTCAGGAAATGAGTCACAGCATGATTACTTCCTGAAAGTTCCAACTAATAACATGACTCAGCAGTTTCTCTCACATTCTATGGAAAACTGTTTGTCATTCACCTCACCTAGAGAATGCAACAGAATGACTGATCTGAGCACTAGACTGTAATGTAAAAAGAAAACAAACAAACAAACAAGACTTTAATCTGTAATATCTCTGGAAATATGTATCATAGGAAAAGCCCTATTATATATATATATATATAGAGAGAGAGAGAGAGAGAGAGATGGCGAGAGAGAGAGAGAGAGAACATATAAGTTTAAATAGATAGTTTTGAGAGAGAGATGAAAAGTTTTATTACATATCCATGAATGTGCAGCTTGACTTCTTTTTCATTATTTTTCTGTTCCAATCTTATACATACACATATATATATATATATATATATATATATATATATATATACATATACACACACACACACAAAGGTGACAAGATAAAGCTCACAGGGATTAAAACACTGACCACTGATAAATATTATCACATTATTGCCTGTGATTGCTGCCTTTTTACCTGCATGTGTGTGTTGATGTCTTATTGTGGTGGGAGTTACGCCAAGAACTATGCCATCGGGATCATACACTCCTTGGGGCACCCAAGGTGGAAAGATCAAAGCTAAGACACTAGGCTTGATTTATCAAACATCTGTCAACCTACACTTGCCACATGTGGCAGAATATGATCCATTGCCTTAACACGGCTTCACAACAAAAAAAAAGGCCTCATTCCCTAGAAGCTTGCAAGCTATTACCTATGGCAGCATGGTAGCTCAATGATAGAGGGTGCTAAGAATCACTGGATTCTGTCAGGCAGCCTTTGGACTTTAGACATTGGAATGCTTAACATTCCATCTATAAGTACAATTTCACGTTTAGAAGAACTAGTAACATCAGTTGGGACATTATCGGCTTATATAAAAAAAAGACAAAGATACAATTAGAAGATGGACGTTGGATATACTATGAAGGAACCAATGATGGACGATGTGGAGAAATCAGATTTTTCATTAACAAAAGACTAAAAGACTCAGTCATAAAGTAGAAACTATTCCCTATGCTGTCAAACTAAACGGTCGATATGTTCTTCATATCATTCAAGTTTATTCTCCTACAAGTAGCCACAATAATGACGAAGTTGAAGAATTTTATGATGGTTTATTGCACCTCTACAATCAGGACAATTCCACTACATATTTATTACGGGATATTTCATTGCGAGAATTGATAAGATCCAGAATGGTGAAAAATTGATCTGATCACATGGAACTAACTGATTGAATTTACAGAAGAACAACATTTGTACTTTATTAATTCATTCTACAGGAAAATGCCCAGAGAAAATGAACATACAAAAGCTCTCATGGCAATACAAGTGAAATAAAAATTTCAAAAAATAAAATCATATTCAATGACTGTTCAGCCATAATCTGTTTTAATATTGGAAGTGACCATTGTCTAGTGAGAGCAAAAATCTAAATTTACTGCAAGAAAGTGAACAAATGTGAAGATCGACACTAACCAGCTATTGAAATAGAATTTTGAGTTAACACAGTCAGTGTACTGCAAGACACTACACTGCCCAAGCTCTTGCACCTTCTGTGAAACAAGAAAAACTAACCCAAATTTCAAAAGAAACAGTTACCATGAATCGCATAAAAGAAGAACTGTTCAAGATCAATGTCGAGCTCATCAAAGGTTCACTGGAAGAAAATCAGTGGCTAAAGAAAGCAAAACAAAAGTTGGCCACACACATAGGAGCCAAATGTTTGCATTAAAGCTTGAAGATGGTACAACAGCAAAAAAACTCAGCAACAAATACTAAAATGAGTGGAAGAATGTTATTCAAATCTTTATAAGGATGAAGGACAACAACATAATGTAGTGTCAGAGGCTGACGCTGTGCCAGACATTTTGGTAGAAGAAGTAGAAACTGCTCCCAGCACAGAACTCTCAGCATTCCGCACAGAATGCTCCCAGCACAGAACTCCCAGCATTCCACACAGAATGCTGACAGCACAGAACTCCCAGCATTCCGCACAGAATGCTGCCAGCACAGAACTCCCAGCATTCCGCACAGAATGCTCCCAGCACAGAACTCCCAGCATTCCGCACAGAATGCTCCCAGCACAGAACTCCCAGCATTCCGCACAGAATGCACCCAGCACAGAACTCCCAGTATTCCGCACAGAATGCTGCCAGCACAGAACTCCCAGCATTCCACACAGAATGCTGCCAGCACAGAACTCCCAGCATTCCGCACAGAATGCTGCAAGCACAGAACTACCAGCATTCCGCACAGAATGCACCCAGCACAGAACTCCCAGTATTCCGCACAGAATGCTGCCAGCACAGAACTCCCAGCATTCCGCACAGAATGCTCCCAGCACAGAACTCCTAGCATTCCGCACAGAATGCACCCAGCACAGAACTCCCAGCATTCCGCACAGAATGCTCCCAGCACAGAACTCCCAGCATTCCGCACAGAATGCTGCCAGCACAGAACTCTCAGCATTCTGCACAGAATGCTCCCAGCACAGAACTCCCAGCATTCGGAACAGAATGCTCCCAGCACAGAACTCCCAGCATTCCACACAGAATGCTGCCAGCACAGAACTCCCAGCATTCTGCACAGAATGCTGACAGCACAGAACTCCCAGCATTCTGTGCATTCGAGCAGTCTCTACTGCGCATGACGGCTTCTGACAAACATCCTAGCGAATTATTATATAGGATATATATATATTGTTGGGGGAAAAGGCTATATCCTATAATCTTTTTCTAATAAGTGTACTGTACCTTTAAAAGCAATGCATATGCATGAATACTTTTGCTCCATTAGAAAAATAGGAGTTTTAAATTAGTTGCAATATAGAGTTAGTTTGCAAGGTCAGTTTGGTAAGTTTTTTCCCCAGTACAATAGGGCTTTACGCTTCAAGGACAGACAGCTGGACAGACCAGATAGCGCTGCTGAAGACTGCTGGGGGCTGCTGATTGGGCAATAACAGGGGGGTGGGTTACAAGTGGTTCATCGTTAGTGTATACTTAAGGGGTCCTCGATTGTGTGACGGGGGAGATCTCCTATACAGAATTTCTTGTAAGTTTGTTTGTGCATCACTTACATGTTATTGCTGTGTTGCTGTGTTATTTTAAATAATAACCAATCTATAATTTGGAACAAATGTGTCACTGTTGCATTATTTATAACCTTTGCAAATTTTCCTTTGCAAATTTTCCTTTTACTCTATATATATATATATATATATATATATATATATATATATATATATATATACAGCAGGGCTCAAAATTTCCACTCACCAATAGCCAATGGTGAGTGAAAATTTAGCCCTGGCGAGTAGAAATTCAGCCCTGGTGGGTATGTTTTGGCTTGCAGTGGAGAGTAACTTTTCAGGTCTGGCTAGTAGCAAAGGATTTCAACTTTTAAGCCCTGATATACAGGCATATAAGAAGCACTCTAACTTTCTCGCTTAGTGGGATGAATGCCTGGCTGCTGAGGTTCTTGCCAGGGAAATGTAGATACTGCGGATTGAAGAAAGCACTCTCAGGACTTCAGGAAGTGTGAAGAAAGTGCAGAGGTATGAATAAACCTTCCTAAGGTCCTGAGAGTGCTTTCTTCAATCCGTATACATAAAGTAGTTATAAATGCAATTAATTGAATTATTTCTTTCTTACCACAGTCAAGTAGTTTATGAGTTTTATGTGTACACACCAAATTCACTTCTATGATAATGAGTGTAATTCCATTAGGTTAATGGTTCCATTAGGACATTATGAGTACAGTGGTAACAGTTCTGACTTAATGGCAGAGCGGAGATATAGATCCCAATTATGATTTATAGATACCGATTATTCTAATACCTACAGAGCTATTTGACTTTATTAGAAATGTTGTTAATTTAACTTTTTCATTGAACTCTTTGAGTGCCGGAGAGGTAGTTGACGCATTGCAACAAAGTGCGTTGGATATCTATATCTCTCTGGCAGTCAATGGCTTACATTCCAATGGTAGCAAACTGGATGAATATAAATGATGTACTTTCATATAATGCGACTTTCAATACATTCTACATGTGTATAACTAGTTCCACAGAACATAGACAGCAAAATACTGTAATGCACAATAACCCATCTCTTACATCAGTATGGATTAAAAAATCCTAATGATCACTATGAATTTTACCCTTCAGCCTTTGTCCTAGATTTAACATTTTCATTCTGTCCTGGATGTTATGTATGTGGAGGTGAATATTACTGTTGCTAGCAACACTAATGGACCACAATGTCCATCCACTGCACACAGTAATCTTCTGTTCCCTTGTGCACTCTGCCTGCTTCAGTCCAAGGGTTTAAGTTTAATTCCTGTACTGCTAGCAAGAGTTATGTCCTCCTCCATGGACATGATATCGACAACCGATTGAAAATGTTAGTGTTTTAGAGTTAAACTGGGCTGATAGTCATACCTGGGGGAACTCTGCGGATCTACCCTGGTTTTTGCAGTTGATTATCGGGTCTCTGGGGACAGACGCTGATTTTCCACAATGCCTCCATTTCCTCCCTCCCAATCCCTGGTGGTCCAGTGGGGTGGCAGGATAGACGGGCTGGCGTGACGTGCTCCCACACTGTCCTCTTCTGTAATGCAGACCGCTGGGAGATGATGTCATCTCCCAGCGCTCTGCTTTACTACAGCGCCGGAGGGAGATTGCGGCACCAGGAGAAGGGGGTCGCAGGGGGCAGCCTGGCCCCTGGAGTGACGGGCCAGTCGCGGTTGTGACCCCTATAGTTACGCCACTGCTTTCTGGCACTCAAATGATTAAGAAGGTGTTTAGTAAATGCATAAGGATTGCATAAAAGACCAGGAACCATTAATAAAATTAAAAAAAACAGGATATTGAATGTCGTGAATGCAGCTCTTTATGAAACTGTCCCTGTCATTTGTTATGATAGGTAATTTAGATGAAAGTCATCAACTGTTAGATAAGCTGTACCTCACCATTAACACCTAGTCCATTTAATGTGCCGTGACCACCTTAGAAATTGAATTCTACCCACTGAATACACAAAGAAGAATTGTACAAAGCTTAAATCCTTTTAGAAGTTCAACAATAAAAGGGAAGTGATAATTAATATAGTGTAAGAATATGTGAACATCTTAACCCATTGAGTGCCAGAGGGGTACACAGTGCATTGATGCAATGCGTTGCGTACCCCTCTGGCACTCAGAGGGTTATGCTTTAGTTATGAAAGTCATTAAATAGTGCAGATTGTAGATTATGCTAAATGGTGTGACAGTAGATTGGCTTTGACCCTAGTTATATAAGAGACCAAAATATGTATAACAACTATAAACACAAAATAAAGGTAGACAAGGCATACCATTTTGGAAAGAAGACAATACTCTCCATCACATTTTGGGTTATTTGTATTTCTATCCCTAGCCTGGTGTACGCAAATGTCTCCATAAGATAGCAGTAAAGGGAAAATAAAAACCACTAATGTTTTACATTTCTACCCTTCAGAGGTAGAAAAATAATTTCCTATGGTATTCATTAGAAGCTCACCTCCAGAGAGATAAGACACACCATTGGTAAGGTCTGACATACCAGAGAAGTGTCAGAAGCATAAAACTACACTCATTAAAATGTTGTCTTTCTTGCATTATTCAAATATGAATTTTCTAAAATGGCTGTAGCAACTACAGATATGAAGACAAAGTAAAAAAAAAAAAAAAAAGCATACCATTTTTGAAAGAAAACACCCCACTGTATCAAATGAGGGGGTCGCTTTACTTTCTACTCCTAGGCTAGGGTCCACACCAGAAGATGGCTCTATAGCAAAATATAATATATTTTTATACTTCCACCACTTCAAAGGTAATAAAATATTTGAAAACCATGGAATTTCCTAATGAATTTGGCACCTATTGCAAGCCAAAGAAAAATAGCACTGCATTGGTGGGAATGTTCATACCAAAAGGGGAGCCAGGAGACCTAAATTGCACCTATTACTTTTCCTTTTTGAAGTTGCCTACCTGCAGTAAAATTGTCATAACAATTTTAGATGTAAAGAAAATGGATACAATTTGGAAAGAAGACAACCCACTGATTCCAATGACAGGCCAGTCAGAGAGCTGTGGAAAAAGACCAGACAGAAATCTACAGGACATAACTGGTCTGTTTGTTTGAAAGGTCAGAGTTTAGTTTAAGAAACCCAAAGTTCAATGAAGATTTTGGAAGTTTTACACACACCTGGTAATATAAAAAATGTACTGTATCGCAAAAGACTGGTTTAATTAATATCCTTCAACTATTGCTAGCACTGTATGTAAGATGAAAAGAAAAGAACATCTTAAGTAATACTTATTTTTTTTTTACTTTTTTAATTGGTTGCTCTGTTTCCATCAGAGGGGTGGAAATGAATAATGCTTTGGCTACCTCTCTGGCACTCAAAGGGCTAAAGTTGTAAGCTCCCACTGAGGGGAGACTTAGGAAAAATAATAGACCTCATTTAAGAGAATTTATCACAAATCTATCTGAGAATATACTATACTAGTGTAAAAGCCCATGTACAAGGGCCAAGGTCCGGGTGATGTTAAAAGGCCGGTCCTGCTCTGCATCCTGCCACTGATGCTGTCATGCACTGTTGAGACTGCCCGAAAACACAGAATGATCCCAGCACAGAACTCCCAGCATTCTATGCTCCCAGCACAGAACTCCCAGCATTCTGTGCTCCCAACACTCCGTGTGTTCAGGCAGTCTCTTCTGCACATTACAGCTTCTGACAAACATCCTAGAGAATTATTATATAGGATAGTCTGGCCAGTGACCAATTAAGACTCTATGCACAAAATGGGCAATACTCTTGATAAAAATATAAACAACGTTTAATTTAAAACTCGGACAAAGTTAATAAGACTGCGCCCATGTGCACGGTAAAGGTAATATAACAAATGGTATGAATAAGCGATATGCTAAAAATCCTCACAGGAAACATAATACAAAGGTGCCGGGATTATGTTTCTGTGGTACCCAATCCACTGTCATGAAAGATATCTTGAATATATCCCAAATTTTGCTCTATTGAACAACACCAGTATCTAGAATAAATCTAGACTGCTGACACTATGTAATAAAAATATCCTGACAAATACTTGTTTTCTCAAGATTTATAAACAATAGTGTATACTCCTGAAAAAAACAAGATCTCAAAAGATAACATATATTGCTACTCTCCCCATATCCCCACAGTCCCTAACTGCTATACCGGTATATAAAAATATCCAGAAAAAGCAATCTATCGCATAATCTTGAAAAAAAAATCTGCTTGAGTCCATCAAGTGAAATAGTCTCTTATATCACATATTTTAAATATGGCAATTAATGTATGTACATTTGTGACGCATTCCTTAAAACATCCGGTGAAAACTCTCACACCAACTGACAATAGTGTAAAAGACAATGACGTAAATTTCTCCTCTTGATTATCAAAACACAAAAACTCTCAAATATGCATAGTAACATAGTTGATGAGGCTTAAAAAAGATATGCGTCCAGCCCATGCCAAATCACCCCTTCGAGGAAATCAATAAAACCTAAGGAAGCCATTTCAAATCAAGCCCCAATTGGGTAAAAAAAATTCCTTCTTGACTCCAAATGCCAGTCAGGTGTTTTCAAGGACCAACATCCTATTTGCATTGAAGCCATCTGTCATAATTCTCCACATTGTTCTCTGCTAGATAGGCATCCATTACTTTTTCAAAGCAGTTACAGTATCTGTAAGCACAACATTCCGAGGCATAGAAATCCATAGCTTTACCGTCCTTGCTGTAAAAAATCCCTGCCTCTGTTATGTTGCTCAAAGGGTTAAATGTGGGGCTTACACATGAACGAATGCATGAGCATGTCAAATCCTCCTCTTGATTATACCAGGAGCAACCAATCTCTCAAATATGCCTCTTTTATTTTGGACTGGAAGAGTGGTAGTCTGTGTCAGACTGCATAGTGGTTAATTTTCCCCCTCCCTCCATAGTACAGCCACCTGTGTTCTACTTTTCTGTCTGTGAGAACAGTTTACAGACAAGGCTAAAAATCTTTATTTCACTGCATGTTAGTAGATCAGATGAAAACAGATTGCTAGCAGTGACATTGCTACTCGCAAATTTATTTGATGACATTGTTATTTAGGGCTCCTCAATCCAGAATGTGTTAACTATAACACAGCTGCTGTTTCATGTTTTTTTTTTCAACTATGTTTAACCCTTTCTGAGCTAGCAATGGATCAAGTGTATTGCCATGTAATGCATTGGACACATCGTTAGCAACCAAGGGGTTAAAGCTAAAACATTTGCAATATAAAGCATAACATTTCTGGCTTGCCAATAACACATCATCAGTCAGAGAAAAGTATTAGTTGGCTGTCATCAATCAGGACACCCTTTGTAATAGAAGCCATTGCCAAAGTATGAAATTCATGTGATTTAATGTCACCAGTCAACACTGTGAACTGAATGAATGGCTGCACCTGCAACTGCTTGTGGCATAGAACCTGAACTTTAATAAGCAGGCCTTATGATAGCTGGGAATTCTCAGGGTCTGAAGCTGGTATGAAAAAGTTCAGTGGCACCAAATGGGTGATAACTAGTAAAAGTCCATTTAGATACAGGCATTATGTGAAATAATCACGATGTTCAAGTCCCAAGGCTGCCCCATGGCCCAAATCACATGCAGTAGAAACAACAGGGGATCTACACAATCATGCAATAAACTCCACAAGCAGTGAGATAAAATATCAAAATGTCCTCATACACAATATAAAAACAAGTGAAGTATATGAGTCATAAAATCTAGACCCACAACCTATAGATCCATCAGTTCACTGTACATCTCCTCATCTATGTGGTTTTTAAAAGCGGAATAGTTAGCTGGCTTGCCTTTACCATCATAATTAATCATTAGACACGCAAAACGCGTAGATCAGGAGAGATACAGTCAACTGATGGATCTGGTGATCGTGACCATAGATTTTATTCCTCATGTACGTCACTTGTTTTTATATTATGTATGAATACATATCGATGTTTTATCTCACTGCTTGTGGAATTTTTTTTTGCATGATTGTGCAGCTCATCTCTTATTAACTCTCAAGGTCTGACCCTGAGACTCAGGGCTTTGACTCAAATCTCAAGGAAGGTCTCAGGGTGAAGGGCCACATTCTAAAGGTGAGAGAGCCCATTGTTACATTCTACATGATCTGCACCACTTAGCTGCTTCTTTAGTGTCTAAATTGGGGTGATTTATACAAGAAAGGCAAACGTCTCACTTGTGTGTGTTCAGGCAGTGATATGTAAAATCATCTTGAAGGGTAATTGAGGAATAACTGAAGGCACCTCTGGGTCAGAGCAAGCAGGGACATATTGACTGTAGTCTATGTTATGGGGAAAGATAAAGGTTAATATTGTAAACATCTCTGGGTCAGCTTATTTTGAAAATTTCCAGGTATGGGCCTGACCCTGGCTAGAGTTACCATCTTCTCAGTAGGGATGGGAAAAATGTTTTGCCTCAAAAGATGCAAAAAATAGCAGTCTTAACTTCCACAGGAATTCCAGCAAAAAGTATTTTTTTACACTTTATTCTGCTTTATTCTGCTTTTTTCACTGCATTAAATTCAATAATAATAACATATAATAATAATTTATCCACACACACACGAAGAGTTTGTCATCATAGCAAAGTATGAAAGGGTAGTATAGGCAAACATGCAAAGACAGGGAGCTGGAGTTGCTGGATTTTGGTGGTAGCCAGTACCAGGTTTTCTCTGGGTGTGGGTGTGAAGGGAGAGAGGAGTAGTAAAAAATCAACAACAAAAAAACCCCTTTGACTGATAAATGGCAGGGTAAGACAGATAAGTGACCCTTCCTACTTGATCTGGCTGGCTAATCCGGAGACTATGCTGTGACTGAGTGACAAATGCTACAGAGATAGACTTAATACATCATACATTCAAGACAAACAGGTACAACTTGACATACTGTGTTACTTACACACACTTACTCCCCCATCCACAAGAACATGTAGAGACAGACAGGCACATAACTGGAGTTGCTTGATTTAAAGGGATAGTAATGTTTCAAAATAAAAGGTGCTCCAATTAACCTTCATAGTATTTGGGCCATGCAGAGTGTTATTTCAATTCTGTCAGAGTTGGAGTTCAATAGTAATTGAATGACAAAGTATCCCCCCTCCCGTCCCTTTTACTGATGTAACACTACTCAACTCAGAACAGAAAGGTGGTGTCCAGATGGTTTGCAGAGAGGGATAATCTTCAATTAGCACAAGGAAAAACCTGAAAAGCCTGTTTTCATTGTTCTCGCAGTAAGAAAATTGTCTCTTACTGTGAGCTGTCTGGTCTTAAGACCAGATTCCACATCTGATGGGAGGTGGCTTACACTCAGTAAAAGGGACGGGAGGAGGATACTTTATCATTCAATTACTCTTGAACTACAACTCTGACAGTATTGAAATAACACTCTCCATGGCCCAAATACTATGAAGATTAATTGGAGCTGCTTTTTGAAACATTACTATCCCCTCAAATAATATTGGTGCTAGTCAGTTCTCTGTATGGTTGCAGGGAATGTGGATGTGATTTCTAGACAGTAACACTGACAGTAACAGTTAAAAAAGTACTTTTGACTGATAGGTGATGGAGACAATAAGGAGATCATATTCCTACACCTGAGCAGTGACAAAGACAGGAGACATACTGTGCATAATAAACCGCTCAGGTGTGTACATTACGATAAAAATCAGTAAATCATAATGTCCAACAAATCATCACCACTGCTGCCATCATTGTCATCATCATCATCATCATCATCACTGCTTCCAAGTCCAACCCCTACCCAGTGGATCAAGGGGTACATAATAGTAGTGTTATAGATTTCTCAGGGAGTGGGGCAACATTTTCCACAATGCTACTGCTCTTGTGAAAATGCACAACATGGATGAGGATGAGGATGACCCAGAGGTAGCCGAAAGGGGCTAGAATCATGGGGGGGGTTATGCACTAAGGTGTGATAAAGCGTTGATAAAGAGGAGATAACTTCTCCAGTCATATCACTTCTCCAGTCCCTATGTTATTCTATGGAACCTATGCACTAAGATCTCTCAATCTTGAAGACTCTTAGTACGTAGGTTCCATAGAATAACATAGGGACTGGAGAAGTGATATCACTGGAGAAGTTATCTCCTCTTTATCAACGCTTTATCACACCTTAGTGATTCTCTCCCACAGAGTCCCCACAGCCACCACCAGGCACACCACCACCACTTCTAGTCATTCTATTACAGTTCTTATACCTTATTATAGAAATCATTTTTCTTTCATATTTATTAATATTTGGTTTCTAATATATGTGGATTCTGTGTTTATGTGTATACATACTCTGATTATGTCATTATGGAGAAAACCTTCAATAAAAATGCATATTATAAAAAAAATAAATAATAATAATAATTAACCCCTTAAGGACCACCCCATAAGGTCTGCTTTGATCCTTGCCATCGTGCTGGTACACGTGACCTGTTGCGTGTATCGGCACGCCGCTTTGGGGCCTACAAGAGATCGCTCCGGTCTTGGAACAGTCAATTTTAGGCCCCATTTTTACTTATAGCGCTCCCGGTGGAGCGCTGTAAGTAAAAAATATGTGACGTACTATGACCATCATCAGTCCTTAAAGGGATAGTAATACTTCTCTTTTATCTTTATTTTATTTTGTAGGCTTTAAAAAAACATGAAGAATGATATAAGTCTTATCTCTCAAACCTTTATGGTTTAAGAGATATTCACAAGCAAAGTATCCCCCCCCCCGTTCAGCCAGATCAGAAGGAAGGTGCCCAGGTAGACAGAGGAGAGGGACAATCTTCAATTAAGATAAGGGAAAAAGCTGAAAAACTTGTCAAGGGGGGAAGGGCTTTCATTGTTTTCATACAAAGAAGATTGTCCCCTTATGTTATCTGTCTGGTCTTACAACCTGATTCACATCTGAGAAGAGATTGCTTACACTAGGTAAAAGGGGCGGGAGGAGAAACTTTGCTTGTGAATATCTCATAAACCATAAAGGATTGAGAGATAAGACTTATATCATTCTTCATGTTTTTTTAATGCCTACAAAATAAAATAAAGTTAAAACAAAGTATTACTATCCCTTTAAGTATTTAAGGACTGTGACGGTCATAGTAGGTCATGTAGTCCTTAAGGGGTTAAGTTACACAGATACATTTACTACTTAAATGTAATGCCAACTCACACTTACTGAGTTGTTAGAAAGAAATAAAAGAATGCTCCAAATAATCCAAAAATTCTCCCGTGGAATGGCAAACTTGTCAAAATGTTGGTGATTGACAGTCTGCCTTATTCTTTTGTTGAAAACAGGTTTTAAAATTCTGATGTCATATGTTGCACCCTACTGCATTTATTTTTTGAAGAACGGCTGTGCCAGAGTTGCATAACCAGGCATTTGTTGTTGTGGGCAATGGGCAGAGGCACTCGCCTGCTATAACATTTTTCAAGGCTTATTGTTGCTGTGGGACAATACCTTTACTTTCAGCTGTGGATTTCTCCACTTCGGCTCTCAGCAGCAATAGTACTGCAGGGGAAATACTCACTGCCATCGAAAGCATTGGCAGAAAACAGCAAAGTACTTATTGACTTTTTTCCATGAAAATTCACACAGCAAATATTGTCTTGAAAGCTTGCATTCTAAAGCTACTCAACCAATAAAGGTATCACTTTTACTCTATCAGTGTCCTGATTTTTCTGCAGCTAACACGGTACCAACCTTTGCCTATGTTACTTAGTAGAGTATGTCTATAACCTTATACAAAGTGATACATTTACCTATTTAGTATAATATATGTCAGGAGTGTACCTAAAAGCTACTGGATCCTGATACAAAATTTTAAGACACCACCCCCATACACACGCACACACACAACACACACAAACACATTTACACACACACAACACACACACACATTTATACAAAACCAAACATTTAATCCAGGGCTTGAGGGCTGTTACCATCCCTCTGAGTGCCGTATTGATAGGCAACACATTACATTTCATCCCTCTGGCACTCATTGAGTTAATTTTCTTTACATTTATATTACCCAGATAAGTATTTGTGATATGTTCACACCTGCAGCTCAGAACTCAGCCCGCCCCAAACCTGACATTTACAATCAATACTTTATTTGCATAAACTCTGTTGAAGCCAGTGTCTGGGTGTCTGCTCAAAGCTCCTGTGCACTCCCTTTGATGCACTCTTCTCTCTCACCTGACCATGCTGCATCATGTGTGAGTGTCAGCAGGGAGAACAGACCCACCCACCCATCTCAACAAATCTAATTGCTTGGCTAGCCAGCAGCAATGGCACACCGACCAGCAAAATGAGAAGAGATCTTCTCAGCAGAAAACAAATGCGTTAGCATATTAAGGTGCTAAAGTGACACAGATCCCCCTGGAATGCCAAGAGCAGCTGCTCCCTCTGCAAGCCCTGTAGTTATGCCATTGGTATATCTATAACTTTATATAAAGTGTTTCCAAGATATATTTTCTTTTTAAAACTGCAACTTCATTCAGATTACCAAAATATATTGGCTTCAAAATGAATTACACAGTTTCCATTTATTAGTGTCACTAGTTCATTTTGCAGACTTTCATTAAGCTAACGATCATAGATGAAAAATAAATCCAGTTAAGCTTAGAAGTATGTGAGAAAGTGATTCCAGACTTTATCAGATGTGCTTTATAACCTGACCTTCTTTCTTACACCATATGTATAAAGAGACCATTTTTCTTCTTATCTTGCTGGATAAATATCTAAACTTTATCTTTTGTGGGCACTGCAGAAAGTTTAAAGGGATAGTAATACTTCATTTTAACTTTATTTTATTTTGTAGGCATTAAAAAAACATGAAGAACGATATAAGTCTTATCTCTGAAACCTTTATGGTTTAAAAGATATTCACAAACAAAGTATCCCTTCCCTGTTCAACCAGATCAGAAGGGAGGTGCCCAGGTAGACTGCAGAGAGGGACAATCTTCAATTAAGATAATGGAAAAAGCTGAAAAACTTGTCAAGGGGGGAAGGGCTTTCATTGTTTTCATACAAAGAAAATTGTCCCCTTCTGTTATCTGTCCTGTCATACAACCAGACTCACATCTGAGAAGAGATTGCTTACACTAGGTAAAAGGGGCGGGGAGGGGAACTTTGCTTGTGAATATCTCATAAACCATAAAGGTTTGAGAGATAAGACTTATATCATTCTTCATGTTTTTTTAATGCCTACAAAATAAAATAAAGTTAAAACGAAGTATTACTATCCCTTTAAGTTTCCAAACAAGGCAAAGTAGGGGTGGTTTTCTGAAAGGTCAGTCACCAGGGACCACAATCATCAATGTACAGAGGGATAGTTCTAAAAATGTAATTTAACTCTTTATGTGCCCCACTGGCACATCATTTTCAGATGTGAAAGAAGCAGAGGTAAGTTGTACATGGTAAATACCAGCAATATACAGCTGTATACAAACTGTATGAGAACTGCAGGAGATACGATAAGGTGAGATACAGTTCAGATAAAGCAGATATAAACTCTCTAGTGAGATAAACATTCCAATTCCCATATCATTCTTTGGCGCTTATGCAGGATGTAGTGTATTCAGTAAGCTGGATTCTGGATTGGTCTGGGAAAAAAATGTTGCCAGATTCCTTTGAAATTTTACTTAAAGGGATAGTAATACTTCGTTTTAACTTTATTTTATTTTGTAGGCATTAAAAAAACATGAAGAATGATATGTCTTATCTCTCAAACCTTTATGGTTTAAGAGATATTCACAAACAAAGTATCCCTTCCCTGTTCAACCAGATCAGAAGGGAGGTGCCCAGGTAGACTGCAGAGACGGACAATCTTCAATTAAGATAAGAGAAAAAGCTGAAAAACTTGTCAAGGGGGGAAGGGCTTTCACTGTTTTAATACAAAGAAGACTGTCCCCTTCTGTTATCTGTCTAGTCTTACAACCAGATTCCACATCTGAGAAGAGATGGCTTACACTAGGTAAAAGGGGCGGGGAGGGGAAACTTTGCTTGTGAATATCTCATAAACCATTAAGGTTTGAGAGATAAGACATATCATTCTTCATGTTTTTTAATGCCTACAAAATAAAATAAAGTTAAAACGAAGTATTACTATCCCTTTAAGTAGGGCTTTCAGGTGGATAAAATCCCCATATACATCACTGGGAATTTGGGGAATTTCATAGCACTGTGCAGAGTCACTCAGCTGTTGGAAGAGCAAATAGGTTACTAGTCTACATAAAAAAGAGTTGTAGATGCAAGCTATGCTAAAATTATCTTACTTCAATATAAATCCTTGGTTAGGCCTCATTTACAATATGGAGTACAATTTTGGGCATCAGTACTCAAAAAGACATTGCTGAACTAGAAAAAGTGCAGAGACGTGCAACAAAACTGATAAAGGGATTGGAGGATCTGAGAGACTAGCCAAACTGGGTTTGTTTACATTAGAGAAGAGATGTCTAAGGATTGTTATGATTACCATTTACAAATATATTCAAGGCCAATATAAAGAACTATCCACTGAATTATTTACACAAGGAGCTGAGCTAAGAACGAGAGGTCATCCATTAAGACTGGAGGAAAGGCGCATTTGACTAAAACAAAGGCAGGGATTTTTTACAGTAAGTGTGGTAAAGCTATGGAATTTTTTTACCTCAGGATCTAGTACTTGTAGATAATGTCACTGCTTTCAAAAAAGCAATGGATGCCGATCTAGCAAAGAACAATATTGAAAATGATGATAGATGGCTTCAATGCAGATAGATTGTTGATCCAGGGAAATATCTGACTGCCATTTAGAGTCAGGAAGGAATTTTTTTACCCATTTGGGGCTAAATGTGGAAATGACTTCAGGGTTGTTGTTTTTTTTGCCTTTGGATCGACAGGGGTGTTCTGGCATGGGCTGGACTTGATGGACACATGTCTTTTTTCAGCCTCGTCAACTATATTACTATACTGTAGTTGTTTACTCCAAAATTACTAACCTTTAGCTTATTTAATACGGCACCAGGGATTATAAAGTTGTAGAGATCTTTCACATAGCCTCTATAATAGAGATGTGTGGAGGATTTCAATTTTCTCCTTGTGGTAATTTCCGAAGAAAAGAGGCTATATTCCTTTTTCCCATCCTAATTCTTCCATGAAGAAAATAACAGTGGAACTTACTTCCAGTTAACAAGCAGAATTCTCAATCCCACAATGAGTTTCGACATTCCCATGTGAGTTTAAAAGTTCCTGCACTGAATCTCCAGTGTTCCTGAGATGATGTCCTGATGCACACACAATTCGGGAGAGCAGACATCATCATACATATGTGCACACATGCACGCTCACACACTCATTTACTCCAGTCCACAGAAGCTTGAGGAATGGGCCTTCACAATGGATTCCTGCAAGGTGGGTATCCCTGTTTTCCACCAATTTCTTTCTCCTGCTATGGAAAATTCATCATATCCACAGAATAACAAAAATAAATTGGACAGTTTATCTCACCTTTATCCTACCTTAGGGCAAACTGCCTGACACTTCAATATGGTGTCACATGAGACCAGCAGAGTATTATATGAGACCACTTGGATAATACACCGTTATAAGAGACCAGTAGAGTATTATACGAGAACAGTAAAACAACAGGGCAATACACTATCAATTCCTCTCTGTCTTAGCACTGTATACAAAATAAGTTAGCTTGCATACAGTCCCAGAGACAAGGGGGGGTAAGGACTAAAATTATAAAATCAATTTTGTCTATTATGTTACTTATTACATATACAGTTTTTTGTTTTGTTTTATTCCTATTTTCATACTGCCCCTTAATTCAAGCTGAATCAATTGCCATAGTGTTCTGTCATGGAAAGAATGTATGGTGATAGATACACTGTAAAAAAAACATATAATGCAAGAAAAAAATAACATACAGCATATAGAGCAGTCTGTGATTCAGAGAGAGTATTTCATTGTATCACTATCCTGCTTTGATGGTCAACTGATCAGAAATCTCACAGTGAACAATGTGCAACAGAGTAAGGGTAGGCAAAATGTGAGAACAATTTCCTGCATGACTTTTTGTGAAAAACGGACGATTTTTCTCTTTTTTTACAAAAGTTTTCTCCTTTTCTCCAATGCAAAATTTTGTTCCTTTTTGCCTATTCCAGCAATTTTTTTGCCTATTCCAAAACATTTTTCTTCTATTCCAACATATGTGTATGGTAGTGGTGGTGGGGGACTGGTGTGGTGTGATTAGCGGGACCTTGACAAGCTTCATCCATCACGGGAGGAAAGAGATCATTGTCATTTATTGCACACGCTGCAGCAACCATTGTTGAACTGCCACTTTACTACCACATCCCTGCACAGCTCCATCTTTCCCCCTCTCCATACACCTTGTGTGTTTACTACTACTGTGTGTGTTTGTTTACTCTCTGAAGTATGCAACTGATGGAGTGTGATGTCTTGCCTTTGCCCTCAACAAAATTATGAATGGTGTTTACTGTCTATCAAGTCTGCCTCAGTCACAGAGCACACATCAGGCTTCCAGTCAGCTGTTGGTCACCTAATATATTTATTTGTTTGATTATTTAAGTATTATTTTTTCTATTTTTTATGTTTATTTTATTTTTTATTTATTTAAGTTGTCCATCCTATCTTATCACAGTCAGTCCAAACAAAAAAATTTAACTAAAAAAACTAAATCACCAACTTCTTTCCTCAGTAATTCCCCAGCACAGAGACAATAAAAGCAAAATCAGCTAACAAATTGGATCCCAGTTGCCTGTGCCTTGCCAGTCAGTCAAACCAAAGTTTGGGGTATTTGGGGTCAACCTCCTTCCTCCCTTCTTCACCCCTAGAGTGCTCCCAGACTCCCCTAATATAGAGAACAAATGTCCTACCTAAAAGACTCCCTAAACTAAGCTTCAATTCCTCTTTATTTGCCTATCTTCTCTAGATAAAAACTTGCTGCGTTCTCCTCTCACAAACACAAAATGGCTGCTGTGGGAGCCTGACACCCTTGTATATGCCTGCAGGAAAAGTAAAGAAAACTTTCATGTGGTGGGAAATAATTTTTCTTCCCACTGATTTCAATGCAAAGAGCTAGGCAAAAAGAGCTGGAAAATGGCATTTTTCATGGCAAATTATTTGTCAAACGGAAAGTGCCATTTATTTGCCGATTTTGGTTTGGTTTCACCCATCCCTACCAGGGAGCTCATTATCAGTTGCATAAAGGATTAAAAGAATTGGTAAAGAAAAAATAGTATGAGTTTGACATTACATGTTTTGTACTATGCACGTTCAAAATAAAGAATTGCTATCCCTTTAAAGAAAAGCATTTGCAAGCATTCAAGCTAGTGCAACAGTTTAACCTGTTAATAGCTCTAGTATTATAGTATGCAAACTTTTTTAAGTGAGGTGTCCACTTAATAAAGGCTTTTATTTTTTGCTCTAATTCCTGTTTCATAAGAGAAAATGCTTTTGATCTTCTATGCAGGACTGAATTCAGCCGATAACTTGCATACTTGCCTCCCCATGGTTTCAGCTTGAAGGGATGCTCTAAACCATTACCTTACCACAACACGTGTGAGCACTGACTTGGCTGAGAAAATGGTACCCAACTGCTTTCCTGTTAACATGAAAGACTTTGTGTATCAGCCTGCACAGCTCCAATTGCATTCAAAACACAGCTAGAGCCAGCTTCATATAGTGATACACCTACGTTCCCTATGCAATATATTGTGGAAAGTGCACTAAGGGTTGGAAATATTGTCAGCTGGCAAAAAAACTTTAAAGTCCTAGTACTCTGCTTCCTGTTTGGTGAAAAATTAAGTAATAACTATTGACATTTAGCCTTTGAGTGCCAGAGTGCTTTACAATGCATTGAATATCTTTCAGGCACTCAAATGGTTAAAGGGGTAGTGGAAAATTAAAATGGACCAAAGAAACCCTTATCTTAATAAATACACCGGTGGGGAGCTTTTTCTTGACAGTCTTAAAAGGCCTCACAAACATAATAAATGTACAATACGTTTCTTATATTTTCACCATTTTTTATTTGTCCAGGGCCTCTAAATTTAGGTGCTTTCTTTTCCCTTCTGCCTCTTTTTGTCTTAAATCTTTCACTGATCAACAAAACCCAGTCCTACTGATGGAAATGTGCAGATGCTACATGAGCTGAGTGGACTGAGGTGAGATTTGAACACGTGACATCACCAGACTGAGAGATGTTGAGAGAAAACACTCTCGCGGTTGCCATAACAATATAAGAATCAGCTGGGAGATCAGTATTTGGGGGGGGGGAGGGGCATCAGGTGGGGTCCTGATGCCCCAGCACAAGGTCTGATTTTCTTTTCTAGAGGTGGCAATGAGGGTAACTTTCACCACTGTGACAGAAGAGAGGGAGGCCTATCCTGTTCCCCATGGTGAAGGAGAGGAACCACCATGTGCATTGGTGGCCCCTCCCTTTCACCAGGTTAAATATGATAGCCCCTCTCCTTCACCATAGTGAATATGGTGGCCGCTCCCCTTCGCCGTGGTGAAAGTTGAGGTGGAGAAAGGGTAGGAGGATGTCTGAGGAGGCAGAGGGCTTCACCCCTTGCCTCCTCCTCAGCCAACTCACAGTGTGTGTATTACATTTACATAAAATGTAAAAAAATTGCTGTAAAATGTAAAAAAAAAAAAATATATATATATATATATATACAAACAAACAAATCTGCGCTCGTCTATATGCTGTGAATAATGTGTGCCCTGTAATGGGCATACATAATAATCCTTAATAAATCTAAGTGAAATAAGTGAGAATTTCATCCCACAAATTGGCCATTCCGTGTGTAAGCTTACCAACCACGCCAAGGTATCTCACTTTATGGCACTACTCTAATACACCTACAAATACTATCTAAATTAAAAATCCCTGAAGAAAGGTGTTATTTTGAAAACGCGTTGGAGGGGACCCTTTAAATGATATTTTGATGTTTTTATTATCATTTGAAATATTTGAAATATTATTTATTTCACCATTCCTTTTCTATCCCACTTGGCCTTTAAGAACAAGGCTTTTTGGCCTGTACCAGTGTGTATACGCCCTTGTCTGTTTGGTATCAACCATTCCTCACATGACTGGTGAGGAAGGATATAAATGGAACATAGTTTTCTATGTAATCACTTGATTAATGCAAACCCACATGGTCTCTGCACCAGGTAAGTCCTTTATCTACAGTCCCTCTGGAGACTGTATTGCCAGATGCTGTAGATATTTTCAAAAGGTATTGGATACCTTCTTAGCTAAGAACAATATAGAAAATTATGAACGATTCATTGTAGATAGGATGCTGATACAGGAATAAATTCTTTGCCTCGGGATGCTGTGCTTGCAGATACTGTAACTGCTTTCACGAAAATATTGGATACCTATTTAGCACAGTACAATATTGAGAATTATGACAGTTGGCTTCAAAGCAGATAGGATGTGACTGTCATTTTAAGTCAGGAAAGAATGTTTTTACCCAGCTGGTGCCTAACTAGAAATGGCTTCAATGTTTTGTTATTTTTTAGTTGTTTTTTTTTTTTTTTTGCCTTCCTCTGGATCAACAGGGGTGATTTGGCATGGGCTGCACTTGATGGATGCATGTTTTTTTTCAGCCTCATCAACTACGTCAGTATGTAAATCAAACTGCCTTTTGGAGTCAGAAAATAATATTTCTAACCACAAGTTATAACTGGAAATTACCAATATTATTTTTTTTGCCTTCCTATATCAACAAAAGTAATATGGCAAAAATTAAACTTGATGAACTCATGTCTCTTTTGTCCTCATCAACTATGAAATTAAATATAAGAATATTATTATAGGTTATGAAGCAGTATTTTACTGTAAATATAAATGATAATTACAATTTTTCTTTCTTTCTTTTTTTCCTATAATGAAAAAAGGAATCAAGTGAATAAGACAAACAGTTTCATAGACTGAGAAAGTCTGAGAAATATTTTCATTTTTTTTTAACCTACCTGGGATAAACAAAGGTGATGCCAGTGTCACTCAAAGGGTTAAACTTGATGGAGGCATGTCTCTTTTCGACCTTATTGACTATGAAACAAAACATGTAACTACTATTATAGGCATACCTGGGAACTTTTAAAACAGGGTTACCCGGAGGGTAACCCTGTCAGTGCCGACCCGGGATGAAAATGACGCGATTCGCGTCATAAAAGGGGCGGGGCTTAGCCGCGGAGGGGGGGCGGGACAAAAGAAAAACCAACAAATACCTGAAAAATATATCTAAGAGGGCGGGGAGTGGGAGGAACCGGGCGGGACGGAGCACAAGTGGGCAGAGTTTCTATTTAAACTCTGCCCACCCGGCAATCCACACATTGCCCCGGAGACCCGGTAATTCAGTGTGAAATCCGGAGTCTCCGGGGCAAAACCGGAGAGTTCCCAGGTATGATTATAGGTCACAAAGCACCATTTTATTGTAAATATAAAAGATAATTAAATTTGTTTTCTTTTGTTCTATAATGAAACAGGAATCAAAACAATAAGACAAACAGTTCCATAGACTAAAGAACAGCGTGAGAAATATTTCTTATTCAGAAAGCACAGCAAACTGATAAGAGTTTACTAATGCAGTATATGGGCTGTGAAATCTGCAACAAAATTGCACACACAATCCCAAAAGACACTGAAAAGACTCTGGAATAGATCCAGAATGTATCTGTGCCAAAAACCAAACTCATTCTGATGCTTTTAATTCTCTTAAAAATGTGACCTACTATAGTTTCACATATTTATTATTTAATTAGTGTATAATATTAGTATTAGACTATATGGATGTTGTCAGAGAATACATTTCTAGGAAAATAATAATACAATCAACTTTGTAAAGCATAGGGCCTTTTAAAATATATATTACTACTTTATTGAAACTGATTTGATTTTTCTTTTTCTGTAATCAAAATCTTGTTTAAAAAAGTGACCACTATGTGGTGCTGTTTCATCCATCAGCTGAAAATCTCTTCTAACAATGAACTGGAGAGTTGTTACTTTGAACTGCTATAACTTGTGAATGAATTTTCTCCAGGCAATATGCTTGTTTTTCTCAGCAGAAAAAATTGTACAAAATACATTTCACATAAAAAAATATATATATTATTCCTTTAAAGTACTGTCGAGCCCTTCTCAGAGAATTGTGTAGTTTTCCCATCAAGAAATTGGAACCAATGCATAGAGACTTCTCTAGCAAATTCTGGTCAAATAAATTGTACCACGGAGAGATAGAAACATACCCCAAGTTCTCACTGGATTGACCTTTTGAGTGCCAGAGAGATATCCAAAGCACTGGAACTCAATAAAACGGATACCTCCCTCCTGGATATTTGCAGTAAATCAAAGATCTCTGTAGCATTAAAGTAGTTAAGAGACACTTAACCGTTTGAGTGCCAGAGGGGGTACGCAACGCATTGCATTGCGTACCCCTCTGGCACTCAAAGTGTTAAATCAATGCAGATTTGATTTGTTCTGTGTTGCTTATGATCTGCAACATAATTCTTCTACTTTTCATTAGTACATTAACCCTCTCTGATACCGATGTTCAGAGAAGAACATTGAGAAGATCTGGGCCAAGCCAACTAAATTACAGAGGGCAAATAAGAAAAATCATTGATTTAAAAGAGGGCTTTTAACCCCTTGAATGCTAGAGAGGTGTCTAGCACATGGCTACTTAATGCAATGGAGAGATCTATAGCATTCATGGTGTTAAAAGCTCCATGTAAATCCAAGGAAATTGTGTTTATTTTCCTCGTGGTACAGCTGCTTTGCACAGTCTTATGTCAGATGCAGATTCAACAAGATATACGTGTGTGTACGTGTGTGTACGTGTGTGTGTGTGTGTGTGTGTGTGTGTGTGTATGTGTGTGTGTACGTGTGTGTATGTGTGTGTGTGTATGTGTGTATGTGTGTGTGTGTGTGTGTGTGTATGTGTGTGTGTATGTGTGTGTGTGTATGTATGTGTGTATGTGTGTGTGTGTGTATGTGTGTATGTATGTGTGTGTGTGTGTGTGTGTGTGTGTGTGTGTGTGTGTATGTGTATGTGTGTGTGTGTGTGTGTGTGTGTGTGTGTGTGTGTACTAGACCAGTTGGGAAACACTGTCATCAAAATTAGCAAGTGCCCGGGTGCTGTCAACATTTCAATGTGAGTTTCTTCATCCTGAAGAAAATTAGAAACGCGCATTGAAACATTTAGTAAACTTCATTAATTAAAAAATCCTTTGAGTGCTGGCTCATTGGTTCAATGAGCTAATGTCTCCTATATACAACTATGCAATCACACAATCACAACTAAAAAGATGATCAGATTCTCCCAGAGATACAACATTTACTCTTTAAAGGGGATCTATCACCCCTAGACAAGTTAGGCTTATTAGTTAGATTATTTCGCTGGAGCGGTCTCATTGGCAGAGATTGATATCTAGCCAATGAGAACACTCCCGCTTACAGATAGAAAGTGTCCGTCATTGGAGGAGGCTGGATAGAGGGAGGGGAGCAGAGGCAGAGTGATAGACTGCAGGTACCTGCAGTCTATCTGAAAGTAGGGTGCAGGGCATTCTGTAAACATGAATTTTTGCCCAAATAGCACTTAAAAAAAAAAAAAAGAATAAAATTTTTAAACATATTCGATAAATAATCTAACTAATAAGCCTAACTTGTATAGGGGTGATAGATCCCCTTTAATCAAATAAAGGAACTTTCTGAGTTCAACCCAGAAGCTCAATATATAGTTCACTTATCTTTACTTGCACATATGATGAATGGAATGGAAATTGATGATGAAATGGTAATGAATGATGTATAGGATGTGATGAATGGACCACCCAGAACTCTTGCTCATCAATGCTTCTCGTTAGCCACACATCAGTCTATTCTCGTCGCTGCTCCTTACACAATGGCCTTGTCCACATGAGCAAATTCTCTTAATGAAAATAGAAGCAGACAGAGTTTCTGCTTTACTGAGGGGAATTACAAAAGTGGGTCCTGCGCTGCTGCCTGGTTTGCCTTATTGTTTAAGTGGCCCTGTGCCCTGATCATCGATGACTGAGAAGGTAAAACTTCAGGGAACTATCTATCTATCCGTCTGTCTGTCTAACTGTCTGTTGTCTGTTGGTTTGTCTATCTATCTGTATTTATCAACATGAAAGGATTCCTGCTTCAGGGCCAGCCACACGCAGTGTCATAGTAGGAAGAAGTTAAAGCATTTTGGGATTTGTAATTCAGCTTTTTTAACCAGATTTCTATTTCATGGCTTGGTGAAAATATCTGTGTTTAGTTTCAGTATAATGTATCTAATCTTGGCAGGGTTCCAAGACTGTCAGTATAACACCTGTTGCTATAATGAGCAGAGGATAATGCATGGTTGGGTACCTGTGGCTTTCCAGCTGCTGCTGGATGTCAACTCTAATCATCCTCAGACAGACAGAGAGAGAAACACACAGACAGTGACAGCCAGCCAGATATAGATAGATAGATAGTGAGATGGACAGAGAGAGAGAGACAGCAACAAAAAAAGAGAGATAGTGAAAGCCAAAAAACATGCAGAGAGACAGAGCTAGACCAGCAGAAAGGCAGACAGGGAGACAGATACACAGATCATAACAGAATAGAAGAATACAAAAGAGATTGTACATAAAAGGTCATGCAAGTGAGTGAAGAAGAGAGGCAGACAGAGAGCTTTATCCTCAAGAGTACAACAGACAAAAAAAATAATTCTCACATCACGCGCATTAGTATTATTATTGATTCCATCCCATCTGAATATGGTTGTTTCTTTATTTGAGGGATGTCTACAGGATCAACTCACAACAAAGTTCAGTCCTCAAAGGCCACCAACAGGCCAGGATGTAAGGATTAAGTACAGGTGAGTCAGTCACAATAAATGATCCACTGATTAACTCACCTGTGCTTAATCAGGGAAATCCTTATATTCTGGCCTGTTGGTGGCCCTTGAGCACTGAACTTGGACACTCTGACCTACAAAATGCTGAGTACAGGCAGTTCTGATACATTCCCATCATGGAGCTTTCAAATGTACATGATTAGCCTGGTGTAGGCTTTGACGTGCTTTCTCTATCCCCTCACTTTTGCTCTATAATCAACATGAGCCAGCTATTTTACAGTGCTGCGGAATAAGTTGCTGATATATAAAGTATAATAGTAATTGTGTTCATATTCAGTAATAAGAAATAAACAAAAGCAGATGGATCACCATCAATGCTCCTGATGTGAGAAATGCATAAAACAACATAGACTTGATTCTAACCAGCTCACGTACAAGCAACTGGTACATCAGCATGAGGGGGATGTTCACCTTTCCTGCTCGGGGACACCTCTTTCCTCATGAATATGAAAATACTTGCTGATGATCCACTGCTATTTGCATTTCTTTATTAAAAAGTTTGACTACACAATGCATTGCTTAACACTTTTATAAGTGTACAAACTTGTTCCTCAGGGATACAATGGGTAAACAAAAATCTCACATCAGTAGCATTAATATTAATATTGAGAGAGTCCCCATCTGACTTTGTTTCTTTGTTGGAGGAATCTTAAGAGCAGGGCTGTCCAATTTAGTCCTCAAGGGCCATCAACAGGCCAGGACATACATTGCAAGTGTCCCTCTTTAGGAGGGGTGGTCCCTCTTTAAGAACCAAATTCTCTATTCCTCTTTCCTACCATGGTGTCCCTCTTTTTAACAGATCAGACTGTGTGGTGTGTGTATAAATGTATCACATTGACCCACAACACTAAAACTCACATTAAGGTAACCTTCCATGACAATAGGAGTGGGAGGACTTGACTGCTGGGGACACAGCAACATGCTGAGTACTCAGCAAGCGTAATTCCAATATCATTGGCAGTTGAAAAAAAGGGGAGGGCAATGTTTAAACATTAACGAAAAGTTGAGACTCAGTGCTGCACTTGAGACGCAGCCATCTTGGATAAATCAGTTAGCTGTGTCCCTCCCTCCCCCCAAAAAAAAATGTTTTCATTATCAAAGAATTTATTGTCACAGCAGGTGAGGCGGATGGGTCCTCGTCAGTAGAGGAAAAAATGGCAATTGCCCACCAGGGATTTGGGGAGTTAGACCCTCATCCGCTGGCTAAGGGCGCGGGGAGGGCAGAGACTCTTGTTGTGTTATTTGATCGTGCCCCTGGCCTGTTGCCGGGACTGGCATACTGTTATGGTTTTATAATAAATGCTGTGGCCTCTTCTCACCCAAACTGGAGTCATGTGTGGTTATTGGGTGGAAGGGGGGTTCTGGTATAATGGGGCCTGTGTCCTTCCTCAGCAGTCATGTTTGTTTAATCTTAAGTATATGTGTTTTTACATAAGTCTGTGTAAATGAAATACTTTGGTCTTGCGCTAAATCATGTATTCTGTTACACAAAGAGGTGTCAGTAGGTCATGAAATAACCTAAAAGATATTGGGGATGCTCCACCCACCAGACACACCCTAAAACACAAGTGTCCCTCTTTGGACATCTGAAATGTTGGAAACTATGGCCCTGGATGGAAGGATTTCCCTGATTTAAAGGGATAGTAATACTTCGTTTTAACTTTATTTTATTTTGTAGGCATTAAAAAAACATGAAGAATTATTTAAGTCTTATCTCTCAAACCTTTATCGTTTAAGAGATATTCACAAGCAAAGTGTCCCCCTCCCGCCCCTTTTACTGATGTAACACTTCTCAGCCAGGGCAGAAGGGAGCTGCCCAGGTAGACTGCAGAGAGGGACAATCTTCAATTAAGATAAGGGAAAAACCTGAAAAGCTTGTCAAGGGGGGCAGGGATTTCATTGTTTTCATAGGAATAAGAGTGTCCCCTTCTGTTATCTGTCCAGTCTATGGACTGCATTCCACATCTGAGAAGAGATTGTTTACAGTAGGTAAAAGGGGAGGGAGGGGGAAACTTTGCTTGTGAATATCTCATAAACCATAAAGGATTGAGAGATAAGACTTATATCATTTTTCATGTTTTTTTAATGCCTACAAAATAAAATAAAGTTAAAACAAAGTATTACTATCCCTTTAAGCACAGGTGAGAGAGTTAATCAGTTAATAAATCCATTTTGATTGACTCACCTGTGCTTAATCAGGGAAATCCCTAAATTCTGGCCTGTTGTTGGCCCTTGAAGACTGAACTTGGATAGACCTGCTTTAGAGGAATGCCTATATTGAATGGAGATATTTATCTAACCTTCACATGTATGAAAAGCCACTTCACATCATGGCACTTTCAAATGTGAGTTAGTAGTCTGATATAGGCTTTCACATTGTTCTGTTACATTTCACAATATGCTCTCCCACCTTATCTTTTCATCCTATAGTCAGCATTAATCAACTTCTTATGTGCATTGCTAGTTTAGTCTATTTACAAAACATAAACAGCAAATTATTTTGAAAAAAAAAAGGTTCTGTAATGGTCAACATAAGTAATATAGACAATGAATGGAACTGTGTCCTGAGAACCTGAAATATCCTTTGTCTCACCTACCCATTAAAGTAGCGCCATTAAACCTCTTTTGTTATTTCTTTATTATAACAATAGTATGTTCCTCTTTCAACAAATCAAGCTATGCAGATAGAATGCTATGTCCTTCCTATTTGCACAGTCCATTAACGTATTAGTAAAACATTATCTGATTTAAATAAAATGGCTTTTCCCTTAGGAGATGTCCCATTGTTAGGAAATCTGAATGAACCCTTCTTTCAAAGGAACCATTAATATTTATGTTGCGTTATTTTTTTCTTCCTGAACACTAGTAGCTGTGTGATACCTAAAATATAATTCTATTTAGCTTCCTATAGCGAGACAGGTTATCTTAGAAAACATATTCAATTACAGACCAATCATTCTCCAACTAAGAATCTGGTGTGATTATTCAGTTCTGTTACGCTATGAGAGTAAGCAGGAGATTAAACAGATTGTGTGTATGTAGTGGAGCAGTGCAATTCTGGGTAAACAACATTCACTATAGGGGACAAATTCTATAATCTTCAGACTAAAGAGTGAGTGGGCAATTAGGGATCTAGCAGTTATAAATCATTTAACTCCTTAACAATCGGCAGTTAAGGACCATAGGCAATTTTATATTTTTTTGGCATCCAATTCAGATCTCCCCGAACTGTGTGCAGATGGCCCTTAATTCCAGGACAGCGGTAACAGTCGTGGCACGGCATTGGACACTAATAAACACCACTTTCCATAACCCTTTGAGTGACAGAGAGGTACACAACACATTGCTTCTCAAAGCCTTGTGTACCCCTCTGACACTCAAAGTGTTAATCTGTATACAAAATCCTCTTGGTCCCTGTGAATTAATTCTGCTTGAACTGGCTCCACAATGTTACAGCCTATTCTTTCATTTGAATTGGATAGAATGATCGCAGAGGAGGACATGTTTCTTTGCTGCCAGACTCAAGGACCTCAAACCCCTCCCACTGAAGTATTTCTTTTTTTTCCAAAATACGTTTTTAAAAGGAAACATGCTGAGGTCTGAAATCTGGCAACAAAGAATCATGTTAACATCTGTACACATAAAACATTAATTGTAAATTAGTTCGGAGAACCCAAGCCACCCATAACTGATTCAGTGCTGTCATATGGATTTTTTTGCACAGATTAACCCTTTAAAGACCAGAGAGGTGTGAAAAGCATGGACTCCATGCACCAAACACCCCTCTGATCTTTAAACTGTTAAACTAAGAGTGTGTGTGTGGGGGGGTAAGTTATTAGGCAGTAATACGGTTTATTACCATAACCAGGGCTCAAAATTTCCACTCGCCACTAGCCAATGGCGAGTGAAAATTTAACCCTGGCGAGTAGAAATTCAGCCCCGGTGGGTATGCTATGGCTTGCAGTGGCGAGTAACTTTTCAGGTCTGTCTAGTAGCAAAGGACTTCCAATTTTAAACCCTGCCATAACCCTTTCAGAGAAGTGTCCAATGCATTGCTTAAATCAGTTGCTCTCCACCTTTTTTATTGTTAAAAGGACAGTAATGTCCCATAAATTTTTTATAGATTTGAAGAGAGTAAAAAAAGAATCTCTTTGCCACAAACCCCATCTCTCAAACCATAGCGGTTCGCAATCAAAGTTCCCCTCTCTCTCCCCTTCTCCTGACATCAGCGTCTAGCTGACATCAGGAGGTCCCAGTCTGGGGACCAGCCGAAATCCCTTTATTAGAAAAGAATTACTTCATTGGAAAGATCTATAAAGTGTTCCTGGTTTGCAAGCACAATTTGTAGACCATTCCCAAGAAGTAGTTCTTTCCTAATAACAGAATTTCGGCTCTGCTGAAGAGCCTCATCGTGTCGGCCAACAGGGATCTCCTTCTGTCAGCTTTACAGCCGACATCAAGAGAAGGGGAGGGAGGGGGAACTTTGATTGCCAATATCTCTCAAACCATAGCGGTTTGAGAGATGGGGTTTGTGGCAATGAGATTCTTTTTTTACCCTCTACAAATCTATAAAAAAAAATTTATGGGACATTATTGTCCCTTTAAAGGAGATCCCAATGCAATCTGAATCCTTCGGGGAACACCTAACATTTTATCTGCCATTTGTCAAGAGCGTTAGGAAGGTTGCAAATAAGTAATACATAGTTATTTTTAGGATTTACAATCAGAATAACAAAAATGTATTCTGCATATACATTTTCATAATTATACATTTTAAACTCAACAGTCAAATTTTTGTCAACGTCTTTGTAGAAAACAAGGAGCACCCTAACTTAATGTCTGTGCCACTGCACCCTGGTTTAGAATTACTGACATAAATGAATACCAGTAGCTGGCCACTCCTCTGAAACCCAATAGGTCAATGCCAAAGCGAATCACTATCATATTAAATGTTACATTTTGAAAATGCTGAGTATTGAATAATTAAATAAATAACATTGCTTAAAGTAACAGACAATGTCCATTCTGACTTAACATATTAAGCAAATGCAGAATATGGAAAGTTAAATTGCCTATACTTATTAATATTTTGCATCATTTTTTTTAATCATCACTTACTTTTCTACATTTCTGCATACCTGACAGGAAGCTCACTGAACTTCTGTTTCCAGAGAGCTTTCTTTCAAGGATGATGAGAGCAGGGACAGTGATATAATGCTGAACTATCCCAGCAGCACTGTGTGCTCTTTATGCTATAATGGAGGCAAAAAGCTCCCTGGAAAGAGATTTTCAGTGATCTCTCTGCTAGGAAACATGTAAAAAAAAGCTGAACATAAAGAAATATTTATAAAAAGTATTGGCATTTTGACTTTACATATTACTCACTTGCAGATGCAACTTTTAAAGGGAGGTTGTGAAATGTTTTTGAAATGATAAGAATAAATGTGTAGTTGTCTCTCTGACTAAGCTTGCTGCTGGGTTTTTAATTCTGTATATAAAGGATAGTAGTTCTTGGAATTTTTCCAGAGCTCATCAGAGCACAGATAAGTCTATTTCAAAGAATCAAACCTAGTGAACTAAGGAGAAGCTTTGATTTTTTCATCCAGATTTTTGCCTTGTCATCTCACTTTATGAAAAGGGAAAAATACTACATTCTCCATGATCTAAGATTCAAGGAATGTTCTGATTAGATGCACTAACAATGAATGATTCTTTATGCACTTCACTAAATATTCCAGAACTCTTGAACTAAAAATAATAAACAGTAGACTGGTAGAGTAAAAGAGATACCTTTATTGGTGAACTAAGTGGCCCTAGGGTGCAAATTTCCAAGACGCTATATAGCTCTCTTCTTCAGACATATTTGTATGTTTATTTATGTTATTTGCATTTACATATATTCTAAATTTTCCTGAAGAAGAGACATGGGGGTTATGCACTAAGGCAAGATAAAGAGGTGATAAAACGTAGATAACCTCTCCACTGATATCATTTCTCCAATTCCTATGGTATTCTAAAGTTGGAGAAATCATAGTGCATAGGCTCCATAGAATAACATAGGACTTGGAGAAGTAATATCACTGAAGAAATTATCTCAATTTTATCACCTCTTTATCAAGCCTTAGTGCATTTCCCCCTAATTGTCTTGAAATCTTGCATCATAGAGCCACTAATTTCATAACATATATCACATGGTAGCACAGCACTGTTGTTTTACATTACACTATTAATTGCTTTACATTTTATATTAATTGGCTCTTTTTATCATCCTTATTAGGGTCTGCTGTTATCTATTATGATTATTATGCATTTTTACAGTTTGTGTATATGTATCGCTAATGTATGTTTGTCAGAAGCTGTGATGTGCAGTACAGACGTCTGCGTGCTGCAGTCATGCGCAGTACAGACTCCCTGCGCTGCGGCTGATAACGGAGCTCCATTATCAGCCGTGACGCGGGCAGTCTCTACTGTGAATGACTGCACCGAGGCCGGTGCTGCCTGGCACTGTGGCCCGTGTACACTGGCTCTTCAACTAGTTTATATATAGACTAGTTGAACAGCCCGTTACACGGGCCACAGTGCCACTGCCACCCGGTCACAGGGCAGTCACGCGCAGTAGAGACTGCCCGCGTCACGGCTGATACAGAGCTGGGCGCTCCGAAGGCAGTCTCTACTGCGCATGCCGTGGCATTACACGCGATTTAGCTAATTATTATATAGGATGTTTTTGTAAATCAACGTTTCAGCCACATTACACACCCTTTATTTTTGCCGTCTATCCTCCAGCAACCTGTATGGATAGATAAATAGATAGATAGATAGATAGATAGATAGATAGATAGATAGATAGATAGTATGCCAGATAGTATTTATGTTGTTTGTTTCTTATAGTGGTCATTTTTATGTGTTTTTATTCATTTTTTTTATTTGATTTCTTTGCCCCATTTTTATTTATTTGCATATGTCACTTGTCCCTCACAGGACGTATGTTTCTTGTGCAATGTTTTTAACTTGGTCTGATAATGCAGATTACAGATCAGGTTCTTACTCGAATGGGCATACTGTTAAAGCTTTGTGAATTATGTTGATCAGAGTAAACATGACCTATCTGCTATGTCTAGTAGTATGCATGCGTATTATGTCCACCAGCAATGGTTACATTTTACATATATTCAGATCATTCAGGGTGCACGCATTAAATTTACAGACCGAGACTACGTTTAATGAATTCTCCATCTTTGTGTGACATCTTATGGGGTATTTAGGTATGGGATGGAGAGTTTGTCAGTTTATTACCGAGAAAGCAGCCAAAAGTCTTTAAATGCATTGAGCGAAACTGACTATACATATAATTTGTATGTTAATATTTTAATAACTATTATGCTTTGTACTGGATACAGCGGTTCCTGTTTTGTCTTCCCATGAGTGGTATCACCGAGTAGGGTGGGCGATAGTACCCTGTGTGCCTTATAATGGATTGATTGCTGTCAGCCTCTTTCACTTCATCCAAGTGAGTACATCATATGTTTATTATACACTGCGGATGTTGTGCTTTACACTTTGGAGTCTGGGCCTCCTGTGTTTTCTTTTCCTGAGAATGTTGCTCTTGGTCCTTGGTTCAAAAATTACCTCTTCAGCCAGTTCTGGATGTTATGTCTACAGAGGCAGCCATGACAGCTGCTAGTAGGACTCATCCCATGTTATGTATACAAATTTTGCGTACCCCAAGCTAACATGTATAAAAAAATCTCTATGAGATTTCAGGGAGACTGTGAAAACCTGGAGACCAATATACTATTATACTATCCCTGATTCAAATAAGCCATCATCCCTATTGTATCATTGTACCTGTTTTCACATTCCCTGTCAGAAAGCTCTCTGGAAACAGAAATTCGATGTACTTCCTGTCAGGAATATAAAAGTGTAATAAAAATAGAGGAAGATGAAATAAAAATGTAAAAAAATGGGCAGGAAACTTAACTTTAAATATTGTGCACTTCCAGAATATGTAAAGCCATAAAAGATGATTGACTAAAACGTTAAATGTGACTTTTAACCTTCTGAATTCTTGAGATGTCTCCACTGAATTGTGGACCTGTGCACTAGAGACTTTTCTAGTATTCAATTAATTAAAAGCCCCATTTAAAGGGATAGTAATGTTTCACAATAAAAGCAGCTCCAATTAATCTTCATAGTATTTGGGCCATGGAGAGTGTTATTTCAATACTGTCAGAGTTGTAGTTCAAGAGTAATTGAATGATAAAGTATCTCCCTCCCGCCTCTTTTACTGATGTAACACTGCTCACCTCAGAGCAGCAGGACTGGCCGGATGGATCGCAGAGAGGGACAATCTTCAGTGAGCATAAGGAAAAACCTGTCAAGGGGGGCAGGGTGTTCATTGTTCTCACAGTAAGAAGATTGTCCCTTGCTGTGAGCTGTCTGGTCCCAGGAGCAGGTTCCACATCTGAGGGGAGGTGGCTTACACTAGGTAAAAGGGGCGGGAGGGGGATAATTTATCATTCAATTACTCTTGAACTACAACTCTGACAGTACTGAAATAACACTCTCTATGGCTCAACTATTATGAAAATTAATTGGAGCTGCTTTTATTGTGAAACATTACTATCCCATTAGATAAATTAAGGATTTTCTCCAAAGCTGCATAGCATTGATGTTCCTTTAAAGGGGAACTATCACCCTCAAATAAAGTCCCCCCCATAATTAGCCATAAAGCGATACGCTTACCAATAGTACTATTATCCAGAATAATTACCACGCTTGTCAGAAATCCTGCTTCTGCCGAGACCGACGGCCAGCCAACAGTGCTTTAGGGCATCTGCGCACCTGCGCCGTCAGTCCCTTCCTGTTACCTTAAGGTACCATGCAGCGCCTCCTAGAGGAGACTGGGGTGGACAACGCAGGAGTGCAGATGTCTCCAAGGCAAGATGTCTGCTCTGTTGCCTGGTCTTCAATCTTGGCAGTAGTAGGATTTCTGACTAACTTGGTAATTAGTCTGGATAATAGTATTATTGGTAAGCTTATCACTAGATGGCTAATTATTGTGGGGGGGCTTTATTTAGGGAGATAGTTGCCTTTTAACCATTTGAGTGCTAGGGGGGTATCCAACGCCCTTCCTGCCACTCAAAAGGTTAAAGCAAATACAGTTATCTAGACTATCTTACAACAGTTATTTTATTATATATTTCTTCTTTTTTTTTTTATAATTGCGATATTCATAACCAGGCATTTAGTTGTGATAATAATAACAGTGTTTCTTTACTGTGCTGTTATTACAATCGACCCATCTGCCAGGAATCCAAAAGTGGAAACAAACAACTAATATTATCTTTCACCAATCACAGCGTCTTTTGTGAGAGAGGCTAAGCAGACTATCTATTCTCAGAGAGGCAGGCGGCTGTGTTGGGTACATGTGGGTGTAGGGCGGGGATGGGACTTCAAAGCCTCTCTGAGACTGATACACTAAGAGAATTAGAGCAATTCTGGAACAAACCAGTTGTAAAATAGCTGGTCGAAGAAAACCTTTCCATTGAGATAAATGGCAGTTTTAACCCCTTGAAAGCTAGATAGCTCTCCAATGCATTGCAAAGCAATGCACCGGAGACCTCTCTAGCACCCAAGGAGTTAAAAGCCACTTTTAACTCAATCAAACTTTTTTTGTGTCACCTACGGTGTACTTGGTTTGTTACACAATTGCTGCAGTTTTGCACTTTACATTTGGTTCACTGCTACGTTCCACCAATTTAACCTCTTAGTGCATTGCGTACCCTTCTGTCTCTTAAGGGGTCAAATAACCAATAATACATTTATGTGAACATTCCATAAAGAACTTGCTATTTACAGAGTTATTGTATGGGAAAGATATATATCATATATCATATACAAAGCACTAAACACTCTAGGCCTTCCAGTATGGAAATCTCTCTCCCTTTATTATTTAAAACTAGTGTAAAAGCCGGTGTACACGGGCCAAGCGTTCGGCAGTCTCTATTGCTCGTGACTGCATCGGACAAACATATATCTCGTCTGCGTTTGGGCAGTCTCTACTGCGCATGGCTGCATCGGACAGGCATACAATACATCTGGCCTATGTTCGGGCAGTCTCTACTGCACATGACTGCATCGGACAAACATACACAGGGGAGGGCTGGCCTGGGGGGCAAGGGGGCAATTGCCCCCTGGGCCAGTCATGTGTCTGGGACAATGGGCCACTGCTGCTCCTGCTTGCTGCTATAAATGGAGTTCCACTAGTGATACCACAGAGCTTGCAATTGAAATTGAGCAACACAAATTATACCACAGAGCTGCAATCTAAATGGAGCTACATTACACCTATTTCCATTGTAAGCTCTATGATACCATTAGTTAGCTTTAGATTAACTGTAAGCTCTGTAGCATCACTAGTGTAGCCCAATTTCACAATTTTAATGCCCATTTTAAAATTAACAAAAGGGGTGGGCCTGGACAGTGGGAGCAAATGATAGTAGAAATGGGCCACTTAATTGTATTTGCCCCCTGGGCCACAAGTCGCCAGCCCTCCCCTGAACATACATCTGGCCTTTTATATATACTGATATAAGATAAGATAAGATTGTGTTCTCAGAGGAATTGACATCTTGTGTCACAAGGATATTCAATGGACACTTCTTGAAACTGCATTGTACAGCCTCCAAACTTTGGGCTCTTTGACACTGCCAAGTGGCAACAGAACCGTAGCAGCCTCCCTCCCCCCCCCGGCTACAGTGCTCTTGCCTGAACCACTCCCCCATTTCCCCTGCATTTCTCCATCAATCCTTTTGTGATTGGCTAATCCTTGATACTCACATGGGCATGCCTGCCGACTTTTCAAATGAACAAGAGGTGGTGTTGCTGGAGGCGTGGTTGGTGGATGGGGCATTTTTGAAATTTGTTAGGCTATTTCATGACCTATTGACACCTCTTTGTGTAACTGAATAGATGACTGAGAGCAAGGCTACAATATTGTATTTACATAGGCTAATGTAGGAACACATATACTAAATAATCCCTATTGTGAATTTTATTGCTGTGTAGCAATACGATACACGTATATATACACCATGTTCTCCAAAAAAGAGGGACAAAAGGGGAGGAATGAGAGGCATAGGGATTTGGGTCTTAAAAAGGGACTGTCCTGCCTAAAGAGGAGCACTTGGAAGGTATGGGTTGGCCGTCCAGTGGAGGTTACACTGAGCAATGCAGCGTTCAAACGCCTCTCATGAGAAAGGTCTGCTGGCAGCCCCATAGTCCTTGCTGTAACTGTATTGCATTCCTGCATGAAAACAGTAAAGATACAGCTTGCTGGACTGTGGTCATTCATGCCCATGTGAAAGGCACCAGAGTAAAACTTTTGGCATTGACACCATACCCATCATGAGATCTGTGTGTTGGTGTTGCTTGTGTGAAAGGGGTCTACAGTCTTCACTGCTAATTTGTATTAAACAGATTATTTTGACCTTTCCTGTGATGTGATGTTTGGGATGCCATGGGGCCTAGGCAGAGCTGAATTTCTCTCTACCAATAGCTTAAAATGTTTAGGTGTTCCTCAGCTTTGCTGGCCACAACCATACTTTGAGTTGAGCATGGAGTCAAAGAAATCCCAGTGTCTCCTAGTTCGGTGGACAGCTTATTCGTTTTAATATGCCTTTACTAGCCACTATTTAAGTACTTGGATATGTAGAGACCTCCAACGCATGAATTGCATTGCATTACAGACATCTCTAGCAACTGAGGGATTAAGAGTCATTTAACACCTTAAGGACCGGCCGCGCACGCACGGTGCGATCACTTAAGGACCAGGGACCATTTTTTTTTCAGAATCAGATTCTGGACTCCACGAACGGCATGCAGCAACGCGGGGAGCCCGGAATTCCATGATGGTCCAGGACTGTTATCGGTCCTTAAGTGAAAACAAGCCATGACGGTCCTGGACCATCACGGGTCCTTAAGGGGTTAGGTTGTTTTGTGGCCTCTAATAATACTTTCTAAGCCATGCAACTGTGAGTGGGTCTGTGGGCCGGATCAGTTGAGGAATGGGTTGTGGCTATAGGTGGGGCTAAGAGCATCAAGGTTTTGTTGCCTAGCGGCACTTAACCCTGTGACTATCAGAGTGAAGTCAGTGAGGTTAATACATTATTATGCAGTTTACTAATCCCACATTCCAAAAAAATTTCCAAGGCAGGACCAGGGTTCTAATGGGTTATAAGAAACCGCCCCCCCCCCTCCACACACACACATCTGTCTACCACCTCGCCAATTAAATCAGACACAGATGAATTAATAATAAAATTATATGGGCCTAAAGACCCTAGTGACTTCATAAAAGAGTGAAATGATGATGGGTGTGTGTAATAAATTATTAAATCCAGGGTCTTTGCAAGGAGGTCATAGATCAATAAGGGTGTTGATTATTTTGTGGATCACTGGGTTAGTGAATCTGGGCCAATATTTCAAAATGGTATGTACAAATCTTCCAAAACAGCAAATTTCCAATTTTTTTTTTCTTTCAAAAAGCTTTATTGCAGTATAATCAAATAAGTACAAAGTAATAAATATATAACCTTATATGTTATAAGGTATTACATATAAGCAAACAGTGAACATAAAGAAGAAGAAGGAGGAGGAATGTCAAATGACCAAGTGAATGCTGAGATAGAAGCAGTGAAGGTAGACAGGAAGAACAGAAATACCTAATGGCAGAAGGAAGGGAGAAGTACAGGAAATTAAATAGGGAAGGAATGTTGCTGATTTACCAGGCCCAGGGTCAAATGGATGGGGTGGGGGGAGAAGCCACAGCCAAGACAATAAGAGGCAATGAATGGCAGCCATAGCTGTTCTAGGATGACCAGATTGGAGAGCCATATGTGGGTTGGGGAGCTCATTGCAATGGTGTGGGAACGTTGCAAAGAAGTATGAGATGGCATTCTTGTATACCAGAGAGCAAACAAGGGGAGATGTGGTGCATTCCAGTGTAATGAGCGTTGCTGCAGGGTGAGCTTGATGGTGTCCGGTATGATGTAAAAGAGGAAAAGAAAGGGGTCACAGAGAAGAGAAAGGAAGAACATTGTCGAAATAACTGTCATAACTTGAGGCCAAAGTGGTTGGATAGAAGTGCATTCCCACCAAATGTGGTAGAGTGAGCCTTTGTTTATGTTACATCTCCAGCATAATGGGGGTGGGAAATATCTTGGCAAGTCTTGGTGTATAATACCATGAGTCAGTAGCTTGTAGTTAGCACCTTTGGTCGCTATGTCAAGAGACACCTTCAGAACAGCTAATTTTGTGCACTAGGATTTCGGTTTAAAATCATTATGGATTTATTGCATACCAGAGCTCACACGCCACTATCATTAAGACTTTAATTTAAGGAAGCCCTGATGCCCATGCTGTGTCTTGTTACATTATGTTAAAAAAGGAGCAGAGACACAGAACACCCCAAAACCCCCAGGCACTTCCTCGCTGCCCTATATTCAGAACGCACAGCTTACAGCACAGGTCAGTGGTGGGCAGCGTGAGGCCCTCCAGTTCCTGCCACATGTTGCCTGCCACTGACATAGGTACTAGGTAGGTTCAGCAGAGAATAAAATCTATTTCACACCTATTTTAAAGCTGAACAGTCATGGCCGAATTTCCCATTAGGCAGAGCAGAGAGCTGCCTAGAGTGCCATATTTTGAGGGGAGCCTAGCTGTTCCAGCCAGAACAATCTGAATGTCCCTGCACCAGGTTTATATATTGTTACAGGATATTATTTAACCCCTTGGGAGCTTTAGAGAACTCCTATGCATTGTGGCAAGGAGTTAAAGGGGTTTTTTTTGTTTTTGTCCTTGCTTGGTATAGGCTATGGCTGTTTTCTGCACCAGGAAATAATAGATGGGACAGGGGGTGGGGTCATATGAGGACTGGGATGTGGTCATGGGTAGAGCTAAGGGCACCTAGATTGCCTTGCCTAGGGTCGCCTGAATGTATATCCAGTCCTGTGAACAGTATTAGTACATGACCTCCAGGGAAAATGTGACTGGTGAAATCTGAAGTGTATTCCCATAAATCCTAAAATCCAAACAAAAGTATTCTGGGTTAGTGGGTCATTGTCAAAACTAATGATATACAAAATGACTCTAACGAAACTCAATTAAATATGCATTATATTCATATTCATACATGAGACTGAGATAATTACATTTGATGAAGAGATAAGCGGTGTTTTGCAATTTATCCTTTATCAATGTAATATTGTTGTTTAAAAAAAAAAACCTAATTTGGTAGATGACAATGATATAATCATTCTGGAAAATGTGAAGAGTTAGTTAATTGATTTTCAGGGTTTTTTTAAATAATGTGCTCAGATTTAACCCTTTGAGAGCCGGAGGGGTAAGCAACGCATCGTGAAGCAATGAGTTGCATACCCTCTTTGGCACTCAAAGGGTTAGCAGTTTATTTACAGCTAAAATACTAATTAATCCATTCAACGCAAGAGACCTCTCCCATGCACTGAAGCTGTCTCTGGAATTCAGATGGCAAATATATGCATATTCATTTTAACCCTTTAAAGGGATAGTAACACTTAATATATAGTAAAATGTATATTGTAATGCTTATCCTCCTGAATAAAACAAGGATGCAATATCTCAATGGCCTGAAATTTCACAGTGGCGCTGTTGCTACACCATCCTAAGTCAATTGACCAGAACTTTCCATAGGATGATGTTGCAACAGCGCCACTGTAACATTTTAGGCCGTTGAGATATTGCATCTAAAAAAATTGAAGTGTGAGTTTCAATACCTTTTAAATAAAATACCTTTCAGCAGTGGGAGTACCCTCGATTTACTGAGGAAGATAAACCCAACAATATATATTTTTTATGTAGTAAGTTTTACTATCGCTTTAAGGACCAGAAGGCTGTGCATCATCTTTCTTTGTAGTTCATTGTACTCTTCTCTGGACCTTAACCCCTTAAGGACCGACCGTGCAGCGGTTAAGGACTACAGGGCTTTTTTTTTGTACAGGAATCAATTCAGGGCTCCTCGAATGGCGTGCCTTATGGAAAGTTCACACATGATGGTCCTGGCATGTCCTTAAGAGGTTAAAAGCTTTCAAAATCACCTATATTCTACATTAGCCATTTTTTATTTAGAAAACTAGTATCTGAGTTACTTAGACTTATTGATCATGTTAATTAAGGCATGCTATGCCGGCACTTCCTGTCTCACTAAAGCTCAATAGCAGATTAATGCATTGCTGAGCAGAGTGAATGAGTGGGAGAGGTAATGTTGGCCTAATACAGGAGGGGCCTGAATAGCATGCCTTAATTAGCATACTATATACATTTGAATAATTTAAAAACTAGCCTTATAAATAAAAAATGGCTAATACAACATATAGTCGATTTTGAAAATTCTTTCAAAATCACTAAATTGATTTTCAGGTGATAGTGGCCCTTAAAAGAAGATATAGGGTAAGATGATCAAAAAGTCATCATAATGAAAAAATTGGCAGATCATGAGTTGGTGGAAAGACAGTATTTTTAGAAATGAATCCATCAATTTCAAAATTTGTCGTAAAGTATTAAAAATAGCTGTAAGATGAACTAGCTTCATGAACAATGCCCTTAAAAATGTTGATGTTAAAAAATGTTTTAACCCTTTTAGTACCAGAGAGGTACGTATCACATTGCAGAGCAATGCGTTGCACACCCCTTTGACACTCAAAAGGTTAATTTGACAAAGACATTTTTTTCCAGTTAACTCTATATTACTCTTCTCACTCCAATCTGCTAATACAGAGATTTCCAAACTTTTCATGTTGGTGACACTTTTTAGACAGGCATCATTTTGTGACACAGTAATTCAGTTTTGCTAGCAAACCGGAGGTTAAACTAATAATCCCTTATAAGAGATACTGACACATACATAAACTGTAATAACAAGATGTATGGGGACACAACATATCTCATGAATTCCTTTCATTCATACTGCGGAGCAAGTTGTGTGGTTTTTAAAATGGCGACATGAGAATGCTGCGCTACATATAAGCGCAAGATTCTCATGTCGCATTATTAAATAGAAAGTGCATAACTGATTTTAGAAGTACTGTCCGTCCTTCCTGTCTCATTGGTGCCACAAACAGATGCAGCAGCCATGTGACAGGCAGCCTCGGCACACTTCAGCCTGGCAGCCCAAAGAGAGGGCAGAGGTCTAGAGGAGGTGGCATCTCAAAAGATTTTAACAGCTGAAGTGCCAAAAGATTTGTAACAGCTGGAGTGACTTACATATGTATGCAGCACATGGAGTCACTCCAGCTTTTACAAATCTTTTGTTGCGCTCCAGCTGTATGCATAGCATGGAGGCAATCTCGCACTGTGTAAATGCAACCATTAAGTAGTAGTGTTTTATCTCAGCTCCCAGTGTAGCTCGTTCTTCGGTTGAATGACAATCTCACGCTGTGTAAGCGGCACCTTTGACTGTGACACACCTACCCACTGCGGCCGACACACTAACGTGTTGCAACACACAGTTTGGACAGCACTGTGCTAATAGCACTTTGTCTTCTCCATTAATCTACTAAAATTGTATATAGATTTGTGTTTTTTTTTGTTTCTTCACTATAAAATGTAGACGTGTAAGCACTTGCACATTCTGCAGCACAAAATCATGTCAGCACAGCTCTTCTGAACTTTGCAGAACTGTGCCGGCGTGACTTTGTGCCGCAGAATGCAGAAGTACCTACTTCACGTCTAAATTTTATAGTGAAAATTAAATAAAGTATGTACTTTTAAAGGAGAACTATGAATGCTCATTTGTATCCTTTACATCCATCTTAGTGCATCATCCTCACAGAGAATGCACTTTAAAATTTCACATGGAATGTTTGTGGATCATTCATTTACAAGCAAGATTTAGAGCATTCACAAGTGAGATTTAGACAATTCACAAGTGAGATTTAGACAATTCACAAGTGAGATTTAGACAATTCACCAGCAGAAAACACTAAAGGAGTTGTTATACAAATAGATGAAGGAATGTGCATGTTATTAAATGAGCAGTCTATATAGCAGCTGCTCTAATTTATCCTTCAGTGACTGTCCAGTTCCCAAGAGACATACTGGTAAAGATAACAGAATTACTTCTTATACACTGGGGGAATTAAACTGTTATCTAATGTAAAACACAGACTTAGATTTAGCAATGTATGTATGTATTAATAGATGTAAGTTTTAGTTGTTTAGCACCACAAAATGTACTCTGTGCAAAGATTTAGAGATTAATATTTGTAAAGACTGTCATATTCATCAAGTTAAACGGTGCGAATCTGGAGCAACTGAAAAGCATCATGGGCTGAAATTAAAATTACACAAATATCCATTGATTTTAACCCCTGGAATGCTAAAAAGGTCTTCTAAGTGTTCCAGGGGTTAAAAGCTCCCCATTTAAATGAACGGGAATTTTCATTTACTCCTAAATTGCACCTGCTTAGCGTAATAAATAAGGAACCACAGGCCTTATTTTCCAAATGAAATCTGGAGCAGTTCTGGAGCTAACCAACAGTACCATACTGGAGAAATAAATATTTCCTTGGATTTAACTGGGCCTCTTAGCCCCTAGAATGCTGAAGAGGTCTCCAAAGAACCTTCACAACAGGGCAGTTTTAGCACCTACTGAAGCTCTTAGTGTAATGGTAAATGGAGGCCCCTGAATATTGTTAAACATTTAGAAACCTCAATTTCAGCTGTAGTCTTACTTTTTTGCTCTTCCTATTAGTGGGAAAAGCAATCACATTTGTGTGTCCAGGTCCCCAGAAAAGCCTCACCCCTTCCTAAACATCAGATTTAAGTTGATCCCCCAAGGTACACCCAAACATTAAACTACTCCTGCTCCACCAATCACCAAATTAAGACCACAGAAACTAGGCAAGGCAAGACAGACCATATGTTGGCCAAGCCATGCATCCAAAAACTCAGCTGGAAAAAAGTGAGTTAATATGATATATGGGTCTATGGACACTAATATACATTTTGATCTGTTTAACATTTAAGCAGATTTGCCCCAGACATGACGGTTTTCATACTCAATTACCGAGACTCCGAGACAGAGGCAGATTTCCTAGATTGGTAAATTCAGCTATAATCCCGCCCACATTCCAGTCTGTTCATTCCACTCCCGCCCCATTCTACCTACTTCCCACTCATTTCATGGCAAACTCCTCCTTTCAGCCACCCACTCACATAGCCCTGATTAAGTCCCATCCAAAATATGATGCAAAAAAACAACATTCAGATGCTCTCATCATCATATCTATTGTGTTTCTCTTGGTATATGTCCCCCTCTTTGCACCAAGAGAAATGACCCATAAATGGTTTGGCTGCCCTGTAAATTTCAGTTTTTATTATTAAAGGTACCTTGAAAAAGAAAGGATTGAGAATCACTGTTCGAAGGGAGAGCTGTTCAAGACATTTTGAAAACTGAAATTGTGATCACAATAAAAAGTTCTTACGCCATAGTCTGTCAGTTTTCACACATATTACTTTAAGTTTTGCCTCCAAATCCACCTGTTCTGGAACAAGTTCCTTTATTTGTTATTTCCCTCTCCCCCCTATTTAGTAACTGGTTGCCATGGCAACCTTCCTATTCTCATAACTGAGATGGGCCATTCCATCCCCCCTGTCTTTTTCTAACAAGATAGTTTGATCCTTAGTCACTTCCTGTTATCCCTGCTAGGCCTCGCCCTTGGCTGGTTTCTTTTTACCCTGTTGCCTCTGAGAGTACACTTCTGACTTTACCTCTCCCTTGCAAAGCAATCCGTTTTTACCTTCCACCTGAGAAGCACTTTCTCACACAATATGCCATCTGCAAGTGCCTTGTATTTTTGTGACTTCTCCAATAAAAGTTAAGAAAAATATCCAGGACTTTGTGTGCTTTCAAAGGGGATGAGTTAAGCTATCTGACCTTATTCATATCCTCGCATGTGACCCTGAGGTTCCAGAATACCACCATCTCCATCAAAGAGAAAAAGCAATCTTAAAAGTGGGTGTGGGTTAATCTATAGCCATATTGTAAGGAATTTTCAGGAAAAACAAATATTCTATTAGCTGTAACTTTTTTGTCTGATTAACTTCAATCAGAGAAGACAAATGAAAGTGTTATTAGTCACAGAAAAAACTCATAGACAGCAAGAAGAGTTTTATCTGATGAATTATTACTTTATCAATGGTTCACAAATGGAAAGCTGTTTACTTTTCATATTAAAAGTATAATGAGAAATGGTTAAAGATGGATTATTCAAATTTCCATTACTTCTGAGATTATTTGTAATGAGAATTACATCAATCACCCAATGAACTTTAGTCTACTCTTTGCAGAACTTGTGTGATGAAGCTACAAAACAGACTTAAAAGAGGATGATTCAAGTCAGTTTCTCCCAACAAATGAAGGTCTGAACATAATGCTAACAATTTCTTTTGTATTATACTTTTTAATTACAGTTCTGTAACTGTAGAAAATTAATTTTGTAGAACATAATATTTCTTATTCCTTGCAAAAAATGTTCAAAATACATTGCAAAATTAAAATTGTTTTGATTAACCCCTTATGCTAACTACTAGATAGATATCCAATACATCACAAAGCATCAGAGCTTTAGTTAGGGATGGTCAAACATTTTTTGCCACAAAACAAAACATGAGTTTTTTGCTTTTTTTGTTACATTCAGTTCAATGATAATAATATACTTTTCCCGGGCCCACCTCCCCCTTGTGAAAATTTCAGCTAACTCTCCAGTATGTGCTAATTCTCCTGTATGATAGGGGGTGACACATTACTGTATAATGTCAGTCTGTGCTTGCTAGAGAGAGACTGAGAGATAAATCAGCTGAAATTTTGATGCTAGTTACAGCAGGCAGATGTACAAATAGAGGTAACTGGAGTTGCTTGATTTAAGGAGTTATTAAAATCCTGGGTGCAGTTATCAGCAAATTAAATGTGTGCACAAGGCATGAAAAGATTTTGAAGAGAGGGGAAGGAGGGATCACATCTTGGCACATCTGCTCTAAGTAAATCCAACATAACCACAAGTTTTATGTTGACAATGATAACCCTACACCAGAAGAAATCATGTTACTGTGCTCCTTGGCTGTTCCCAATAATGACAAAGACAACGTGGCCCAAAATTCCACAATCAAATAACTATTCAGGTAACCTACCACCAGCATAGGACAACAACAGCGTCATCATCTGCACTGTCTACTGCCAGACACTGAGACCAGGTTAGTAGTAATATCACAGGGGTCCTCCTCGGCACTGGTATTGCCATTACCAGAACCACCATCAGACAGCTACTCTGCAGATGTGAGACTATAGCAATATGTCTCTATACATTGTACATTGTGTGGTGCAATAACGACACATGGCAATGTGGCAGACCCTAATAGAAAGCGAGATATAAGGGAACATCTACAGACCTGTAGATTACACGACTCACTGTGCGGAGGGTCAATTATTTGTATTAGTTGGTTGGAAATCATGACCCATGGGAAGTCAGAAACCCAACACCCCTACTACCAGTCACTTGTTTTCAGTTGTTAGTCCACCAGCCTATCACAACCATTAACAAACACTTTTTAAGGCTTACTTTGCAATTGGCTTAACAATTATTTCAAGGCTCTCATTAATGTAGGCCTCAGCCTGATAACAGTTTTTTCAAGGCTTGTGTTGCTGTAGACCCAAGCCTGATGATATTTTTTTCAAAGCTTATTTTGCCATAGGCCTCAGCCTGGTAACAGTTATTTCAAGGTAAACCTGACCTTGTGACATCTGATGATCAGACAACATAGAAGTAATCAACTTAGCAAAGGCCATAATGTCACTGGTAGTTACACCCATTCCCATCTGAAGATCTCCCCAAGGCAAAGTTGGTTTATGCAAGAATTGCACCACTTTTACTTAGTATATCAGCCTCAGAATGTGCTGAAGTTCATGAGCCTTATTTACAAAAGAAACTAAGAGAAATTCTAGAAAAAAATAACTGTACGATATCCTAGTCCAGATCTTAACCCTTTGCATGATGGAGATGTCTCCAATGCATTGTTTCTCAATGTGTTGGAGACCTCATTAGTATTCAAGGGTTTCAAATCCTCATTTAGATCAATGGGAAGTTTTATTTGTCCCCTATGGTGCAGCTGGTTTGCACCATAATCACTCCGGCTGTGAATAAGACCCCTTGTTTTTCTGTATTTTGCATTTAAAATGAGAAAGCAAAGTCTAAGAAATGAAACTAAGGCAGGATTACTCACGTCCCCTTTTATCCCTGTATGTCATAGTTTCAATTGCCAAGAGTTAACCTATTGGGTTTTTATATTACAAGGTCTCAGTCTGATGTGCTCCCTCAGCACAAATGAATTCAGTAAATATCCTCGGTAGGACAAAACTACTTTCTGAGCCAGTGTAATGGACAATGACAAACCGCAGTTTACTAAGAAAAATTTTCAGTTCACCAAGCAGAATTCTATCATAAGATGAAAAGGCTTATTATCACAAATATTAGATTGAAATAGATATTGTGTATTTGTCAGCGCTTTGTACTCCTCTTTTGGTGGACACTAATAACTATAACATTAATATCAAAATGTCAATCAAAAGGACCAGAGTATAGATGAGTTTTAAAGGAGAACTTAATCTAAGGCAAAATTTCCTTTTAGGGACGTGCACACAAGAAAATGAAGTAATTCTGGGATAAATCATGTGCACCGGTAGGGACAAATATAACATGCACAAATTGCCATTGAGATAATAGGGCTTCACCCTCGGCACAAAGCATTAAAATATACTTTATTTTTTGTGTATGGCCCTTAATGCCTTTAACAGAGATGAGAGCTCTACATACAACCTTCAGGTATTTCTGTTTATATATTTTTTTGCATTTGTAGAGATTACCTTGGTTCCAGCGCCGCAGCTTCAGGCGACCCTCGAAATGATGCTTCAGCGTCAGCGGCCGTCCATGCCGCACGGATGTCGCCGGAATTACACATGGTTGGACGCATGAAAGCTAGATGCGTCATCTGCAGGAGCGAGGCTTCAAGTGTGCAGCAGGCCTGTTTTATGTGTTTGCTTCCTGTAGTCTCCTCCTACCTACTTCCTCCCTCTGAGCTGCTCCTCCTACCTACATCCTGAGGAGGGGTTTAAAGGGCAGACTGAGTGCTGACTCAGTTGCCCTTGCGTTGTTGTACAATACAGTTCTGTTTTCCTTGGGCTCTGTGTATGACCTAGCTAGTCTGACCATCCATTCTGGTGCTGACCTGTGGCTCTGTCTGACTACTCTTTTGCCTGCACCCATTGTGTAGTGGACACCCAGTCTGGTGCAGACCTGTGGCTCTGGCTGACTACTTGAATTGTGTATGACCCGGCCTGTCTGTCCATCCATTCTGGTGTTGACCTGTGGCTCTTTCTGGCCATTCTCCTTGTGCATTCCGATTTGGCTTAGACATCCTTTCTGGTGCAAACCTGTGGCTCTGGCTGACTACCCTCTCCAAGTATGACCTGATTTGTCTGAATAGCCACTCTGCTGTTGACCTGGGGCTCTGTCCACTGTGCATCCAGCATACCAACGCTTCAGTGGATATCCTATCTGGCGCAAACCTGTGGCTCTGGCTGACAACCTGCTCCGTGAATGACCCTGCTTGTCTGACTATCCTTTCTGGTGCTGACTAGGGGGCTCTGTCTGTTTCTTCCATCTGTTTCTTCCAGACACTCCGTCGGAGCGCTCCGCTCTGTATCAGCCGCGGCGAGGGCAGTCTCTACTGTGCATGACTGTGTCATTACACACGTTTTAGCTAATTATTATATAGGATTTGTGAATAAAACCCTTGCAAAAGTTATCAACTGCAATGGAATCCAGGCAAAGTCCATCTGTCAAACGCATTAACCCCTTGAGTGCTAATGGGGCACTCACAGGGTTAAATCACTTCTTCCTGGAATACAGTGCCCCTTTAAAATAGCTCTTCTTTTCCCCAGGTGTTGCAGTCATTGGTGCTGTCATTTACCTGTAATACCTGTGCAAATATAGGACTAGCATTTCTAAATATGGACACGGAAGAAAGATTACCAAAAAATACCCAAAAAAGAGGATCATAGTACATTTGGGTCGGGAAAAAAGTAAAACAAAATCTATTATAAAGTTATTTTAACCCATTTAAGACCAGATGAGTGTGCAATGTCTGAGCACCCCTTTTAGTACCCCTAATAAAAGGAGACCCATCTCATGATTTGCATACTGGTAACTATATGTCTGATGTACTAAGAAGAAAGAGTGCCCCATAGGGGACAAATAAATATTATATTCTCAATTCCCACGTTGATTTAATTGGAGCTATTAACCCCTTGAATGTTAGCCAGGTCTCCAACTAATTGCTTTGTAGCATCCAGTTGGTTAACAGTTCCATTTGAAGGGATAGTAAAGTCGCCTCAGAAGTATTAGCTGTATTGTAGATATAAAAGAAAGAGATTATTTGAGGTTAGTTAGATCTCTCAAACCATTATGCTTTGAGAGATATACGATGTTAAACTTACCCCTTCCCTCCCCTTTTCTTGACATGAGCTGTAAAACCGTCAGAGCTGGATTCTGGTTGTTCGACCAGACGGAAGCTCTCCAGGAGAGCCGAAATAGCAATACCTAAAAATAAATAGTTAATTGGAACGCTCTACAACAGTGTTTCTTAACTCCTGTCCTCAGGACCCACTAACAGGCCAGGACTTAGGGATTTCTCTGCTAGAACACAGGTGTGGTGATCAGAGGCTCATTCACACTGATTAACTCACCTGTGTTCTAACAAGGAAATCATGTGATCAGAGGCTCATTCACATTGATTAACTCACCTGTGCTCTAACAAGGAAATCATGTGATCAGAGGCTCATTCACATTGATTAACTCACCTGTGCTCTAACAAGGAAATCATGTGATCAGAGGCTCAGTCACATTGATTAACTCACCTGTGCTCTAACAAGGAAATCATCAAATCCTGGCCTGTTAGTGGGTCCTGAGGACAGGAGTTGAGAACCACTGCTCTACAAAGTGTGCCTGGTTTGCAAACACACTTTGAAGACTGTTCAAATGAAGTATTTATTTTTAGGTATTGCTATTTCGGCTCTGCTGGAGGGCCGCCGGCTGGTCCTGGGACTAGGATATTATGTTGTCAGCTATACAGCTGACGTATGAGAAAGGGGCGGGAGGGGAAAACTTTACAGCTAATACTTCTCAAGCAACTTTGCTATACCTTTAAATCAGTGCCAGTTCATCAGTGACACTAGACCAGCTCTATCACCTTTCAGATGTAGCCACAGTAATTATAACACTCTCACATTGTGAACCTCTGCCTCCATTTCATTCAGTCATTAATTAAGTTTCAGTTTTAAAGAGGACATCACATTAAATAGGAATTAATACCTCAGAATAATAACAGCCTCCACTTACCTTAATATTACCTTAATATTGCCTGAAAATATCAGTTTCTTTTGAATTTTGCCTTTTTGCTCTTGTTCAAGAGATACCATCTTCAATCAACCCTGGATGCCATGTCCATGGAGGCGGACATGACAGTGCAAGAACCTACTTAAATGTTTAAAGACTATTGTCATTCTTAAAGCAGAACTATCACACAAATTAAAGTTATCCCCAAATCATTATGAATATAACAATACGCATATCCATACTAGTATTATCCTGAATAATTCCGGCATTATTGAGAAATCCAACTTGTTCTGAGACAAGCAGGCAGGCATCAGCGCAGACATCTTGCCAAAGAGTAATCTGTGCATCTGGGCTGTTGGACCTGGTCTCCTTTAGGATTGGTGAGGAGTTGCATTGTACCTTTGTACAGAAAGATGCCTGCCTGTGCGTCTCAGAACGAGTTGGATTTGTCAGTAACACCGGACTTTTTATGGATAATTCTAGCATGAATATGCGTATCACTATGTGCATAATGATTTGGTGGGCACTTTAATTTGTGTGATAGTTCCGCATTAAAGGGTTGCAAATGATTGCCATGTTCTGTTGGAAGAGTCTGTTCCCTGTCCAGCCTCTATGTATATGACATCCAGGACCAATCAATGATGTTATCACTTGAATCACGGAGCAAGGAAAAAATTCAGAGGGGTCATTAGGATTTTGTGCCCATCGTACGATAAATGGGGTATTATTTTTAGGAGGTGTTACTTCCCCTTTAAAAAAGTTTAATTTGTTTTATACAGCAGTGGTTCCTTTCCTCTGGCACCTCTAACAGGCCTGGCCTGTTATTGACCCTTTATTCTGATTCAGGAGACCCTGTGCAGAGTGCCAGGACCATCACTGATCCTTAAGGCAAGTTTACCCATGATGGTCCTGGCACGTCATTGGCCCTTAACCCCTTAAGGACCGGCCGCGCATACACGCAGCCAGCACTTAATGACCACGTACCTTTTTTTTTATTTGTAATCCTGGTTCAGGGCCCCCCGAATGACGTGCAGCTGCGTGGGGAGCCCTGAAATCCATGGCACGTCATGACGTCAAGGGACCTTAAGGGGTTAAATCAAATTAAAGTATGTTTTATATGTAGTACTACCCATTTTCTGTAAAATATATTGTTTTGAGGAATTAATTTTATGTTTTGGTGGCACTTTATGCTAATATCCTGAATGGTATGCTAATAAGTTAAGTTTAAAGCAAGGCTGTACTATTAGAAATTCCGATAGTGATGTGTTTTTTTGTGGTTTCAAAAAAGCCACACTGTAATCTACACTGCTTGATAAATAAGTCAAATTATCGTGGCTGCAAGGCTTTCAATTTCAAATGCTTTGTGTGCTCATACTTCTAACTTTGGTATAATCAGCCTTTGGCTCTCCAGCTGTTGAGAACTACAGTTCCCATTATCCACAACCAGCCACTGGAGAGCTAGAGGTTGCCTATCCCCTACCTTAACCCCTTGGGTGCTAGAGGCATCTCAAATGCATTGTGAAGCAATGTGTTGGAGGTGTCTCAAATGTCCAAAGGCATAATTAAGCACCCCTGCCCATAATGTTATGAGATAGCTTAGCTAGTTAAAGGAATAGTAATGTTTCACAAAAACAGCTGCTCCAATTAATCTTCATAGCATTTGGGCCATGGAGAGTGTTATTTCATTACTGTCAGAGTTGTAGTTCAAGAGTAATTGAATGATAAAGTTTCCCACTCCCGCCCCCTTTACCTAGTGTAAGCTGCCTCCCCTCAGATGTGGAATCTGGTCGATAGACCAGACAGCTCACAGGAAGGGACAATCTTCTTACTGTTAGAACAATGAAAACCCTGCCCCCCTTGACAGGTTTTTCCTTATGCTCACTGAAGATTGTCCCTCTCTGTGATCCATCCAGACAGTCTTACTGCTCTGAGGTGAGCAGTGTTACATCAGTAAAAGGGGCGGGAGGGGGATATTTTATCATTCAATTACTCTTGAACTACAACACTGACAGTATTGAGATAACACTCTCTGTGGCCCAAATACTAATAAAATTAATTAATATACTGCCTCAACTGTTCAAGCTTTAGGGTCGCAGGTTCTAGTTCTGACAGGGTCACTCCACCTTTCATGCCTCTGTGGTAGATAAAATCAGTACCATTAAATTGGTTAAGAACATCTATACCCCATGACTCACAAACAAATGATATTCACAATATATCCTTCCTGGTAAAATACTTTGATATCATTAAATCTTACAGCCATGTGAAATAGACCTTTTTTATTAACAATTTTCATAGTTTTAGCCCTCACAGGAATATTATATCTGAATTTGATATTTTTTGTGTGGGAAAACCATAAGGCATTTTTCAAACACTTCATCAAAATTTTGAGAGTGGAACAGCTGGTGATGTTCCACACAAAGAGGAACATCAATCATACTGCGCGGAACAAATGTCACCACTGGGCTAAATCGGCAAGTTTACTCACTTGGTCAGGTAGTTTTTATGACATTGACATAGTTTCCCCCTGAACACTGTAGCGTTCAATCAAAAACGGTGTCACGTTCATTAAACATCACATTTTGGTTCACAAGTTTAATGCTGAAAGCTAGAAAGTAATGGTCCCAGATAATGTATGATCCGGGCAGACGAGTGGAAACTCATTAGTGGGTCACTAGGTGGAAACAAAAGGGAAAAAGGGTGCAGTAGGTTTGATTGCCAAAGGGAGTGGTTGATTGATTGCCAAAAGGGATGGACAACACATTGCACTGGGAAGATTTAACCCTTTGAGTGCCAGAGGGGTACGGAAAACATTTCAAAGCAATGCGCACTACAGACTGCCCGTGCCGCGGCTGATAACGGAGCGGGGTTCCGAATTCAGACCGTAGTCCTCTCTGTGCCCCGCCCAGTATCATCCGCGGCGCGGGCAGTCTCTACTGTGCATGACTGCACCACGGCCGTTGCTGGGTGGCACTGTGGCCCATGTACACGGGCTCTTCAACTAGTCCTATATAATAATTTGCTAAATTGTGTGTAACGCCGCGTCGTGCGCAGTAGACACTGCTGCGCGTGCTGCAGTCATGCGCAATAGAGACTGCCCTCACCGCAGCTGATACAGAGCGGGGCGCTCCGAAGGAGCGTCCCGCTCTGTATCAGTCGCGGCTCGGGCAGTCTCTACTGAGCATGACTGCACCGAGACCGGCTGGCTGTGACACTGTGGTCCGTGTACACAGGCTCTTGAACTAGTATGATAATAACTAAAATGACAAAAAAAGGAGAGCAACAAGGAAGCGCCCTAGTGCAATTCAGATAGTAAATGGAATCACCGTCACCAATTCACCCCACACGTGGGTACTTACAAAAATATTGGCTGTTAGATCATATATATGAAAAAACAGCTAACACACTTGCTGAATGAATATCCTGATTCAGCACAGGAATTGCGTCTAGGGGGCTGCTTCTTCTTTACACGCTCTCTCCAAGCGGTCCAGGACAATATTCAAAAACCAACAAAAGAAAGAAGAAGCGCCCAATGGTGAAATACGTTCACTTGAATATTCAATTCAATAAACAAACACCATTGTACTCACAATTGCTCCAGGTCAGCAGAGGGGATATTCCAATGCTGACAAAATAGCTGGTGGAGATATTACACCGTCTCCACTCGGTGACCAAGGATACTGCTGCTCCGAAATAACTCCTTCCACTCAAATGCTTCAATATAAAATTTATTAAAACTGCGTATATTGACAGGCAACGTTTCGCGATTTCAAACCGCTTTCTCAAGCCAAGAACAACTAATAATGATACAACACAGAATTTAAACTTCCCTGTCAGCGTCACAATTGGGTGCAAACTGAACACTCGTGAGAATATAACCAATCATATCCACATATGTCTAATGATAGTCACGTGATGACACTCATGCGTAGTGAAGAATAAAAACTCACCACTCCATATTGTATAAGGGCAATAAGCCCACAATAGCTGCAATCACATAAGGCATATGAGAGATGTAAAAGATGTGAAAAAACGCATCTATACTCCATATAACACTTACCTGATCATCACAACTCTCAAAAAACCACTACGTATACACCCTCTCTCTTAGAGATCAAAATATCGATGATCCCAATAGACATAGCATCATCGGAGTATAGCACATGCGCAAATAATAACCAATGAAAACACTAGAAATTCACGCATGCGCATCCACCCCGATGAGACTAAACATCAATCGAATGGGCAACTGTACAAAATGTCAATCACAAAAAATCTCTACACAAAACATCATCAGACACATATATAGACAATCACAAAAGAAACATAACATATGCACCACCTCCAACGGATCCAAACGTCACCATATGGATAACCACCAATACTTTATATACACAACATTACCGGAGCTCGGTGCATGCGCAAACTACATCCAATGGAAATGCCTGCATGCGCACTAACTCCAGCAGAGTCAAGCTTCAATGGAATGGGTGCATACTCAAAAACTAAAAATCTCCACAACCACAACATCAACGAACACCTACACCTTACAAATACACTGTATAACTAAAATATAACTACAATGGAATAGACATCAAAAAACATAATCACATACAAAATCCAACTAAAGATGGAAAAAATAGTATGCTTACTGCACATACCATAATAGATAGGTTGGATACTCCCACAAATCCCCCAAAAATAATATAAGGTGCCCAAATGTGCCAAATCTCATATATACCAAAACACATAAACGCAAAAACATTATCATATACTCATTCCATATCAGTTATGAAAAGAACAGTCAAACACCCAACTGTCGCCAACATGAAGCCTACATCAGCATTACATAAAAATAAACAAACATAGAGTGGAAGTAAAAAATATAAATGTATACATACCAAAATACACATAAACATATATAACATCATTATACAAATAACCAAAATAAAATAAAAAAAAATATATATATAAAGAAGCAGCAAAAATTCCCTGGATATTTATATTACAGGTGTCTCAATATTCTCATTTAATCCCATTGGAGTTAAGGTATTCAACTTGAATATCCAAAAAGATTCCCTATTAATTAATTTTTGTAATCTATCTCCAAACATAGACGGACCAATCCGTTCTATAGGGGTTAAAATTAACCCCTGTGGATTACTATGATGAAATTGGGCATAATGTCGAGATACTCCATGTAAATTATACCCCTTGATGATATTTCTCCTATGTTGTCCGAACCTCTCCCGAATTTTCTGAGAAGTCCTTCCTACATACTGCAGGCCACACGTACAAGTTAGGAGATAGACCACAAAATCAGAATTACAGTTTAAGAAATCTTTAATATGAAACCTATCCCCTGTCACTGTCGAGTGAAAAAACTTGACCCTATGTGAAATGTGCAAACAGGTATAACATTTAGAACTACCACATTTATAAGAGCCTAAAATACTATCTTTAATAGACCCATCATTAGCCAAAGTATATTGACCAAAATTTGTCTTATCTTTTTGCTTAGTCACGAAATGGCTTGGTGCAAGAATGTTTTTCAGTGTACGTGCTCTACGGTAAACTAATCTAGGTTTTTCCGAAATATAATCTTTAAGAAAAGGATCCATTCTTAGTATATTCCAATACTTTTGGAAGTATTGGTGGTTATCCATATGGTGACGTTTGGATCCGTTGGAGGTGGTGCATATGTTATGTTTCTTTTGTGATTGTCTATATATGTGTCTGATGATGTTTTGTGTAGAGATTTTTTGTGATTGACATTTTGTACAGTTGCCCATTCGATTGATGTTTAGCCTCATCGGGGTGGATGCGAATGCGTGAATTTCTAGTGTTTTCATTGGTTATTATTTGCGCATGTGCTATACTCCGATGATGCTATGTCTATTGGGATCATCGATATTTTGATCTCTAAGAGAGAGGGTGTATACGTAGTGGTTGTTTGAGAGTTGTGATGATCAGGTAAGTGTTATATGGAGTATAGATGCGTTTTTTCACATCTTTTACATCTCTCATATGCCTTATGTGATTGCAGCTATTGTGGGCTTATTGCCCTTATACAATATGGAGTGGTGAGTTTTTATTCTTCACTACGCATGAGTGTCATCACGTGACTATCATTAGACATATGTGGATATGATTGGTTATATTCTCACGAGTGTTCAGTTTGCACCCAATTGTGACGCTGACAGGGAAGTTTAAATTCTGTGTTGTATCATTATTAGTTGTTCTTGGCTTGAGAAAGCGGTTTGAAATCGCGAAACGTTGCCTGTCAATATACGCAGTTTTAATAAATTTTATATTGAAGCATTTGAGTGGAAGGAGTTATTTCGGAGCAGCAGTATCCTTGGTCACCGAGTGGAGACGGTGTAATATCTCCACCAGCTATTTTGTCAGCATTGGAATATCCCCTCTGCTGACCTGGAGCAATTGTGAGTACAATGGCGTTTGTTTATTGAATTGAATATTCAAGTGAATGTATTTCACCATTGGGCGCTTCTTCTTTCTTTTGTTGGTTTTTGAATATAGTATGATAATAATACATCACAATGTTCAGTGGAATTCAGGGGTATAGAAAGCTAAGGACCAAAGATAAATGTCCTTGTACACAAAATAAAACTGAAATAATTTGGGAGCAAACCAGCTGCACCATAGAGGGCAAATAAAATGTGTCACTGATTTAAATTGTGATATTAACCCCTTAAATGCTTTAGAGGTGTCCAACACATTGCTTTACAATGCATTGGAGGCCTTCCTAGTGCTCAAGGGGATAAAAGCCTCATTACATTAACTGCAGTTGGTTTGCCCAAGAATTACTCCAGGTTTTGTTGTGCATATGACCCAGTGTCTTTTTTGCTGAATAATCCTACCTGGTAACTCCCCAGATCTGCTGTAGAGACTCTGGTTTTCAGACATAATTATCGGGTCTCCGCAGACAGAGGCTCATTCTCTAGCTTGCTAAGTTCCACTGAAACCCAGCCTACTCCAGCCCTATACTGCGGCCCACTCCCACATAGATCCGTTCCCTTCCTTGCCCATTTCACAGCACACTCCGCCTTTCCGCCTCCTAATCCCTCCCATCCTGGTTAAGCTCCACCCAAATTATGTCACAAATTGCATCATTTGTACAGTCCCATCTCCTTCCTTAAAGGGATAGTAATACTTTGTTATATCTTTATTTTATTTTGTAGGCATTAAAAAAACATGAAGAACGATAGAAGTCTTCTCTCTCAAACCTTTATGGTTTGAGAGATATTCACAAGCAAAGTTTCCCCCTCCCACCCCTTTTACCTACTGTAAGCCATCTCTTCTCAGATGTGAATCTGGTTGTAAGACCAGACAGATAACAGCAGGGGACAATTTTCTTCTTATGAGAACAATGAAAGCCCTGTCCCCCTTGACAAGTTTTTCAGGTTTTTCCCTTATCTTAATTGAAGATTGTCCCTCTCTGCAATCTACCTGGGCACCTTCCTTCTGATCTGGCTGAGCAGTGTTACATCAGTAAAAGGGGTGGGAGGGGGATACTTTGTCATTGAATTACTCTTGAACTACAACTCTGACAGAATTTAAATAACACTCTCCCAAGTCCAAATACTACGATGATTAATTAGAGCTGCTTTTATTATGAAACATTACTAGCCCTTTAATCAATACTCTGGAGGACTTGGGGTTGAAGGTTTCCAGGCATTTGAATAATATTTGTCCCGCAAAATTATCAGTGATGACAGTGTTAATCTTCTCCTGCCCAGATTTCATTGTAGAAATTTGTAGTCAAAGTAAAAAGCAATCAGAACATTTCAGTCAGGATATAAAAGTTGCCTCTTTGCTTTTTCTAGTAGTACAAGCAAACATTCCAAATAAGAACTTCCTCCAAAGACCTTATAAAGGGCTGTACTGCATTTCAATGAGAAAACCTTGTCCAAAAATGCTATAAACTCTGTGAAACCATAGACAATCTATTAATCTGGGTCTGCACAGAGTTTTATTGCACGTTCACACATGTAAGAGGAAAACGTAAAACGTCTCACATTTTATAAGCTAGCTGATTGCTTAGTGGAAAGTCAAATTAAAATGTAACAAACATGAGTCGTGGTGAGTTTCTATACAAATATAACCTGTTCTGAGCTGAATGTACATATCCAGCAGTGCAGCTCTGGTGGCGTTAGGCACCGCTGCCGACAACCTCCACTTCCTGCGCCTGCACCAGAGCAGGCTATTCAGACTGGTTGGGGATGATGGGAGTTATAGTCCGCGACATCTGGATGTCATCACTAATTGACTACTACTGCACCAGAGCGTATTATTGCTTTAGTACAGATGTGTCCAATAGGTAGATCGTGATCTTCTTCAGATCTTACTGGTAGACTTCAAGAAGATGTATGCTGAGAAGTGTTTGCAATGGATACTTCTGTAGCATGCAATGGGAACTTTTTATTTCTATTGTACAGTTGGTTTGCGCCAGAATTATTTGTTTTTAACAGATGTTCTTTACAATATTGTGAATGCTGTTTTGGTCCAGTTTTACTCTATATAGGCACAATATAAGCATACATGTGTGGTACAGCAACGTGATTCAGAGGGACCACTGAAGTGTGTTGTAAAAGTAAAGTAGATGATATAGCCAAAGAAAAAAAGAGGAACACTACTTTATATCAAAAAATTGGTCCACCCATAAAAAATATATATGGGGCGTTCATGATCCATAAAGATATACCAAAAAATGTAAAACAAAAAAAGACAGGACCTAAATAGAGCACTGACCAGTGAATCATTAAACATCCAAAATAATTATATAAAACTATACCAATATCCCAACACAGAAGACCCAATCTCCACCCCACAGATGATAAAGTACAACCTTCTTAAAAGTCACTATATATAAAAACCTGTCACAACAACCTAATATAATGTATAGTAGCTAAGTCTGGCTATCTAGCATCCATAACTTGACTGCATACCTCCCAAGTGTCCCTCTTTAGGAGGGACAGTCCCTCTTTTGGACCCAAATCCCTCTGTCCCTCTTTCCCACCCTGATGTCCCTCTTTTTAGGAGATCGGATTGCATGGTGTGTATCATATTGCTCTACAGTAATAAAATTCACATTGTTCTTTGTTTAAATGTTAGTATATGTGTTTATAAATTATTCTGTGTAAATAAAATGCTTAGATCTTGTTATAAGTCATTTATTTGGTTACACAAGGACGTATCAGTAGTTCATGAAGTAGCCTAAAAAATTCTTGGTAACGTCCCACCCACCAGCCACGCCCCCAGCAACACCCCCTAAAACATAAGTGTCCCTCTTTGGCAATTTGAAATGTTGGGAGGTATGTGACTGCTGATCATCTATCGGATATATCCATATGATAAATAAGAGTAAAATGAAAATTGATTAGATGAATAGATGAAATGAAGTGATGACATAGAGACAAATCTTCTTTGTCACAATCGGGATATAATCCCTACATCTGTCTTCACCCTACTATAGGGAAATATCAACATTCAAACATATAGTTCATATAAACAGGACAAAGCAGATCATGATAGAATGGCAACGAAAAAAGTAGATCCCATATCACTAAAGTCTGGGCACCCCTGTTTAGCACATACCAGTGTTCTAATACCATCAAGACAGGGACACCGTCCCTCTAGTTTGTGCAGCAAAATAGAATAAAGGTATGCCAATTACCTCTGAGTCATGTTTAATACATTAAAGTTAAAGAAGGTACAGGGAAACCAACTCACTGAAAAGCCCATACTACCCTCCCATAGGTGAAAGCAAGATTAAAGGGATAGTAATACTTTGTTTTATCTTTATTTTATTTTGTAGGCATTAAAAAAACACGAAGAACGATATAAGTCTTATCTCTCAAACCTTTATGGTTTGAGAGATATTCACAAGCAAAGTTTCTCCAACTGCTCCTTTTACCTAGTGTAGGCCATCTCTTCTCAGATGTGGAATCCAGTGCATAGACCGGACAGATAACAGAAGGGGACACTCTTCTTCCTATGAGAACAATGAAATCCCTGCCCCCCTTGACAAGCTTTTCAGGTTTTTCCCTTATCTTAATTGAAGATTGTCCCTCTCTGCATTCTACCTGGGCACCTCCCTTCTGATCTGGCTGAACAATGTTACATCAGTAAAAGGGGCGGGAGGGGGATACTTTGTCATTGAATTACTCTTGAGCTAGAACGCTGACAGAATTGAAATAACACTCTCCAAAGTCCAAATACTATGATGATTAATTAGAGCTGCTTTTATTATGAAACATTACTATCCCTTTAAGGGTAAATTTTGGGATGATTTTCTACATTACAGTTAAAACTCAAACAATGGCAAATGATCAACAATGGCCAAAATCAATTTAATTTTAACCCTTTCAGTGTCAGAGGGGTACTCAACGCATTGCTTTGCAATGCGTTGCATACCCCTCTGGCACTCAAAGGGTTAAAGGACTGGACACAGGGAAATGGAGAAAGAATTTTGCCTTCCAACAGTAAAAATAGCTCTAAGTCAAGGAAAGTGACTTGTTCCAGTAATGAAATAAACATGAATACTGACAGCAGTTGTATTGGAGAACTTTAGTCCAGGAATGGGCAAAGTATAGACCTCCAGACTACAACTCCCATCAAGATGAAGGCCTCTCGTTGCCCATCCCTGCTTATTTGAAGAAACGGAGGCAACACACCTCCTCATTCTACCAAATGCAATTGGAAAGGGTCTACCACAGTGGTTCTTTTTTTTGCTCAAGGCACCCCTAACACACAATCTGGAACTTTCGTCGCACCCCTAACATGTTTAATGTAATTTATCAAGGGCATATTAAAGGGTACAATTCATAAATATAAAGATATTATTAGGTCTTGGAATCATAGTAATCAAAATAAATATATTGTGCATAAGTTTCATATGTCTACATTTAAAAGACAATATTCACATTTTTTCAGTCGTCATAGGAAAAAACATGGGGCACCCTAATTTGATGTCCGTGGCATACCAAAATGCCATGGCATCCTGGTTGAAAATCACTAGTCTACTATCATTATATAAATCACTGCAGCTCATTAAAGATTATAATCTGTCATCAATGCTTTGTTCCTTTGTCAATTTTTTATTGGCTTTTACAGTCAGCGGCCTACTGTGTACATGTGTAATATTAATACTCAAAGCTACACAACTCAACAACATGAAAATCAGTGGCGTTAACAATAGGGGCCCAGCCACCCCTTGCAACCCCCCCCACACACACTCGGCACCCCCAACATGGTGAAGTCTGTGCCTTCTTTGGCACAGAGCTCCATTAGCAGCTGAGCTCCCTCCGGCACTCTTGTAATGCACAGAGCACTGGGAGATGACATCATCTCCCAGCACTCTACATTACTAGAGAGAGGACCGTGCAGGAGCTCCGAGTTGCTAATAGAGGTCTGTGCAGGAGGCGCAGACCTCTCCTGCCACGCCGCTGGACCACCAGGGAGGTAGGAGGTGGACACTGTGGGTCATTGGGGACAATGTAGAGGTGGAGAAAGGACAGTGGGGGGCAATGTGGTCAGAGAGGGCCCCATGGCAATTTTTGCACTAGGGCCCAGTTGCTACTAGTAATACATCTGACGAAACAGACTAATATGATAGCTAGGTCTAATAGGATTGTCATAGGATGGAAGATAGTCAGGGTAATGGAAGTACACATGAATTGCTAATGTCTCTGTATGCCATGGGGAGGCACAAAAATACAGTACAATCTCCCAGGAGCAAAAAATGTTAGGATTCAAAGCATCAACAGATTCAATTCAGAGAAAGTATCTAAAAATAGAGGGTAAAACGACGGAACAAAATATGTAAAAATAGAAATGAAAACATCCAGCAAGACGTTTTGATAAAAAAAATGCTAGCTGGTTTATCATAAAACATATTGAAAGGTACAATAATTAAGATGAATGCAATGCACATGTGGTTTAAACATCCCAATGGGAAACATACTGCTAATATGTGGATAGTATAAAATGAGCAATGCTAAAAATATGTCACTGATGGAGTCCGTATGTACCTTTCCTTTATTACAAATTACAAATCGGAGTGTTTTTAACTGGAAAAGAAATTGTCTTCTAAATCAACACCACTGACTTGCAAATCCATGTTATTGTGGCATTTTTCGAAATGGTTTTATCAAATGTCAGGGATAATTGAAAAATGTTATAAAAAGATCATAAAATGATACATATGGTACATCTGGAAGATAAATGAGGGGCTTTTTTCATACTAGCCCACAACAGCATTATGCATTAAAAAGCAATATATTATAATATTTTCACAAGGTATAATATCCTATATAATAATTTGTTAAATGTACGTTTGTCAGAAGCTGTCATGTACAGTAGAGACGGCTGTGCGCGATGCAGTCATGTGCAGTATAGACTGCCCGCGGCGCGGCTGATAGCGGAGCGTGGTGTTCCAAATTTAGACCATAGTCTAGACCATGCGCAGAGAGCGGACTATGGTCTGAACTTGGAGCGCTCTTCAACTAGTATATATATATATATATATATATATATATATATATATATATATAAAAGTATGTGAGGATTAGTATCAACAGTTATAGTATTATATTATTAAAATAACATCAGGACGTGAACTGAAACGTAGCTGCTTGTAGTTCACGTCCTGACGTTATTTTAAAGGGACAGTAATGTTCCAAAAAATGTCCTGTTTTGTAGAGTTTAAAATATTAATCAATATGCTCCAAACCCTATCTCTCAAACCTCTATGGTTTCAGAGGTATAGAGATTCAAAGATCCCCCCTTCCCTCCACTTCTCCTGATGTCAGCGTCTAGCAGGAGATCCCGGTCCGAGGACCAGCATGAGGCTCTGCAGCAGAGCCGAAATCGTGTTATTGCTAAAGAATTCATTCATTGGAAAGGTCTAAAAGGTGTACCTGGTTTGCAAGCACACTTTGTAGACCTTTCCAATTAATGAATTCTTATAGATAATACGATCTCGGCTCTGCTTCAGAGCCTCCTCGAGTCGTGCGACTCGATTCTCCCGCTGTCAGCTTTACAGCTGACATCACGAGAAGGGGAGGGAGGGGGGAACTTTGAATCCCTATATCTCTCAAACCATAGTGGTTTGAGAGATAGGGTTTGGAACATATTGATTAATATTTTAACCTCTACAAAACTGGACATTTTTTTTTCAACATTATTGTCCTTTTAATAATGTAAAAGCTTGACAAAGGTCCCGATAACAGGGCCGAAACTTTGCTGCTTGTAGTTCACGTCTTGATGTTATTTTAGTAATATAATACTATAACTTTTGATACCAGATCCGTGAGTACTTTTTTAGATCTATATGGTTTTTGACACAGCATCCAGATGTTTAGTAGCAGTCTCATTTTTGGGGTATTACGTGAATGCCAGTACTTTACGTACATACATATACATACAAGAAGGAACTTGCACGTGGAATCGCTTCAAATCTGTAACATCATGCCTCCCAAGTGTCCCTCTTTAGGAGGGACAGTCCCTCTTTTAGACCAAAATCCCCCTGTCCCTCTTACCCACCCTGATGTCCCTCTTTTTGGGAGATCAGACTGTGTGTTGTGTATATAAGTGTATCATATTGCTCTTTAGCAATAAAACTCACATTTTTGTTTGTTTACACGTCAGTATATGTGTTTATAAATTAGTGTGTGTAAATAAAATACTTTGGTCTTGTTATACGTCATTTATTAGGTTACACAAGGAGGTATCTATAGGCCATGAAATAGCCTAAAAAGTCTCAGTAATGCCCCGCCCACCAGTCACTCCCCCAGCAACACCCTCTAAAACACAAGTCTCCCTCTTTGGCAATTTGAAATGTTGGGAGGTATGTAATATGACAGTGATCAATAGATACACACACTGTCAAAAACACAATACTTAAACATGTGTCTCTTCAGTGTTATGTTCAATGGATAAGCAGGCAGGTAAAAACAGCTTGGTCTTACAGCTATAAGCAACACGGATCCAACCTCTCCCTTTACTCCTTCTCCTCCTCACCAATGAGATAAAACAAATATACAGCTTAAGTGCTGACCTTGCCTTTAAGTATGCCGACCTGAATCAAAGAAAAATATATATACAAATCAGGCAGAGATATGTTCTTACCCGAAAATAACAAAAAATACTACCAAACTATAAAGTATATAAAATATACAATATAAACAACCACTCTAGGTGCCCTTAGCTCCACCCATGACAACACCCACGTTCCTCACATGATACCACCCCCTGTTCCATCCACTGTGCCCTGATGCCGAAAATACTCTTAGCCTATAGCAAGCAAGAATGAAAAAATATCTGCAATGTTTTAGGTATCTTTTGAATCAAATGACTTAATAATAGCCTGTAAAGGGGTATAAAACTAGTGCAAGGGCATTTAGATTGCTCTGGCGACATCCGGGACTCAGAATTTGGGTGTGGCCAGCACTGCTGAGACAACATCCTTCAGAATTTGGAGCTGTCAGCAGCTGTTATCTCTGCCTATTGGGAAATCTGACTCTGCGTGTACACGAAGATGGATTTGACAGCTGCTAGCCCAGGTAGATCAATCAGTGACTTAGTCATTCTGACAGCTCCTCTCCTGTGTTCAACTGAGGATCTCCAGAAAACATGCACAGACATATGAATATGTGAGGCTGGAGCACAGGTTTGGGAACCACTGACATAGAATATAAAAATTGCACACTTCTGTGGTGTATCATTGTACTACCTGATTAAGAAATAAATAATACACTCTTTAACCCCATGAATGATAGAGAAGTTTCCAATATATTGCGGAGCCTCTTGAGAGTCCTTTATTTACATGAATCAGCTGATCTGCGAATAACGTGCTGAACAGCTGATTCAGAAAATACAGAAAGCACAGAGAAGCTGTTATCTGTTACAGATTCTCAGACATTTTGATTTGATTTTGATAATTTTTTTCGTAATTAAGAAAAATTATATGACACCTGACACAATGGCTTTTAATGTAGAGACTCTGCCAGTGCCACAGGGGTGTGCAGTGTACATCCCTTTGGCACTGAAATGGTTAAAGAGGGCAGCTGCTGTTTCTGTTCCCCAGCAGAGACCATACATTGTCCTCTGGCTCCTTAAAGAGCTATAAGAATATAAGATACTTTGTCATTGAATTACTCTTGAACTACAACTCTGACGGAATTGAAATAACACTCTCCAAAGTCCAAATACTATGATGATTAATTAGAGCTGCTTTTATTATGAAACATTACTATCCCTTTAACGGGTTAATAATTCCATTGAAATCATTAGGAATTGGCATGATTTTTATTTGTCCCTATGACCCAGTCGGCTTGGTTCAGCATGACATTCCTGATTAGTATATAAATCTTGGTGTTTTTCAGTATGTTGGTGTCTTCTTTGGCATCCAAGGAGTTAAATAAACTGACAATCTTAGCTGCCATAACATTTACCATATTTTCCTGTAAATAATACAGATACATTCATTTCAAAGTGAAATCAACTTGCTTTAACCCCTTAGTGACAGCCGCGTGTGTACGCGGCTGTCACCTTAACACCCATGGTACTTTTTTTTTTTTTTTTTAAACGATTCCGGAGTCTCCGAACTTCCGTGACTTACCAGGTACGTTCTCTGTCACTAAGTGACAGTTTTTGTGGGACGTACCTGGGAAGTCAATTGTTGCTATGGGGTTAACCCTTTGAGTGTCAGAGTGGCGCGCAACGCATTGCGAACCTCCGGCACTCAAAGGGTTAACATAAAAATGTTAATTGTTAGAAGCACATCAAAATTGAAATATTTTTAGCAAACATTTCACGTCTTACATAATGTCACTTTATAACAAAAAAGGTTTATCGCGTTTCATTTGACATTGAATAGATTGATTTACTAAGTCTATAGAGGTGCAAATTACATCATCTGCTTTTTCTCGTTTGCTTAACGAAAATATTACATTACTCGTAATGCAAAGATGCAGGTGCAAAACTGGAGTTATTTTAGTACTGTGGATAATTAGTGTAATTAACTTCAGGCTATTAAACTGCCAGAATAACACAACAGAGCACTGTTTTCATGTACTTTGGAACATGCAATAAAATATGCAGTAATGTATTTATATTTTCCTCTATAGCACATGTTTTGCTTAAGTTTAGGCTGGCTTCTGAATTTATATCACATTTACAAAATTGAATATATGGAAATATGCATTTTTACTTTTGTATTTATTAGGGAAAATGTACTATTATGATTCCTCACTAAAATAGGCACTGACATTGATATACTGGAGTTATATCTACCTATCACCAATGTGCTGAGCTGTCAAGGTAGAAAATTCTCCCATTTACATTATAATCGCCACATGTAGTGTGGGTGTGAATTGGGCTTTTTGGGACATTCTATTCATCTGCTTTTTGTTCATTGCTATGTCCTATCTACTCCTTCTCTGGTAATGGGTGTTGTATTGTATGCAGTGCTCCACCCCACATGAATTACTGGACCCTTTGCCAGCCCAGGGGTGTGGCCAGCATAGATCTAGAAACAGAGCATGTGACTTTCTTTTATATACATGTACCTGTGCGTTTGCAATGCGTAGCATACCCCTCTGGCAGTCAAAGACTTAAAAGGCCAGTCCTGCTCTGCTTACTGCCGTCACTCACACAATGTGCTGTAGAAACTGCCTGAATGCACAAAATGCTCCCAGCACAGAACCCAGCATTTGCACAGAATGCTCCCAGCACAGAACTCCCAGCATTCCGCACAGAATGCTCCCAGCACAGAACTCCCAGCATTCCGCACAGAATGCTCCTAGCACAGAACTCCCAGCATTCCGCACAGAATGCTCCCAGCACAGAACTCCAGGCATTCTGAGCGTTTGAGCAGTCTCTACTGAGCATGACAGCTTCTGACAAACATCCTAGGAAATTATTATATAGGATATGTATGTAAAGGAAAGTGATGTAAAATGAGTCCATCTTTCTGCTCTTGTTATAGTGTAGGAGCTTGCTGTCATTAGTCTTAACTATGACGTGTGTGCGCTAACGCAATCAAACACTGTAGTACATTGCAAGTAGTACAGGAATACACTTAATTAGACAATTTCCAAAAACAGAAAATCAGCTGTGCTGACAGATGCAAGGAATTAATAAAGCCTTAAAGGAAATCATTAAACATTATCCATCTGCCCATTCGTCAATGGCCAGATCAGATCTGGCCATCACTGATACATGAGTGATACATCAGTGATGGCCAGATAGATCTACAAATTCCATCTGCCATCTTCAGGATGGTGGATCCCATTGTAGCAAATGGTGGAGAACCCACTCACACACATATGCTGTATACATATGAATGTGTATCGCCAGAATGGTGGCGTTTATGCTATGTTTTTATCAAACTTATCTCTTCCTCTCATTCACAAGTCAGAGAAAGGTGATAGATTATTGATAAATACCCAACATTATCCATTAGTGATTGCTGCAAAGAACTGGCAAAGAGCAATGTGTTTGATACTCTACTTTTCACCCACTTTGATAAACGCCACTATGGGCCATATGTTCAAAGAAGTAGTGAAATAGCTTTTGTTGATTTTTCAAAGTACAGCGTCGTTGAGATCATTAATAATTTCAGAGTGTCTGTTGTGATCAGAGATATGTCGTTTGTCCTGACTGAAATTGTTGTATGTAATGACAAAAATGTTTTAACTAAATTCAAAAATGTCTTAAACAAATGTCTTAACTAACGACAAAAATGTCTTATTTAAAGACAAAAATTCTCACATTCAGAATTTTCTTCTCCTCTATACAACACTGGAGAATAGTTTAGCCACACCCTTGCCCCACCCTTTTGTCCATTAATTCTGAAGTTGGGTCGTACACAACGGACATTACTAGTTTTTTGTCATATACTCTATAGAAAATATGTTATTCATGCTTACAATTACTTATTTTTGTCTTTCATACAACATGTTTTTGTTGTTATCCCTTTGAACATACAGCCCTGTGTGTTTTGCTGAAATTTAAGATGTCTTGCATTGAAATGTTGGATACATGGAACAATAGATTTTCACTTTTTTATGTAATTTGTATAAATAATAAGTACCCAGTAGGAAACATAAATATGTGCCAGCAGCAAAGGGATGGGTCTTTAACCCGCTTGAATAAGAGAGCAGTTCAGAATGCAGTGGCGCTATCTCTCACATTCAAACAGTTAAAAGACTCTTTTAGATCAATGGGAATGTTGTGAATTTTCATTTGTCCCCTATAGTGGAGTTGGTTTGCTCCCCAAATGCTCATCTTTAGCTGCCTGGACACCACAAATTAGATGGTAGATATTTTTTGTGTACTTTCCGTTTATTGTGTTTTTAGACCCAGGCTCCTTGGCAATGATACTCATACCTTATTCATGACTACCGGAAGAACATACAGGGTTGGAGATAGGAGAGTCCAAATGGCGCTACTGAATACATAATGTGGACCGGGCTTAATCAGGGTGACATATAGTTGGAGGGTTGAAAGGCAGTGATTGTAGCTTAAATAATTTTTCATTATTTACGCATGAGCTTAGCTAAGAACAAGAGGTCATCCATTAAGACTAGAGGAAAGGTGCATTCGACTAAAACAAATTTAGGGATTCTTTACAGTAAGGGTGGTAAAGCTATGGAATTATTTGCCTCAGGATGTTGCAGATAATGCAACTGCATTCAAAAAAGCAATGGATGCCTATCTAGCATAGAAAATATTGAAATTATGACAGATGGCTTCAATGCAGATAGGATGTTGATCCACGGAAATATCTGACTGCCATTTGGAGTCAGGAAGCAATTTTTTTTCCCCACTTGGGGCTAAATTGGAAATGACTTCAGAGGGCTTTTGTTTCCCCTTCCTCTGGATCAACAGGGGTGTTTTTGGCATGGGCTGGACTTGATGGATGCATGTCTTTTTTTCAGCCTCATCAACTATGTTATTATGTATGTAAATAGACGGGTAAATGGGAGTAACAACGTGAGAGTAGGTGGAACAGGTGGGAAAGCGGGTGGAACGGCTGAGAAAGTGGGCAACTGAGGTCAGAAAGTAGGAGTCCCGGAGACCCGATAATTCATCCAGATCCGGAGAGTTCCCTGGTATGCTAATACTATCAATCAATGCATAGTTGATTTCCTCCAGCAGACGCCCAGAAATGTTTAACAAAGTCCTTCCTAATGTAGTATTTTGTGGGTTGTGATGAAATGCCAGACTGCATTAATTCAGTTGTTTCCTAGCCAGACGCAATGCTCACTGGGATTTCCCTTTTAAGTTTTCTAATTGAAACCACTCTGCAGCCTGAAATTAGTCACCAGATTATCTACCAGCATGTGAGCTTGTGCTCATTCCAGTACTGTTAATTAACACATAATTACTGGTTCCTGATGCAGCGCAGGTGCACATGGAGACCTGCGCTATAGCAGTCGTGAGACAGTGGGCTGCATTACGTGGATATGCACTGACCTTACAATGGGGTCCTGTTATTATTCATGTGGAGAACTTCACGCACAGAAGAAAGAAATGGAGCAATTTCGGGAAAAACCATCTGCACCACAGGAGACAAATATATAGTCTCATTGATAGAAATGGGGCTTTTAACTCCTAGAATGCTGGAGATCTCTATAATAGACAAGTAGTAAAAACCCTAGTTTAACCCTTTGAGTGCCTGAGGGATATGCATACCACTCTGGCACTCAAAGGGTTAATAGCTTATTGAAGCAGTCTTATTTTATGGGGGGGTGGGGAACCCTGAATGTGTCCATTCAACATACAGATAAATAAAAAGTAATAAATGAGGAATAAAACACATATATGTTATAGTGAATGCAAAAGTATATAAAACCATTCTCTAAATTTCACATTATATAAATAGAGTTTTTTTTATCCAACAGAATTTTCGGTTAATCGCTTACGAATTTTCCAAACAAATCCAGAACCTGCATTTTCACATATTTTATATTATACTGTGCTTCCTTTAAAGCTGGGGATTCTGGGTAGTAGCATGCAAGTGTACATTAATGATGGGTAGGTGTGGGGGGGGGGCATGGTTATGAGCAGTGCATGCTGGGATTATTTTTTAGTTATCAGGGTACCAGTTTTGAGCATGCTCAGAGGCCAGAATCAGAGCAAGTTTGAAACTGGCTCCCTAACAGCTTCAGAAAATGTCACCGCTGACCTATCTCTCAATACCAACAAAACCAACATCACATAAATGAATATCACAGTATAGGATAATACCTTTTTTATTGTACTAACATACAAATACTAGTCCAATAAAAAGGGTACTATTACATAATGTGATACTCAATTGGTATATTTACACAAACATATAATTTTTTTGGTGTTAGTGTTCCTTTAAATTCCTATTAATGAAGGCAGAGATTGTCCTTCAGTAAGCACTACAGCGATCATTTGCTCAAGTGCACGCCCTATGTACAGCTAATGTAATTACAGGCTAAGGCCACTGGTGCTGAACTGGCAAATTCTTACATTCAACACAAAGTTCTTGAAAGAAGCATAGTCAAGTCATCCAGCTACACACCTAATTCCACTCTCTTTTCGTAACCAATCGCGGACACCTGGGATGGGTTGAAAAGGCCATAGCAAATGTTATTATAAATTCATAACAAACGTTACACCTTTAAATAACCATTACAATTCAAATAAATAACCTGGTGCAAACATAAAACCTAGTGCTTGCTAATACACAGCCGTTGCCTGACTAGCAATGTCAAATAACTGTATAACATTCTTCACATTGTTAAAACTACTTGGCTGTGGGCCACGCCACCTTTCCTCCCCTAAACTAATTGAATGTGGCAAGTAGTGGTTCAAACATGGTAACTCCACGAGTCTTAAAGGGATAGTAATACTTCAAAATTACTATCCCTTATATTGAAGCCCTTTAAAAACTGAATTAAATGCCACCAGCATCTCTCAAACCTTTATGGTTTGAGAGATAGCCGCTTTTAAACTTCGCTCTCCCCTGGCTCTCCCCTGACGTCAGCGTTCTTGCTGCAGCAGGGGAATCCGTTCATTGAATCAAGCGGAGGCCCTTCAGCCGAGGCAGATCTCGTTGTAGAAGAAACGATCCTTCACTAAAACCAAGCACACGTAGAAGACCATTTTAGTGATGGATCTTGTCTTCCATAACGAGATCTCAGCTCTGCTAAAGAGCCTCCACCGGTCCCGGGACCGGATTTCCCTGCTGCAGCAAGAACACTGATGTCAGGGGAGAGCCAGGGGAAAGTGAAGTTTAAAAGTGGCTATCTCTCAAACCATAAAGGTTTGAGAGACGCCGCTGGTGGCATTTAATTCAGTTTTTAAAGGGCTTCAATATAAGGTATAGTAATTTTGAAGTATTACTAGCCCTTTAAACCCAGACCCAAGAGTCATAATCCAGTACTGACCGCAAGGCTCATGCTTTTCCCAGCAAGCACCCCAAAAAGCTGTGACATACCACCAACACCATGCCATCCAATCCAGCCAAACACCGATCCCAAACTAATAACCTCCCAAGCCACCAGACCCTACTGCCCATGAACCACCACAGTACAGGACAGGTTTGAGTAGGCAGGGATCATTGTACCTAAATTTTCCAAAATGGCTGCAGTACTGTATAATACAAACCAGAATGTAATCCAAGCAGCATGCAGATTTTACTTAGGATTGACCTTTGCTGGAGAGCCAGTTGATAGCAGATGGGACTGAAGTATAGTCATGTTTCCAGCAATCAGATCTCCCACTGACATCTTCACTATGAATTGGCAGAACAGCATTGAAGATGCCACCTGCTTTTCACCAAGGGCAAAAGCTACAGGTGATTAAATTGGTTTTATCCCCACGACAGGGAAAATAATCACATCTAGAATTGGAAACAAAGTCTAGATGAAATATGAAGAATTCCTTCCACAAAACAGAATATAAAACACACAGCACTGCTTCCCAGAACAGACAGCAAGGGGTCCCACAGGGCCATAGTCCAAGGATATCCCTTATTGAACACAGATGATAAATGTAAACATTGGTACTAAAAAGAACTGGAACCATTCTGTGGTAAAGCAGCTGTGTCACAGGAGACAAATAAAAATACACATTGATTTTTTTAGGACTTTTAACCCCCTTTAACTCTTTAAGGACAGAGGGATATTCAACATGTTGCTACAAAATGTGTTGCTACTCGCTCCTCTGGTGTTTTTAGAGGTTAAAGGGATATTATCATCTAAAAATAAATAGGGATCATGCCCCCTCCCCTGGCCTACTCCCTCCTTCCATCTCTTCCACCCACTCCTCTCCTTCTATCTTCTTTTGCCCACTCCTCCTTTTCATCTCCTCTAAGCCTCCTCCCCCCTTCCAGCTCCTCCGGCCCACTCCACCTTTCTATCTCCTCTACTCGCTCCTTGATTCAGTTCCACCTGCCCACTCCTCCCTTCCACCCCTCCAACCCACTCCCCCTTTCCATCTCCTCCAACTCACTCCCCCTTTCCATCTCCTCCGGCCCACTCCCTCTTTCTATCTCCTCTCCTCGCTCTGATTCAATTCCACCTGCCCACTCCTCCCTTCCATCCCCTCCAACCCACTCACCCTTTCCATCTCCTCCGGCCCACTCCTCCATTCCATCTCCTTCAGACCACTCCCCCTTTCCACATACTTTATCCCACTCCCTCCTTCCATCTCTTCCACCCACTCCTCTCCTTCTATCTTCTTTTGAACACTCCTCCTTTTCATCTCCTCTAAGCCTCTCCCCCCTTACAGCTCCTCCGGCCCACTCCACCTTTCTATCTCCTCTACTCGCTCCCTGAGTCAGTTCCACCTGCCCACTCCTCCCTTCCACCCCCTCCAACCCACTCCCTCTTTCCATCTCATCCGGCCCACTCCTCCATTCCATCTCCTCCTGCCCACTCCTCCATTCCACCTCCTCCTGCCCACTCCCCCTTTCCACATACTTTATCCCACTCCCCCTTTCCATCTTCTCCTGCCCACTCCCCCTATCCATATACTCTGTCCCACTCCCCCCTTCCATCTCTTGTGGTCCTCCTTCCCCCCATCCATCTCCTATGTCCCACCCCTCCCTTCTATCTCCTCTGGCCAGCTCCCACGTTCCATCTCTTCCACCCACTCTGCCTTTTCTCCTGCTGGCTCCCCCTTTCCATCTCCTCTGGGCCACTAATACATTTATCTGTTTCCCTCATCCCTAATTATAAGTTGAAGTTGTTCCAAAACTTATTTTCACTTGCACTTTTAGTTTTTACAGTTTTGAACACGTTATAACAAGTTCTAAGTAAGAAATGTCTGCTTTTCCACAATTCTTATGCCTTTCCTTCTTGAGGATTAAAGGTTTATACAGTAAGCTCAGAAGCAGCCGATTGACACGCTGAGTTGAATGGGATTTTTGACCCATTTCTGCACAGCCAGTCTCTTCAGAGCTTATTAACTACATCCCTTAGTAGTTTATTTAGTCCATTATCTATCTATCTATCTATCTATCTATCTATCTATCTATCTATCTATCTATCTATCTATCTATCACAACTAGTGAAGACCAACAATTTCTCACTCTATAACCCTAAACTTTCACTTAAAATCACAGTAAATATATATTACAAAATCCATATAGTGTCCATCCAAGTATACCAAGGGTACTGTCCTCTTCCATTTTCTTAGAGTTGTTACATTCTAGTAGACCCCCTCGCACACTATTTTTGTAGCATGTAGTTTGCTACTCCCCACAGTGTTTGTTTCACGTATAAGAACATCGAGCCCATCTAGAAGACCTTGCTCTGTAGAACAATTCCTGCTTTGAAATCCCAAGTGAGGCTTTTTGATATGTATTTATTTTATCAGCTGTCTATTATTCAAGGAGTAAAAAAAAGCCTGATGTAAATCAATGGACATTTTTATTTGTTGCCTATTGTGCACTTCGTTTACTGTGGAACTGCACCTCTTTTTCTTTGTTCCTCAGCCCCAGTGGCATTACAAGAGCTAACAGCATGTACAGCTCCACAACACCCACATTATCCAGGAATATGGTTACCAGAACGATCTAATCTAGCACCCATTTGCACCAGTTCCACAGTATTTGAGAATAAAAAGCCCATAATGATCTGCTCTGACCTGTACCCACATATACCTCTGCACCTTCTAGTCCTGCTCTGCCTGTCTTACTCTTGCCCAGTATGAGAGAGCGAGAGCAGACAGTATATTTGTGGTTCTGTGGTTATCAGTGCACAGTGGAACAAGGCTGGAGAAGCATACAGTGTGTGTGTGGTTCTGTGGATACCGGCGGACAGTAGAACAAGGCTGGAACCAAAGTCTGTGTCAGTCAGGATTTGTGGTTCTGTGTCTCCCAGCAGAAAGTGTATGCTTGGTTCTGTGACCACCAGTGGGATGGTGGAACAAAGCATGGGTGTCAGTATATGTGTGGTTCTGTAACTACCAGTGGATAGTGAAACAAGGCTTGATGTCAGAAAGGGTGTGTGACTTTGTGACTACCAGGGCGAGAAGACTGGGGAAGCATATAGTGTATGTATGGTTCTGTGGATACCGGTGGACAGTGGAACAAGGCTGGAATAAGACAGTGTCTGTTTCAGTGTCCACCAATGAGATGATGGAACAAGGTTGGGGTGTGAGACTACTACTACTATATATTGCAGTATGTAATTATAACTTTTTTTTTGGACTAACATTCAATTATATAGACAAGCTTTTGAGAGTGAAGCTCCACTCCATTTATCAAGTCAAAAGCATAATACATTTTTCTGTATTGTGTTTCTTCGTACCCCCATCTGGCACTCAAAGGGTAAAATGTAGCTTTTGATTCCGCTGTGGTGTTTAACCCTCAGATGACAGACAGACAGACAGACAGACAGAATAAACTGTAGTGAATTATAGGGTCTCCCAGCACAGAGGCTGATTCTCTAGGGGAGGGGAGTGTCTTATGAAACTCTGCCCACTTCTCCTTCTACCCACCCTGTTCTGCCCACATCCCGCCCATTTCTCCTCCTTAAACACCCTGTTTTGCCCACTTGCCCCTCACTTTATGCTACATTATGTTAAACCACGCCCACTCACAATTAAGCCATGCCCCTTTGTGAAGCAAATCTACAGGGACGCTAGAAGAAAAGTTCCCAGGTATGTAGATGGATAATATGCAGCATGGGCTGGGGTATGATGGGTGTGTGTAAGTGACAGGTGAATGCATGAATAGAATTCTGCACAATAATGTGCACTACACCTTCCTAACACCTATGTACATCCTATGTATTCATACATCCCCCCAGACTGTTTATGTCATCACTTTCTTTTAATTGATTTATTGTGAATTGTAGCCCTAGTAGAGAATTCCCTCCCCCGCCCCATCAGGCTCTCCCCTAGCCTTCAGAACTTCAGACACTCCCTGAAAACTCACCTCTTCAGGGAAGCCTACCAACCATCTCCATAAACATTATCACCAAGAACCCCGCCCCTTCCCAGGACCACTACACTCAATAGCACTTCTCACTCCCACCCACTGACTGGCAGTTCATGTGGCCCTTACACCCAATAGCACTTACTCCTTTGGTGTCCAGCCTTCCTCTATACTATAAGCTCTCCCCAGCAGGGTCCTCTGATCCTTTTGTTCTCCACATCTGATTGTACTATTTAATATCTCTGTATGTCTATTCCCTATTGTACAGCGCTGCGGAATTAGATGGCGCTATCAGGGCAACTGTAACCCACAGGGAACACTAAATTTGTACAGGTGATTTGCCAAGGGCATATTAACCCTTTGAGTGCCAGAGGGTTATTTAACGCATCGCAAAGCAGTACATTACGTACCCTCTGGCACTAAAAGGGTTAATGGGTACAAATGCAAAAATATATGGTTATTCATTATGTTTTACAATCAGAACGAAAAACATAATATTATGCATAACAAATTCCCAACATAAATTACAATATCAAGATTCCCATTTTTGTTAACCCCTTAAGGACCAGCGGTCCCGGGGTTTGTGGTCCTTTTAGGACCAGATAGGGAAGTTCGACGTGTTGCCCCACGTGACTGATCACATGTGCTGGCACGCCGAATGAGGGACTGAAAGAGATCGCTCCGGTCTTGGAGAGATCAACTTCAGTCCCGAGCTCGGTGAGTAAAAGTACATGACGTACCAGAACCATCACTGGTCCTTAAGAGCCGGACCAGCGTGACAGTTTGGTACGTCAAGGGTCCTTAAGGGGTTAAAGTCTTCCTAAAAAATCAATGGCACCCCAAGCTAGTTTTTAGGACACACCAAAGTACCACGACACCCTGATTGAGAACCACTGTTCTAAAAGTTAGCAAAAAAAATTATTAATATAAATAATATTGGCTAAAAGTATAAAATAGGAAAAATGTTAAACCAATTAATCCCAATTACTTTCCCGCTGTTGTAGCAGAGTGATGCTTCTTCTCAGTAATAAGGGATGACTGTAATATTTTTTTGAAAACTTCAGAAGCGTCTGTGATCCCCATACTATACAAAGCACACAGACTGTGTCATACAGAGAGCAAATTCCTTCATACAAGAACGAAAAGCTTAATTTGAACAAAACCAGAGGACATATTATATTGTACGGTGTGAATTGAGGTTACCTTACAATAGGATAGTCAGCTGTTGGACCGCCATCTGTTGGGGATTTCAACTCCTATGATCCCCAACCAGTCATGTATGTTCAGTGCATGGGAAGATACACAAAATATTGAGAAAAATCCTCAGAGTGTAGTCTTTCCTTAAAATGTTTATTGTCTAAAATGTTAAAAATTGTCTATTTATATGGCTACTAGTGTAAAATCCCATGTACATGGGCCAAGGTCCCGGTAATGTTAACTGAACGGGGGCAGTCTCTACTGTGCATGACTGCATCGTGACAAACATCCTAGCGAATTATTATATGGGATTTTGAGCTGAATGTACAAATCCAGCAGTGCAGCTCTGCCGACAACCTCCACCTCCTGCACTTGCACTAGGGCAGGGTATTCAGATTGGCTGGGGATGATGGGAGTTATAATCCGCAACATCTTGATGTCATTTCCTTAAATGTTTAATGTCTAAAGTGTTAAAAATTGTCTATTTATATGGCTACTAGTGTAAAAGCCCATGTACATGCCAAGGTACGGGTAATGTTAACCCTTCGAGTGCTTTGCAATGCGTTGCATACCTCTCTGGCACTCAAAGGGTTAAGTGTCCATTACTTCACTGCTCCACGAGATGCAGTCTTGCGTCGCCTCACTCACGCAATGCAATCATGTGGAGTACAGACTGCCCGAATGCACGCAGTCTTTACCACGCATGACTGCATCGTGACAAACATCCTAGACAATTATTATATAGGATATGGATACTGGTGACACTAGCGTAGCCTGTTAACACTGCACTAAACGCACCCTCGATTCTGACATTGCAGAACTCTCCTGAACACACCTTGTATTTGTTCTGAAATAGGAAATTCCAAGTTGTAGTGTGCCTGATCTACACAAAGGTCTAAGGACCGCCTTGCAGATCATTTACAACACAAGTACTGGAAGTTGAGATGCTCATCGAGCTACCAATAACTGGCCCCGTGGGTACCAATTATACATTGCTGATGCCTACAAGAGCAGGTCTTTTAACATGCCCCCAATATCAGCAGGAGCAGGCTTGCCCCTGGGCCAGTCATAAATCTGGACTGGTTGGCCGCAGCCGACCTACATCTCCTACTTTAAGAGAAGTATGGTGGGGTGGAAGCCAGCAACTTTTGTACATACATATGAGTGTTGACCTGACCCAGCAGGCAGCTGCCCCACTCCTGCTGTCCCCAGAAAGTGTGTACTTTCATAGTTTAGTGGCACCCACACTGTTCTCAACTTCAGTGTGGAGTCAATGGCTCCACATTTGCTCTCCTAGTACTTCCAAGTGTACTGATATGAGGTTATAAAAGTACACTCAGAAGTACCAGTGTAGGCACTGTAGAGCTGATGCCTCTACAATGAATCTGTGCCAAGTGGGGCAGGGCAGGACAGATGGTAAGAGGAAGGGGGCATCAGACAGCATGGCTGGGGGGAATATGTGGCTACCAATGGACAGGGAGATGACTGATACACATTGTCTGAGGGGATTATGTGAGTATCAGTGGGCAGGGGAAGAATTCTGGTGGGGTTGCAGAGTGTATGTGGAGAATCTATGGATATCAGTGTGCAGGGCCAGGGAAACAAGGCTGGTGGGGTCACACAGTGTGTGAGGGGAATCTGTGGTTACCAGTGGGTAGGGGAAGAAGGCTGGGGTATCCTAAAGTCTATGTTTGTGGTTCTTTTGCTACCAGTGACCAATGGAGCCAGTAAGCATACCTGGGAACTCCCCGGATTTGCCCCGGAGACTCCAGTTTTGAGATTGCATTACCGGGTCTCCAGGGCAGAGGCTGATTCTTTGGACATGGGGAGTTTTCTTTAAAACTCTGCCCACTTCTTCTCCTTCCCACCCAGTTCCTCCTACTTTTCCTCCTCTGTGTCCCAGTTCCTCCCACTTTTCCTCCTTCCTGTCCTAGTTCCTCCCACTTCCTGCCCACTTGTGTGATGCCCTGTAAAGCTCTTCACCCACTCATGGGTAAACCCTGCCCCCTTTCTGCCACAATTTGTGGCAATTATACTGCCCAGCGGCATCAGAGGAGTTTTGTAGTCATCGTAACATGATCAACTATCTTACCAGCACAAGTTAAAAGTCCCTCACCATCATATTCAAACATATTGCACAAAACATGTCTGCTTATATTTTCTGTCTATATAGAATACATTTGGACCAAAACATGTAAAACATTGTAAAATAAATAAAACTTTGCACATTTCCCATAAATATAAATGTAGCTTTTATCCCCTTGAATGCTAGAGATGTATACAATACAATATAATATCATCCTGATCAGTCCTGTGGTGTTCTGATGTCTACTATCTTGCAGAACAGTCTGGCTTCATCCTGACTCCTATATAAGCCAGTGCAATACCTCTCCTCTTTTCCATAATATTGAGCGTTACTCTAGTAGACTAGTGTATATTGCCTCCTGATTGTCTTCTGTGCACCAATCTGTGAGTGTATCACTGCGCTACACCCTTATAATAAGATGTCAGCTCCATCTGACAATGCCTGCTATTTAATTCTGAATAAGTCCGCTCTTCAGACTCTTATCAGTATGCTCAAATGGAAAGTGGAGGAGTTATGGGACAAGCCATTTGCACTATAGGGGATAAGTAAAATGTCCCATTAATTTAAATGGGGATTTTAACCCCTTGAATGCTAGAGGTCTCAAATGCATTGCGAAACATTTTAGTTCTCCCCTACAGTTTACTTGGTTTGCTCCAGAAATCCTGCATTATTCTTTTGAACATGCCACCCTTATGTCTGTTCTCTGCTCTCTGGTAATAAGATATCTGCTTTGTTTGAATGCTCTCTGCTTCTTGCTTAAATGTTCCTGAGTAAATCCTCATGTCCTTTCAAACCTTGGGGATCAACCACAGGGAGCATTCGGAGGCATGGATTCAGAAATGCACTTCCTGCTACTAGACTCTTTTCCCTAAACGACACAGGCGGGGAGCGCTTCCACGGACCCACCCGTCACCAGGCAGCCATTGAAGTCCAATTCACAGCAGTAAAAAAAGCTTCTTTATTATCCTATATAATAATTTGCTAAAATGCGTGTAATGCCTCAGACATGCGCAGTAGAGACTGCTGCGCGTGCTGCAGTCATGCACAGTAGAGACTGCCCACGCCATGGCTGATACAGAGCTGGACGCTCCTTCGGAGCGTCCAGCTCTGTATCAGCCGCGACACGGGCAGTCTCCACTGCTCATGACTACCCCACAACCGGCTGGCTGTGGCACTGTGGTCCGTGTAATGGGCTCTTCAACTAGTAAACAATAATTAAAAGCATAAGACCCAAAGGGCCGTATGTTCAAAGAAATAGCGAAATAGCTTTTGTCGTTTGTAACGACTTTTCAAAGTACAGTGTTGTTGGGATCATTAATATTTTCAGAGAGAGTCAGTTGGGATAGGAAATATATGTCGTTTGTCCTGACTGAAACTGTCATATGGAACGACAAAAAAATGTCTTAACTAACAACAAAAATGTCTTAACTAAAGACAAAAATTCTCACATTCAGAGCTTCACATTCCCTCCAATTTTTTCTTAACGTACAAATTTTGTCTTTTGAAAGATTTTTTTGTCGTTAGTTACGACAAATTTTCTTTTCCTCTATACTACACTGGAGAATAGTTTAGCCACGTCCCTTTGCCCATCAATTCTGGAGTTGCGTCGTACACAATGGACATTACTAGTTTTTTGTCGTATACTCTATAGAAAATATGTAGTTCATGCCTACAATTACTTATTTTTGTCTTTCATACGACAATTTTTGTCATTATCCCTTTGAACTTATACGGCCTAAAGTCTTGTACAAAAAATATGTGAGTACCGCAAAAAAAAAAATTATATATATATATTTGTGTGTGTGTGTGTGTATAGTCTAATGCAGAGGTGAGCAACATGAGGCCTTCCAGCTGGTGCCAGACTACATCTCCCACTGTTTTCTGGCAGGGAATGATGAAAGTTGTAGTCTTGAAGCAGATGGAGAGCCTCACATTGTCCACTCTGGTCTAATACAAAGAGTAATGGTTAGAGTAGCTGCTTCAAAGTGGTAGTGGTTATTGGATATAGTATGCCTTGATTAACCCTTTGTGTGCCACAGAGGTTGATCAAGGCATATTAGGGGGGAAATGCACTAAGGAGTGATAAATAGGTGATAAAGTGGAGATTACTTGTTCAGTGATATCGCTTTTCCAGTTCCTATCTTAATGCATAGGCTCTATAGAATAACATAGGAACTGGAGAAGTGCTATCACTGGAGAAGACATCTCCACTTTATCACCTCTTTATGACTTCTTGGGGGTTATGCACTAAGGTTTGATAAAGAGGTGATAAAGTGGAGATGATTTCTCCATTGATATCACTTCTCAAGTTCCTATGTTATTTCATAGAGTCTATGCACTAAGATCTCCAGTGTTGGAGAAATCTTAGTGTAGAGGCTCCATAAAATAACATAGGAATTGGAGAAGTGATATCACTGGAGAAATCATCAATTATCAAACCTTAGTGCATCTCCTCCCTTGACTTCTTAGTGTATAACCCCCCCCACGCCCCAAAGAGTTATGCACTAAGGAATGATAAAGAGGTGATAAAGCAGAGGTAACTTCTCCAGTGATATCACTTCTCCACTTTCTGTGTTATTCTATGGAGCCTGTGCACTAAGATTTCCAATGTTGGAGAACTCTCAGCGCATTTCCTCCATAGAATAACATAGGAATTGGAGAAGTGATTTCCCAGGAGAAGTTATCTCTGATTTATCACCTGTCTATCACACTTTAGTGCATCTCCCCCCTGGTGTCTTTGTATGTTAATAAAACAAGGAGGTTATGCACTAAGGCACGATAAAGAGGTGATAAAGTGGAGATGACTTATCCAGTGATATCACTTCTCCATTTCCTGTTATTCTATAGCGCTTATGCACAAAGATCCCCAAATTTGTAGAAATGTTAGTGCATTGGTTTCATAAAATAACATGGAACTTGGATACATTATATCAATGAGAAGTAATTTCCACTTTATCACAACTTAGTGCATCTTCCCCAAGGTGAGCTTGCTGGGTTGAATACTGAGGGGATAATGAAGGTTTCTGAAAGTCATGATAAGTAGTAAGAACCAATCATGCATAATAGACTCAAAGTGCCTGGATTAATATAACCTGGGTTTATTAGTAGGAGGAGCTAGTGTTTTTATGATCTTCCTCCCTTTAGATTCAATTCCTGCAGTCCAATTAATATTTAAGTATCACAAATGTATCACTGTGGAATCTGAATACTATCACTGCAATGGATTTTCCACAATTAAGGGCAGTCAGACGAGAAGTGCAGCTACAATAAATCAAAACAAGTAATAACAATTTATAATGTGTTACTCTGGAAAACCATTCAATGCAAATTAATTTGCATCTATAATGTGTTACAACAGAGCATAGAAGAGGTTAACAAATAAAGTCAATATAATTCATTAATGCAATTGTGTTTTGTGCATTTGCAATGCTTTTACCTTTCCTTATAACATCCATTTAAGGGTACAAACTGTGCTGGTATAAATATGACATTAAGAAGTCTATTAACAAAATGCCTGCGATAATGAATTGAAATTTACATCCACTGTAATGTCATTAATTGTACGACTGCATCTAGCAGGCCATTTTAGTGCCTTGCCGAGTAAAACACAATCTATTACATGGCATTAAAGATTGTATCAGGGCTAATTGGTTATAGAAATGTAGTTCGGGAATAAAATCTCTTTTCAATTTTAAATATTTTTACTGATGACAGGACAGGATATGTCACACTGTAATGTGTCACTTTGCCCTCATAGAAGCAAAGGAAGGGGTGTAATAAGGAGAACTGGGGGGTGATTAAAGGGGAGATAAAGGGGTGAAAAGGGACAATAAGGGTAATAATGGTATGTTAAAGGTGTGATAAGAGAGTGATAAAGAGTGATGGGGTGTGATAAAGGGGTGATAATGGAGTGATATATATATATGTGTGATAAATGTAATAAAGGACTGATACAGTTGTGATAAAGTGGTGGTAAAAGGTTGATAAATGGCTTATAAAGGAGTGATAAAAGTGTGATAAGGGAGTGATAAAGAGTGATAGGGGTGTGATAAAGGGGTGATAATGGAGTGATATATATATATATATGTGATAAATGTGATAAAGGACTGATACATTTGTGTTCAAGCGATGGTAAAAGGGTGATAAACAGCTTATAAAGGAGTGATAAAGGTGTGGTAAGGGAGTGATAAAGAGTGATAGGGGTGTGATAAAGGGGTGATAATGGAGTGATATAGAGGTGATAAAGGGCCGACAGAAGGGTGATAAAGAGTAAAAGTGTAATAGCGGGGGTGGTAAAGGGGTGATAAAGGTGTGATAAAGGAGTGATTTAGTGTGATACAAGGGGTGATAAAGGAGTGATATAGTGTGATAGAAGGGGTGATAAAGGAGTAATAGAGTGTGATAAAAGGTGTGATAAAGGAGTGAATTAATGTGATAAAAGGGGTGATAAAGGAGTGATATAGTGTGATAGAAGGGGTGATAAAGGAGTGATATAGTGTGATAAAAGGGATGATAAAGGAGTCATATAGTGTGATAGAAGGGGTGATAAAGGAGTCATATAGTGTGATAGAAGGGGTGATAAAGGAGTGATATAGTGTGATATAAGGGGTGATAAAGGAGTGATATAGTGTGATTGATAGGTAATAAAGGGGGGATAAAGGCGTGATAAAGTGTGATCAAGTGTTGCTATACATAAGTGTGGATAGACAGGTGATAAAGGTATGGAAAATGTGGTGTTAACAGTGTGAAAAAGGAGCGATAAAGGGGTGACAGAGGAGTGATAAACGGGTGATAAAGGTATAATAAATGGGTGATAATGAGATAATGGTCACAGTATGATAAACCCTACTGTTTCTGTGTTATGCTTTGGAGATCCCTCAAAATGTAAATACTGTTTGTAGTCGGGCTTACCTGGCTGGCAAGATGCATAGGCTGGAGAAGGTGTGCTCAAATCCGAAGCTTAAGTGGGCTCAGAAAAAGGGCCCCATGGAGTAGTAGGTATGCATAACTGAATATAAAAAGGGGGTGGGTCGGGAGGGGATACACGAGCCCTGTGTCAACACTTCCTACAACCGCTCTGCCCGGGTTATAACGGTACTCCAATCCCTCCCACAATTTCAGGCTAAACCTTAGCCTTCTTATATGTTATTGTATTGGCTCCATACAATAACAGAAGAAATGGAGAGTTTATCTCACTAGAGAAGTTATCACCTCTTTATCACCTCTTCATTGAACTTTAGTGCATAAAGCCCCAGAGTAATTCTCAAGCAAGACAATTGCACCACAGGAGGCAAGTAAACCCCCTTGAGTGCTAGAGAAGTTTCCAGGGGGTTTATGCACTAAGGTGTGATAAAGTGGTGATAAAGTGGTGAGAAAGATGAGATGCCTTCTGCAGTGATATCACTTCTCCAGGTCCTATGTTATTCTGTGAAGCCAGTGCACTAAGATTTCTCAGGTTGGAAGGCTATTAGTGCTTTGGCTCCATAAAATCACATAGGAACTGGACTAATCTTCATACTGGAGAATGCATCACCTCTTTATCTCACTTAACTGCATAACCCCCAAGCACTCGAGGGGACAAATACAAATTCCCCAAATTCCGGTTGATTAAAATGGAGTTTTAACCGAATGTGGAGGTCTGCAGCGTATTGTAAATAAATATATTGGAGACCTCTCTGGATTTCAAAGGGTTAAAATCCCAATTTAAATCACTTCAATAATGGTGCAGTTCATTTGTGCCCGAACTGCATCTCCTTAGCTTACATTTCTATACATCATGAGGACAAAACGAACTATTACAGGGCAGGACTGGTACAGGAGTATTAGCACTAGGAATAATCAAAACGATTCTGTAAGATCAGTGTTCATACAAAATCTGTCATTTCAGAAGACAAAAAACACACTTTGTGAAACATTTTTTTCCCCATTTTGTAAAAGGGAGAAGAGATCATGTGATTTCCAGAATACGGATGGGAATTTTCACTGAAATTTACAGCTTTGACCATGGTAATTCCCATATATAGAAACCCTATAAAAATATGTCTTCTTGCTAATCCCAAAAAATTCCAACAAGAACTTTGCCAGTTTCCATTTATGCCCAAGACAGTGCAGTGGGACACGGCTGGGACTCGGAGGTCAGTATGTGTGGTTCTGTGGCTACCAGTGCAGTGTGACTTGGCTGGGAAGTTAGTGTATATGGCTCTATGGTTACCATCGGTGGGATAAGGATGGGGGCAGGGGCAGGATGTGTGGTTCTACAGGTAACATGGACAATTCTGGTGTCATTAAGTGTAATTCCATGACTCTCAGTGTAGTGAGACAAGGCTGGGTGCCAGTACGTGTTGTTCTCTGGATACCAATGCAGTAGGACAAGGGTGGGGGTTTAGCATGTCCGGTTCTACGGCAGTGGTGGGCGACTGATAGAATGATGGTATTTGTAGTCTGTGAAGGACCCATCCCTGTGGTTATCATTGCAGTGGAACAAGGCTTGGGGGTCAGTAAGTGTGTTTCTATGGGTAGTATGGGAAAAGGATGGGGAGGGGTCAGTATGTGTTGTTCTGTGGTTACTTGGAACCAGACTGGAGACCCGTATGTTTGATTCTGTGGCTAACAGTGGCATGGGACAAGGCTGGTGGGTCATTATGTAGGATTCTATGGTCATCATTGCAATGGAACAAGGCTAGGGGGATGGGGGTCAAAATGTGTTGTTCTATGGCTTCCATTGGACAAGTCTGGGATTATCAGTATGTGTAGATCTTTGGTTACCAATGCAGTAGGACAAGACTACGAGGGGTCAATATATAGAAAAACTGCACTTTTCTCTTCTGAGCCAACAGTTTTTATATATTCCTAATGCAAAAAATATAAAAGCCACAATAGCTTTTCTTGAGAAAGCAATCACACATATTTGTTTTGGGTCACCTGTGTTAACGAGGCGTGAGGAAAAAGTTTCAGGTCTGCTGAGTGAATCCCCTCCTGTCTTTCACTCTCCCATATGATGTCTCTCACAATATCTCCTGATCCTTTCATCCTGATCCTCCTAATCTCCAGATGCTTCCACTCTCTCCAAATGATCCTGTTCCTACCAGCTCTCTCATACATGGTTGCTCCTCTTCTCTTGTGAGTGCTTCTACCCCCTCTAGCCAGGGCCGGTGCAAGGATTTTTGCCACCCTAGGCAAAACCTACTTTTGCCACCCCTTGGCCCCGCCCCTTGTGTCCCACCCCTTTATACCCCGCCTACTTATACCCCACCTCTTTTCTTACCCCACCAGCTCCACTTTGCCCCACCAGCTCCAACTTGCCCCCCAATAGCTCCAACTTGCCCCCCATCCGCTCCACTATGCCCCCTCAACTCCAACATGCCCCTATCAGCTCCACTTTGCCCCCCATCTGCTCCAACTTGCCCCCAGCAGCTCCACCTTGCCCCCCATCACATACCTATAGCTCCCACGCCATTTTCTCTCCAGTAATGCAGAGCGTGCCGGGAGATCATGACTCCCAGCGCGCTCTGCATTACTAAAGAGCGACCGCGATGAGGGAGCGCAGTAGCAACACAGACCTGTCTGTGTTGCGTTCCGGTGTGGTGGGTGTGGGCGCAGCTTTTCTCCGCTGCATGCCAGCGCCCCCAGTACTTGTGCGCCCTAGGCCGGCGCCTACCTCGCCTATAGGTGGCGCCGGCCCTGCCTCTAGCACTGTCTCTCCCTGCTTCCATCTCTTGTGCTTCCCCTCTCTTTTGTGCATGTCCTCTCTCTCCCCTGCACCCTCCCTCTCCCTACTCTTTCCTCTCCCCCTGTCCCTCCCCCCCATCTCTCATTGCACCACATCCCAATCTCCCACCTCTGTGATCTGTTTGAGGTTGATTTGGACAGTTCCAGAATTTTCTACAGGTCCTTCAAAACTATCGGCGAAACAATTCATCTCTACTTGGTATCAAAAGCAAAATTTCAGATTGGTGCCTCCTGCCCCAAATAATTTCTATAACAAGCTCCGCCGCCTAAAGTCTTACAGTTTGGTCTAGTCAGGCTGAACACACAAACCCCGCAGATACCAGTGAATGGCCTTCAAGCCTGACACTAGAGGTCTATGGAGGTTGCATACACAATCTGCAAAATAGAAGGCTGAGAGTCACAAATGTCTGCATTGTGTTCCACTTTTCTTACAACCCTTCAAAAGGCTCCCAGGAGCCATTTTGGGGCTGAACAGCATCCATCTGGCTATTTGTTTTTATGGGATAGTAATACATAAAAATGTACAAAAATATTTATCGTAGGGTTTATCCCACTGTTGCTACACCATCCTATGGACAGATCTGGTCATGTGACCAAAAATTTCCATAGAATGGTGTAGCAACAGCGCCACTGTACAATTTCAGGCCACTGTGATACTGCACCTAAAAAATTAACCCTGGCACTCACAGGGTTAAAATCTGAGCTGTAATAACTTTTCAATAAAACACCTTTCAGCAGTGGAAGCGCAAATGTTTTACTTGGGGGGGGGACCTTACAATGTATATATTTTTTACATATTAAAGGGATAGTAATACTTAAAATGTAAAAAAAAAAATATATGTTGTAGGGCTTATCCCCGTGAGTAAAACAAGAGTACTCCCACTGCTGAAAGGTGTTTCATTCAAAAGTTATTAATTTTCAAAGTTGAATTTTTTAGGTGCAATATCACAGTGGCCTGAAATTATACAATGGCGCTGTTGCTACACGATCCTATGGAAGCTCTGGTCCCGGGACCATAAATCTCCATAGGATGGTGTAGCAACAGCGCCACTGTACAATTTCAGGCAACTGTGATATTGCACCTAAAAAATTCAACTTTGAAAATGAATAACTTTCGAATGAAACACCTTTCAGCAGTGGGAGTACTCTTGTTTTACTCAGGAGGATAAGCCCTACAACATATTTTTTTTTACATTTTAAGTATTACTATTCCATTAAGTATTACTATTGCTATAAATCTTCTTCAATAGGAGGGAACTTATTAAAACATTGTAATTGCCCTTTTGAGGACCAGCGAGTTACGCAACACAGTGCTTGGTAATGTATACTTCTCTGGCTTCAGAAAGGTTTAACGTGCCCTGTTTATACTCTTATCCCTCCAGTGTATGACTTGTCTCACCCCTTCTATTAATTCTGTCTTTATTTTTCTTCTCTCTCTGTATACTACTCTAACGTCTTGCTTCCAAAAGAACGGTTGTTTTCTTTTCATCTGACTTGATTGATTTTCTGTAATGGTGCAGCTTTATTCCCTTGGAGATTGCAGAAGTATCTAGCGCATTGTGAAGAGACCTTTGTAGCATGTAAATGCTTTATAATGCTAAAACTAGTTTAAAACAAAATAAATAAGAAAATGAGAAAATCTGTTTCCCTCTGAGTAGGTCATTCAGGCTTTAGATCCTTCCTTGTCATTATCCTAGTCAGGCACCGGTTATTTTCATTGGCATAATGTTTTAGCAAAAAAGGTAATGGGGGGACACCTGACTACATTGGCATTTAAAACACTTCAGGAGATACAGAGAGCCTAGGGAATTATGGGAATGATTTAAATACATTTCACATGGCCTTCACAATAAAAGGTCTATGACTGTGTGCAACCAGCCAGCAAATGCAGTGTATATATAGCTATTGTTTTATTATTGGAAGCTACAGTAAACAATTCCAAACCAGTCATATGGTAGTCATTTGGTATCATTTACCTAATAAATAGAAATGGTTTGTAGCTGTGAAATGTTAAATTCGTTTATAAACGAAATCAACATTTTTGGCAATACAGTGATATGATAGCAAGCAGATGTAAGTCTTCTTTCTCCTGGATCTGGGCAATTTTACAGCATCACTTTCTCTTCAAGATGCCGTAAGCACTCCGTGCCAAGGAGTCATCTAGTAATTATCCTTACACTGGGGTGAATGTACAAGGTTGTGAGAGCAGCTCCACTGCCATTAACATTCAGTTCCAGCACTGCACTTCACTGTATACACTACAGTGTACCCTGATCACTTTAGAACCTACCAGCATATACACTCTGCCATCAATGACACTTTAAAGGAATAGTAATAGTTTATATGTAAAAAATATATTGTAGTGTTTGTCCACCTGAGTATAAAATAAGGGTACTCCCACTGCTGAAAGTTGTTTTATTTAAAAGTTGTTACAGCTCAAACATGATTTTTTTTAAGTGCAGTATCACATTGGCCTTAAATTGCACAGTGGCCTGTTGCTACACCATCTTATGGACAGCTCTGGGGCTGGATTCTATTGCAGGTGCTAATGTTAGCTTTTATCTCCAGCTTCCCCATAGACTTCAGTAGGAAAATGTTGATAAAACGGGTGTTAACATTTATCACCTGCAATAAAATCCAGCCCCTGGTCAGTTGACCATAAATCTCCATAGGATGGTGTAGCAACAGCGCCACTGTAACATTTCAGGCTACTGTGATATTGCACCTACAAAATCACAGCACAGTTTTTTTTTGTCTTGTTTTTTTGCTATAAATACAGAATTTTGATAAAGAGGCATGAGTGGGAATAAGGGGTTCTTAACCCTTTGAGTGCCGCTCTGGTACTCAAAGGGTTAAATGTGTCTTTTATCAGACATATACTTCCCCTTTAAACCTTTGAGTGCCAGAGGGGTATCCAGTGCATGTGTTGTATAACCCCTCTGGCGCTCAAAGTGTGAAGAACTCTTTCATTCCACTCATGCCTCTTTATCAAAATTCTATATTTATAGCAAAATAAATAACTTTGCTGTGATTTTAGTTCAAGGAACACTAATGCCCATGCAGTAGTGTAAGAGATCTTCTTACCGTCATTTTTAATTCTGTAGATGAATTTTCAAACGTGACAGATTTACTTCTGAAAATATTGTCCTTCTTTTACCACCAACTCATGATCTGACGCGTTTTTCATTATAACAACTTTTTGAACATCTCGCCCAATGAAGATAAGTGAGTGCTCTTCCCTCTGTGCATACCTACACGACCCCTTGGTCTGCATAGCACACACACTGATGTAATCACGGCCCGCAGGGGTGAGTGATGATGGGTGGGAGGCTGACAGTCCCGCTAAGGAGGACATGACCCAGGACTCGCTCACCCCCAAATGAATCCATTGGATCAAGGAGGCAGTAGTTAGAGGAGGAGTCAAAACACCCACGCAGAGCTCACAGGTCAGCCAGTACTAGTATATAATATACAGATCCGTTTTTAAAGTATGTATGATGGTGGTGCATTTCCATACCTCCCAACATTTCAAATGGCCAAAGAGGGACACTTTTATTTTAGATCGTTTACATGGGGTGTGTCTGGTGGGCAGGGCATTACCGAGAGGTTTTAGGCTGTTCAATGACTTATTGACACCTATGTGTGTAACCTAATGAATGATTTATAATAAGACCAAAGTATTTTATTTACACAGACTAATTTATAAACACATATACTGAAGTTTAAACAAACATTAATGTGAGCTTTATTGCTATAAAACAAAATTATACACTTATATACACATCACAAAGTCTGCTCTCCTAAAAAGGGAGGGACATCAGGGTGAGGAAGAGGGACAGAGAGATTTGGGTCTAAAAGAGGGACTGTCCCTCCTAAAGAGGGACACTTGGGAGGTCTGCATTTCAGTACATATGTGACATAATGGCTGATGAATGTGCAGCGTATCAAGCTACTGCACAGGGGGGCACATCAGATTTCTGTGCCTACAGGCTCCTGAGACGTAAATCCGGCCATGACTGGTCCCGGGTGTAACCGTGCCGTCTAGACCCCCCACCACTGTAGTTACACCCCCTGTGTTGATTTGTAATACATATTAAAAGTAACCACTCAAAAAGCTAAATATTTCAGCAAAATGAACATTAATGCTCACACTCCATTAATGGTGAATAAAACCATGCAATCTGCATCTGTTAATTAACTAAATACACATATTGTATTTAAGTTGAGCAGATGGCTGTACAAAATAGACATCCATAGGATTTAAATAGACTATATATATATCCAAATCTTTTACCGATAAATCTAATTCACAATGCAACTGTTGGCTCAACCCCTTGAGCACCAGAGCGATACGCAACGCATTGCTTTGCAATGCGTTGCATACCCCTCTGGCACTCAAACGGTCAAGATTTAAATATAGTTGTATACTGTTTTCTTTTTTAAATTAAATGGGACATTTAACTCCTTGGATGCTAGAGAGGTCTCCATCACATTGCATCACAACGGGTATTTTTATTTCTCCCCTACTGTGTTGGTTTGTCCCAGAATTGATCCTACATTGTGCGTCAGGGCCTGTGAGCGAGATTAAATCAGAGCTGCCTTTGCCAAACACAAGTAATCGAGGGCAGCTGGTCAGCATCTATATAATGGAACTGTCTTTTCTGATATAAAGCTCAGTATATGAATTGTTTTAGGGTAGTAGAAAAGAGCAAATACAGCCAATAAATATGTGTATAATGCCAACAGATGGCCATATGCACAAAAGAAAAGAAGAGCAATTCTGCACCAAACACACAGCACAACAGGGAATGAAAAAAGGCCATTGGTTTAAATGACCTTTACCCCTTGAACAGTACAGAGGTGTTCAACGCATTACGAAGCTGACGTTACCCAGATCTGCACAGCAAACCTGGAGAGAACGGGTGGATTATAATCTACAAGTTGAAAGGGTCGTTTACACGGGCCACAGTTCCACCTCTGTAGGCATGAACAGTAGAGACTGCCAGCGCCGCGGCTGATACGGAGCGAAGAGCACTGAATTCAGACCAGTGTCCTCTCTGTGCAACTCCGGTCTGAATTCGGAGAGCCCCGCTCCATAACAGCCGCAGCGCGGGCAGTCTCTACTAATAATATAATAATAATAATCCTTTATTTATATAGCGCACACACATTCCGCAGCTCTTTACACTCATATTGGTTCCTGTCCCCATTGGGGATCACAATCTAAATTCACCTATCAGTATGTTTTTGGAGTAAACCCCGCGCAGTTGTCTCTACTGCGCATGACGGCTTCTGACAAATCTTAGAGAATTATTATACAGGATAAAAACTCTATTTCCATAGAAATGATACAACTTCAATGCTTTAACCCTTTGAGTGCAAGAGGAGTGTTCAACACATTACTTTACAATGCACTGCAAATCAACACATTGCTGAGAATGCGTCATAATGCAACACATTGCTTTACAATGCGTTACGTACTCCTCCTGCATTCAAATGTTATGAATGCATTTTTTTAGCCTACACTGCCCCTTTAACTGGTCGTGTCCCCAAAAAAGTATCTATATTATGCCTGAAATACTCTAATCACTCTCAAGGTTAGCGTGATGAATGCCAGATGCACCAATCCATTCTACTGGGAACTTGGACTTTGTGAGTTGCAGAAATAAAGAATGAGGTGGTGTCTTACTGTAAAATGTACATACCGATGACAGGCAAGGTGGCAAGGTCTATGGGTCAGCTATTCTGGAATGTTCCCAGGCACACATGTGCAGGCTAACGCAATAAAAAGTGAAAGTCATGTCTGCATGCAAATGGGTAAGATACGTAGTAGATTACACTGCTGACTAGAGCAAGATGATGCCAGTAGGGTCATACTGTCAACTGCTGAAAGAGTAATGAATTATATATTGTTCTGTACCGAGCTGGTTATCTATTGAGTCAGAATTCCAATGAAATGATCAGATCTTCAGGAACATTGGCTCGTATTTATAAAAGTAAACTGGAATTATTCTGGAGAAAAACAACTGCACCATTGGGGACAAATAAAAATTCCTTCTAATTTAATTTGGGCTTGAAACCCCTTGAATGCGTCCAAAGGGCTAACTGATGTTCAGCAGAGGGGTCTGTAAACTGCTAAATAAACAGGACACCATAAACCAGGTACAGTAGTTGCTTTCAGGCCACAACCACAACTCAGAATGTGGGTGGGGCTACCACAGCTAAGGCTCCCCTCAGAACATGGCATCACGGCAGTTGCCTACTTTGATTATGGGAAATCCAGCCCTGGTCTTAGTTAATCCAGCCTACCTTTACCATGATAAAAGCTAATTTGAGCTCACCAGGATCCTGTATGTTTCATATTTTTATGTATTTTAGGAGGTTTTGGCTTCTTCTCCTTTGGTTGGTAGCACCTCAAACAGGGTGATAGCTGAATTAGGGAAGGTATACATGCCTCCCTCATTTCCCTTACAAGGATTTTGTTCACAGTAGAGATAAGGTGGAAACACTATTTTTAACTGCATTATACTAAATATATCTTCACATATAAGAGGCAGATAGTGACTTGCCTTAAAGGGATAGTAATGTTTAATAATAAAAGCAGCTCTAATTAATCATCATAGTATTTGGACTTTGGAGAGTGTTATTTCAATTCTGTCAGAGTTGTAGTTCAAGAGTAATTCAATGACAAAGTATCCCCCTCCCGCCCCTTTTACTGATGTAACTCTGTTCAGCCAGAGCAGAAGGGAGGTGCCCAGGTAGACTGTAGAGAGGGACAATCTTCAATTAAGATAAGGGAAAAACCTGAAAAACTTGTCAAGGGGGCATGGCTTTCATTGTTCTCATAGGAAGAAGATTGTCCCCTTCTGTTATCTGTCTGGTCTATGGACTGGATTCCACAACTGAGAAGAGATGGCTTACACTAGGTAAAAGGGGCGGGAGGGGAAACTTTGCTTGTGAATATCTCTCAAACCATAAAGGTTTGAGACATAAGACATATATTGTTCTTCATGATTTTTTAATGCCTACAAAATAAAATAAAGATAAAACGAAGTATTACTATCCCTTTAAGCTGGGGTACCTTGACGGGACAGGCAAGCTTTCCATATCCTTGGCCAAAAATATGACACTAAACCCCACTCTTGTTTGTAGCAAGTCATAGGTTGCTTGTTTGTAAAACTCAGGGTTTGATGAGCAGTCAACCTTTTGTGTTCACTTGCCTTTATCATGAAGCTATTTTTATCGTATGACTAATACTAAATACCCTATCCTTTATCTTAATGATATAACCTGTATCCTTTCACATAGTGAGTAGAATTTAATTACGAATTGCTAAATGGAGCAGATGGGCCTGGTTTGGGAAGGTTCCCACACAGGGTCATTGAATGTGTGTAAACTTTCTATTGATAGAAAGTCAAAGTTTTGACTGCATTGTTGTTTTTCTTCCATCCACTTACAGTATGTAAAAAGCCACCTACATAGATAAAATTACATTATTTTCCCAACACTGTCTTAGCTGCTCATTCAGATGATTATTCAAACCTTTATACTTCACTGAAGCCAAAACAATGACTGAATCAGGGGTATCTTTTGTTAACACTGGAATCACTCTTGCAATACTAGCAAAAGGCAATTCATTGCAGGAAATGAAGCGTTAATGTTGCTTCACAATATTTCCCACCAAAGACTAGATAATGTGAATGTGTGCATGCAGAAATTACTGATGTGCTGAAAGCTTCTATTCTGAATGGAAGCCGAAAATCTTTGCTCGGTGATTTCAAAGGTCTGAGTCACATAAACTAAAAAGAAACTCAGCCGCAGGTCTCTGCAAGCAATAAAAAGCAGAGGGAGCTCAGATGTGAAGTCTGTATGAAAGAAATCACACTTGCCACTAATTTATACATAGGTACTGCTACTTAATTAAGTCTACAGAAACAAGTTTTGAATGGGAAAGCACATGCAACTGACAAGTACCCATAGTGCTGTTATGATAGGACTGGAAGCCAAGAATGTTCCGGCACATCCACAGGTTGGCTAAGTGCAAACAATTCGCCTCATTAAAAGTGAAAAACAACTTCTCATTCTCTGCAGCTGCAACAAATAGAATCCAGTGAACCATATCAAAGCTCCATAAAGTCTTTAAAGTGAGAGTAAACCTTCCTTTTAACTTTATATAGTCTGCAAATACATAATAAATTAAAGTCACATTACCTGCTTTTTATATTTTTTTCATTTTCAAATTTTTATACACTTTTATGTCCCTGACTGTGGGATTCTTGAACCTCTGATTGCAGAGAGTTTCCTGTCAGCGCCTGTGAACGCACAGATTGATACAATATAAAACTCACCCTGCAGCAGAAAAGACTGTCTTCAAACACTTCATTGGAACGGTCTACAAAGTGTGCCTGGTTTACAAGCACACTTTGCAGACCATTCCAGTTAAGTGTTTATTTCTACAGCTCTGCTGTAGAGCCGCTTGCCGGTCCCAGGACCAGGATCTTCTTCTGTCAGCTAGACGCTGACGTCAATGAAAGGGGAGGGGGGGAAATTTAAAACGTTACATATCTCAAACCATAAAGGTTTGAGAGATAGGACTGGCATTGATGGATTTATTTTTTCAGTATCTACAATAATACTTTTTATTTATATATGCCATTACTAACCCTTTAAAGGAGCAGTAAACTTTTTTTTAGGAAAAAATATATATTGTAGGGATTTTGCTGTTGAGTAAGATAAGGGTACGCCCACTGCTGAGGGATTTATATTTCCAGAGTTATTACAGTTTAAACTCATTAGCATTGCCCTCTAGTGTTCAAATTCTAATTAGTTTTCCTGTTAGATTCTAATGGAGAGGAAAGTCAGAAAAGTCAGAGACATACAATTATCCATAGAATGTGATAGAAACTGCCTGTCACTTCCTGTCAGAACTATCAGTAAGTAAACACAGTAAATTCACTTCCTGATTATTTGAACTGCTATAAATTTTTAATAAAACATCTGACAGCAGTGGGAGTGACCTTGTTTTATTCAGCAGGAAAAGGTCTATAAAATATGTGTTTTCATAAATTAAAGTTTACTGCTCCTTTAATTCTCAGGAGATGGAGCATCACACTTGGAGTGTACATTAAAGGGATAGTAATACCTAAAATGTAAAAAAAAATATGTTGTAGGGTTTATCCCCCTGAGTAAAACAAGAGTACTCCCACTGCTGAAAGATGTTTCATTCAAAAGTTATTAATTTTCAAAGTTGAATTTTTAGGTGCAATATCACAGTGGCCTGAAATTGTACAGTGGCGCTGTTGCTACACGATCCTATGGACAGCTCTGGTCTCAGGACCATAAATCTCCATAGGATGGTGTAGCAACAGCGCCACTGTAAAATTTCAGGCCACTGTGATATTGCACCTAAAAAACTCAACTTTGAAAATTAATAACTTTTGAATGAAACATCTTTCAGCAGTGGGAGTACTCTTGTTTTACTCAGGGTGATAAACCCTACAACATATTTTTTTTTACATTTTAGGTATTACTATCCCTTTAAGGAGTCTATATATCCCCTTAAATCAGATCTGGCACTCAAAAGGTTAATTCCAGATTTAGAGGCCCTACTAATTCACAACCAGTGCTGATTAGTCTTGTTAAGAAGTCTAATACAATAACCCATTGAGATCTCCTATTAGACTCACTTGTGTGGTTTAAAGGGATAGTAATACTTCATTTTAACTTTATTTTATTATGTAGGCATTAAAAAAACATGAAGAATGATATGTCTTATCTCTCAAACCTTTATGGTTTATGAGATATTCACAAGCAAAGTTTCCCCCTCCCGCCCCTTTTACCTACTGTAAGCAATCTCTTCTCAGATGTGGAATGCAGTCCATAGACCAGACAGATAACAGCAGGGGACAATCTTCTTCATATGAAAACAATGAAATCCCTGCCCCCCTTGACAAGCTTTTCAGGTTTTTTCCCTTATCTTAATTGAAGATTGTCCCTCTCTGCAGTCTACCTGGGCACCTCCCTTCTGATCTAGCTGAACAGTGTTACATCAGTAAAAGGGGCAGGAGGGGGACACTTTGTCATTGAATTACTCTGGAACTACAACTCTGACAGAATTGAAATAACACTCTCCAAAGTCCAAATACTATGATGATTAATTAGAGCTGCTTTTATTATGAAACATTACTATCCCTTTAAGTCTAATATTAACTAGAATCTTCATTCACATCAACTTGAAATTTGTGCATAGAAATTAAAACGGCACCATTTTAATGCAAGTGCTTTTAATGGTTATTGTATACTTAGAACATTCAATGTACGCCAGAAATTAGCTAATTTATAAATGCAATTGCAACAAATGAAAAAACAGCAACATTATTTTACCAAATGTATTCTTGCTTTATCCTATGGATTAACACACAGGAGGGCACCCTGAGGCCCTCCAGCTTTTTAGAACTACAATTCCCATCATCCCCGGCCACCAGATATGATGGAGGTTGCAGACCACAACAGCCGGAGAGCCTCAGGTTGCCCACCGCGGTTTAACTCCTTGGACACCGGAGAGGTCCCGATTCATTACACAGAAAAGCATTAGGGAGCTCTATAGCATCCGAGAGGTTAAAGTGATATATAATGCAGTTCCTGCATATGTAGACAGTAATATATATATAAATGTCAACATCTAAAAACCCGAACATAAAATCAATTAGGACTGTGTCATGTGCCACTGCCAAAGGCCTTTTCTCAGCATGAAATCACTGAAATATTCAGACTCTTATTCTATAAACTCAGAAGTCATCAGAACATGGTCCTCGGTGAAATCACCATGGCTGTCAATAAAGATTTTCACCTTCAGCATTACAAAATAACCTGCTTAAGTCATTCTAGAGGCTGTTAGCAAACAAGGGGTTAAGAATAATAGTTTAAAGTATCACTCAAGTTTTAGTAGAAAAAAACATATATTTTAGGGCTTTTTCTGTAGTTAGTGAGTTAACTAGTCCATAGAATGCAATAGAATAATGGTCTAGATGAGGGTGGACAACATGAGGTCCCACATCGTGACATTGATTGAGTGGAGGGTTGCATTGTGGAGGATAAGAGGGAGAAAGTGAGGGTACAACAAACATCTAAGCAGCAGGAAGGCAGCAAAGCATTTGAACCAGCAGAAGCAGCTATATCATCAACCAGAATATCCCATTCGGAGCACAGGGTAATTCAAGGGTCTCAGCAGAGGCAGCAAAAACCCAGCATTGGTAGTGGTGGTGGGACTTGCTCCCTGAGTATGGGTTGGTAATTGATACACAGGAATACCGTGTAGCTCCTAGAAGTGGCCCCAATGCATGTGAGATGGTTTCTGCATACTTGCAGGATAGCTATATTTTAGGCCAGTGATTCTCAACCAGGGTGCCGTGGCACTTCGGTGTGCCACGGACATCAAAGTAGGGGGACCCATGTTTTCTATGAAGACTAACAAAAACCTGACTTTTAAATAATGATTTATAGAAATTGTTATGCACAATAGATTTAGTTTTGTTATTATGAGTATAAAACATAATAATAACTGTATATTTATGTATTGTACCTTTCTTATGCCCTTGCTAAAGTACATTAAATATGTTAGGGGTTCCCCGAATGTTCTTGACTATGTGTTAGGGGTGCCCCGAACAAAAAAAGATTGAGAACCACTGTTTTAGGCAGAAACAATGACCCCATGGATTACTGGCAAACAAAGCAGTGTGTGTGGGCAGCATTGACACGTACTGCAGTGGAAAGCCTCAGTTGTCCTCCAGCAAGCGTTGAGTCTGAGAGGGGTTTCAGTGCAGCTGGTTATATTGTCAATGACCGCAGGACACGGCTATCAAGCAGCAATGTTGGGAGACTAACATTCTTAAAAATGAACCATCTCATACCATCTGAGTATCAGGTAGCAGAAACCACATATGATGACAGACAAAGCCAGGACAAATATATTAACAGCAGCACAGATAAGGAGGTGGACGAGGGATGTGAAGAAGGGATGCCACTGCTATGACAGATAAGTTATGTGTATCAATAATCTGAGAAGGAGGATAGCATGTGACAATGGTAAAAATACATACACAAATCACACCATGCCAGTCCCCCACCACCACCACCTCCATACACATCTACAACATTGTAGGTTATATTTTATTTATTTGTATTATTACTTGACATCATGAATATGTGCCAGTGTCACTTAAGCAGGAAGTTAGTGTTGTGGGCAAAGGACAAATGCATTCTGCATGCTAACACATTTTTCAAGGCTTATATTGCTGTTGGACACACAACTTTGACTTTCAGCCACTTATTTCTAAACTTCAGCCATTACAAAAAGTAATATTACAGTAGAAAATTTAGTACCTATTGGAAATATATAGGCGAAAAATGTGTTAAAATAGGCAGAAAACTTGTTAAAGGGATAGTAATACTTCATTTTAACTTTATTTTATTTTGTAGCCATTAAAAAAACATGAAGAATGATATAAGTCTTATCTCTCAAACCTTTATGGTTTAACAGATATTCACAAGCAAAGTTTCCCCCTCCCGCCCCTTTTTCCTAGTGTAAGCCATCTCTTCTCAGATGTGTATCTGGTTGTAAGACCAGACAGATAACAGCAGGGGACAGTCTTCTTACAATGAAAACAATGAAAGCCCTTCCCCCCTTGACAAGTTTTTCAGCTTTTTCCCTTATCTTAATTGAAGATTGTCCCTCTCTGCAGTCTACCTGGGCACCTCCCTTCTGATCTGGCTGAACGGGGGGGGGGGGGATACTTTGCTTGTGAATATCTCTTAAACCATAAAGGTTTGAGAGATAAGACTTATATCGTTCTTCATGTTTTTTTAATGCCTACAAAATAAAATAAAGATAAAACAAAGTATTACTATCCCTTTAAAATAGGCGAAAAGGAGGACATTTTTGCATAGACGGAAAGGCGAAAGTTTTCGTGGGAAAAGCAAAAAATCAGCATGGTTTCGGGAAATTTTTCACACTTTTCGCCCACCCCTAATGACAGTGTAGCCATACTTGAAGCTTGAGCAAATGGATAAGATGGCAAAGACAACTTGGTACATATCAGGAGATGAATTCAGGTCCAGCTCATCACAATATCACCAAACTGGGCCATTATGAAACTTTAGTGCCTCCTCCACCAGTGCCACTGTCAACAGCAGTTTAATCCTTTGAGTGCCAGAGATGGTGTGCAACACATTGATTTGAAATACGTTGCACAGCCCTCTGGCACTCAAAGGTTTAATACATTATTATAAAAAGTTAACTTTATGACTTGAATAAATTGTAATAGGTACCATATTTTTCTTAGGATTCGCCATATAAAATATATTTGTTTTTGTTTTTTTCATTTACTGTTACATATGTTTTACATGTGGAATTGGGTATTGATATATACATTTATATATATATACATATATATATATATATATATATATATATATATAGTCTCATGGTTCTGGTTCTGGACTGCTTTTCATGATATGGATAATGGAGCTTCAAGAAAAAAAAATAAGTAAGGATTAACACATTTTCACAGGTCTTATATGTGTTTAATATTTAAAAAAAATCATTGAGACACATTTTACAAATAGAAGGTACAAACAAAGTACATTTTGTGTCTGTTTTGGCTCCTTTCAAATTCTGCACCACGCAGAGCTGATTTATTTTGCAGTTCAGGAAAAAGTCAAAACAGAGATCATTTCTCTACAGAAGTGAATAGCTGAACATAAAAGTATTCAGCTTTTTACTGACAGAATCTACATTAGTCTGAAACACCTTGGGCAAGTGTCAGAACCATCATAAATTAGCACCTGGTGTTCCACAGACAGCCATCAACTATTCAAATACTATAAACTCTATTATTTCAATGTTTCGGAATATGAACCCAGGCAGGTGCAGTAAACAAATGATACAATCTCTCAGCAGATAAATTATTAGGACTAGGTTACATGGGTGACTTTGTAATGGTTATCAAGTCATATGCTGCAAGTTGCCCTAAATGATGTGTCTTGTGTCCTATGGGCAAAGATGCTAGTCCAAACATCAAGAGCAATATGAGCAATAGCTTTCTGGAACTTTCACAGTGACGTTGTTCAGAGGCCTACACAGAAGGCTGTCATTGAAATATACACTGTAGAATATTTGTGGACAGCACTGGATATAAGACAACAATATGCATGTGACCTCATCATCGTTGCTCCTGATGCCCTTTTCAGTGGTTACTCTGGGAGATTACAATAACATTGTAGCAGAGTGTAAGGCTGCCTCTTGCTCGTTCAGCTGTACCTATAATAAAGTCTCTGTATCAAGATTTTTATGTATACATACAGAGATATCCCTCTGGCACTCAAATGGTTATGTATTTTTTCTGTTCATATTAACATGGGTATGATGTGCTTTATTGATACTTGGTGGCCATTTTGTTGTAACTCGGCACAGCTGTCAATGGCCAGTTCTCCCTCTAGTGTTTACAACTCTGTAGCTACTAGTAGGAGCTGCAATTGCAATGGCCTTGATCATGTCACTATAGTCTTAAACTTTAGGGTTCCAGAGGCATTTCAACCCCTGGCACTAAAAGGAAAAAAAGCATGAAATGGACTGTATTCTGTCCTTTGAGGCTACTGAGATACGAGACCAACACAGCTTGCTGAAGAGTTCATGGGCATAGCTGGGAACTCTCCAGATTTTCACCGGAGACTCTTGTTTTGACAATGCTTTACCGGGTCTCCAGGGCAGAGGATAATTCCTCCGGATGTGGGGAGTTTCCATTGAAACTCTGCCCACTTTTGCTCCTTCCCCAGCCTCCTTGTATTATCTTTGTCACAATTTTAAGCCCTGCCCCTCAATTTGCTTCAAGCCCTGCACCTTTTTGACGCGATTCACGTAATTTTTTTCACCCCTACCGCACCAGAGGACTCCCCACCAGGTATGGTCATGGGTTTATGTGTGAATGTACAGCCGGTAGTGTACAATGGATCTCAGTGGATACCATCTCTTGTTTTCATATGTTCTGTGTGTAGTAGAAGCTGTTTGTGTCATCACTTCCTGACACAGAGCACCACGCCGGAGAAAATACAAACAACACTTTTCTAAAAAAAAAAAATGCATTACAAATACAAGTTAAATGTGTGTATCTAATGACCTGATTGTCGTGCTCTAAAAAGAAAAATGGTGCATTGCAAATGCCAATCTGAATTTACACTAATAGTGGCCATTAGTGTTTTCTCCCAGATGAAGTGAGAGTTTATAATTAGAACATGTCATCATTTGTTTCTGAAATACAAAACAAAATATATTTTAATGTTATGGATCAGGCACTGTTTTAAAGGGATAGTAATACCTATATTAAAGTTGATGTCCGAGTATTACTTTTTTTGTAACACATAGCGCTGTATTTCATTACTTACAGATTTGTAGTTCAAACGCTATTCAAGCTGAAAGGATCCCCCCTTCTGTCCTCCTCCCATTAGATCTGGAATCCGGTCGTGGGACAGGACGGATGCAGTGAGGTACAATATTTATACAGTAAGTATAAGTAAAACCCCGCCCCCTTGATGAAGGAGGGAAGGATTTTCCTTTTGCTTACTGAAGATTGTCCCTCACCGTGCTCTATCCAGACCTGACTGAGAGGATGAGTGACGCAGTGAAAGGGGCGGAAGGGGGATCCTTTTGGCATCAAGAGCATTTGGACTACAAATCTCTAAGTAAAGAAATATAACGCTATGTGTTACAAAAAAGTAAAGAAGACATCAACTTTAATAGAGGTATTACTATCACTTTAAGACATTAACAGAATATTCTATATTTTGTGATGTATGACTTCAATTTCACCTTGTCTATAAAATGTAAATGTATAGCTTAATGCCAGGTATCAGCTAATTAAATATTGTTATAAACTGGGGGGTAGGCAACCTTTGGTGCTTAAGATGTTAGGGACTACAACTACCATCACCACCAACTAACCAACAGTTGATAGAGGATGAAGGGAGCTGTAGTCGCTGACAGCTGGAGTGCCAAGGGTTGTCTGCCCCTGCCATTAAGGTGACAGTAAACCTCCTTTTTGACTTTACATATTCTGCAACAGCAAAATATGAAATGACAAATTGTAATGACATTAAAAAAAATACAATGCAAAAAAGATAGTGATACAATGTAGAAAAGCCTGCCTCTACACACCTCTCATTCAGTGCCTCAGGCATAGTGTTACATTGTCGTACTATCCCCACTTTCATAGTCCCTGACAAATCTGTCTGTATTTCAGGAATATCGTGGCAAAAAGAGTAAAAAAAAAAAAGATGGATATATTTATATTGCCATTTGAATTTGCATGTTATGTACTCACAGAATATGTTAAGAAAGAGGATGATTGTTCCTTTAGCATTACATACCATGCAAAATATTCTACTGCCTAGCTGATTAGCACACTGCTGGATCCTACATAGCCAAACACAGCAGTTACAAATTCTGAATCCTCGATTCACAGTTGTCAAGCAGTGCTTCTACATCAAGAACGCAAACATTTATACAAGGCAATTTCGTTTTATATATTTCTTTAGAACTGAAATCTATAGGAAGATTCTCCAGCAGGATAAAAAAAATGTACAACAGAGAAGTTCATATTAAGAACTACAGACTTCACCTACATTATCTATTTTTGCGTATGCACAACCTTTTGGGTGTTACAAATGAGTCAAACTCATTCTCAAGCAATTCACTGGAGACACCTATAGCATCCAAAGGGTTAAAAAAAAAAAGTGTAAAGTGAGTTATGAAATTAGCATGTGGTTGATTGAGGATGATGGGAGTTGTAGTCAAATAAGGTGTGTGTGTGTGTATGTGTGTGTGTGTGTGTGTGTGTGTGTGTGTGTGTATACACTCAGGTAGAAAAACATTCTTCAAAATGATTATAAACAACCCTTTGCCACCATTTTTTTCTGGACTTATGAAATAAAAATATTTGAATGAATACAGAATTTAACCATTTGTGTGCCAGAGGGGTACGCAACGCATTGCAAAGCAATGCGTTGCGTACCCCTCTGGCACTCAAAGGGTTAATACCAGTAATGCTTCTGTTAAACCTTGTGGACCTGTCATCTTGATTCAAGTTTGCATATTTGAAAACGTCTTTAACCCCTTAACGATCCTTGACGGTCATAGTACGTCACGGGTCGATCTGACTGAACGACCCATGACGTACTATAACCGTCATGGAGTTCCGGGCTCCCCTCGCGGCTGCACGCTGTTCGGAGAGTCCAGAACCGGAAAAAGAAAAAAAAAAATGCTCCGCGGCCCTTAACTCAAGTTGCCGCGCCGTTCGGCCAGTCGTTAAGGGGTTAAAAACTGCTTATGAGTCATGTTAGCCAAAATGCCAGCCAATGTACAGTGAAGGAGATATTCATACTTAGTACCTTATGCTATTGTATGTTAATTTACATTTCATATGCTAATCAAGCTTTTTCAGTGATGTAATATGCTAATTAAGGTTTTCAGTGATTTGTCATATGCTAATGAAGCTCTTTGCTGCACCAGTAGACTTTCACTTACAGTTTTGTCAGAAATAAAAGTGTAAATGTTTCCTAAACTATACCACTGTTTGACTTTTGGTTAACATTGCACATAGTCAGTTTTAAATGAAGCTTACAAATATTAAAGGAGATGTTTACCCCCTTCACAACTTTGGCTAAATGGTTTCACTGCCAATAATAACCAATGGAAAATGTGTTCTTTTTTAAAAAAAATCTACCCGTTTGAAGAAATTGTAAGTTTAAGTGTACCTCTGTTCCTACTTCCGGCAGACAGCGCTGACCTGATTTGTACCACAGTCTCAGCTTCTATCCAGCCTCCTCCGATGACGGAGACTGTCTCTAAGCTGGAGGATTTTCATTGGCAGAGATCGATTTCTGGCCAATGAAAGTCCTCCAGCTTAGAGACAGACAGTCTCCATCATCTGAGGAGGCTGGATAGAAGCTGAGACTACGGTACAGATCCGGTCAGCGCTGTCTGCCGGAAGTAGGATCAGAGGTACACTTAAACTTATAATTTCTTCAAACGGGTAGATTTTTTTTAAAAAAAGAACAATTTCTTCAAATCGGTAGATTTTTTTTAAAAAAAGAACACATTTTCCATTGGTTATTATTGGCAGTGAAACCATTTAGCCAAAGTTGTGAATGGGGTAAACACTTTTATATTGTGTTATATTTTCACCCCTCACATCAGTCTCATCTCCTTTAAAGGGGTTGATCAGTTGACTGGCCATCTCAGACAGGGTTGGTATGGCAATCTTATCCATCAATCTCCTGACTGAGACACGTGAATGAGTGTTGCAAACAAGACCTGGATACTAGCCTTAATGCAGATAGTGCTCAGGACTCATTTAGAAGACATAGATACAGGAACGTGTCTCAATGGGCAAATTGCAGGGTAGGACCATGGCAATCCCAGCTCCATTGACCAGTCTTCTAAAAGAAGAGGAGGGGCTGGCATCACATAATTAAAATGTATGCCCCAAGTGGGTAACAAGTTCCTTTCTTATACCAAAAGACAAACAGAATTCACCCTGGATCAACATATTATCTGTATTGACCAGCTGACAAAATTCTCTACATTTTTCTTAGCTACAAAATATACTTTTTTAAAAAGTATTTAACAAAAAAAGCCTTCACTTTTTTTGTAGACTGAAGAAATATATTATTAATATGCTATTTTTATCTACACTTAAAGACCACAATTTGTAATTTATTATTATATGGCAAAGTTATCGCTTAACAAAAGGCTGAGAACCGGATTATTTTTACCTTTTTTTGCAGAGCATGCAAAAATTGCTAGATATTATTAACGTATTCTGTATTGTTAGAGCCTTTAAGTGCTGTGGGTTTTCACTAAAAGATGCTGAGAGATGGAATTGTTTAATGTGCCTTAAAGTCAAAGATGGATTACTGATTCTTCATCAATGATTATTGAGAGGTTCCTCTTCCTTACTTCAAAACACATTAGTGTCATTCTATTAGCTTAAGCTAATGCTTCTGGTCGGCTGCCACAATAAATACATCTCTGCTATATTGTTCCATTACATGCTTTGAACTATAGCTTCTATAGTTTTACTCTCTTCATATTATTTATGCATGAAGTGTAATATATGTTTTCTATTATGTATAACAATATAAATAAAAATCATAATAATTTTTTATCCCTTGAATGTTAACGAGTTCTACAATTATAGTTTCAAGCACATAGCGGAAAGCATGATAACTTTAGTGCATACCGACACACAAACACACACTCCACCATTGTTCAGACTTTAACGTGGGCAAGCCATCGACGCCATTCCTGTATCATAGTCAGGAAAAATGAATAAATATGATACAACTTTACGCTATACATAGTAACAATAAAGGACATACTTGAAACCGAGAAAAATCTCAATGTATTCTTCCTGATAAACATTTTTTAAATAAATAAATGATGCCAAGGAAATGACGTAAGACACCTAAACACTTCTCCACATCCCTCTTGTGGGCAGTAGCACAATTAAAGGGATAGTAATACTTAAAATGTAAAAAAAAATATGTTGTAGGGTTTATCCCCCTGAGTAAGACAAGGATACTCCCACTGCTGAAAGGTGTTTCATTCAAAAGTTATTAATTTTCAAAGCTGAATTTTTTGGGTGCAATATCACAGTGGCCTGAAATTATACAGTGGTGCTGTTGCTACACGATCCTATGGACAGCTCTGGTCCCGGGACCATAAATCTCCATAGGATGGTGTAGCAACAGCGCCACTGTACAATTTCAGGCCACTGTGATATTGCACCTAAAAAATTCAACTTTGAAAATGTATAACTTTTGAATGAAACACCTTTCAGCAGTGGAAGTACTCTTGTTTTACTCAGGGGGATAAACCCTACAACATATATTTTTTTTACATTTTAAGTATTACTATCCCTTTAATGAGAGAATTTTCAAGGAGATAGCTTAGTCCGTTGACAATAAGCAGCAGCAGGGCAGTAAATCAGTCCCATCTCCTGGTACATCTCTTCTATTATACTGAAATTATTTTACAAAAGATTATACTATTCATGATCTAGTGCATTCTTTATTTAGTCTAACTGCCATATGTACTGAAGCAGATCACAAATCTTGTTTTCTCTTTCCAACACAATACTTTACACTACAAATTATAATGAAATTAAAATATCATTTGATAGTTGCCACAACACAAGTCAGATAATGTGGGGCCAGACTTGCCCATTAGCTAGGATCGGCATTGTATATTTCTACCATAGCTTCTATCAGCTGTTTTAGGGGTCAGGAAACAGTCACTCTGCAGCTGTCTCAGAAGCTCATGTAAATTAAATGAACTTGAGACTTGAAGTCTTGGGCTTCACTTGTAGAGGATGCATGTGCGGCCTCCCATTGACTCTAACAGAAGGAGACAAATCCCATCCAATGGAGTCTATTTAAGCAATGTGGCTGCTAGAAAATCTTTTTGTGTTCTCCAGCCAAACTGGAGACAACGAACATGTTTTCTACAAATTATAAAAAATTTACATTCACACAGCATTGGGTTGCAGCACAGTGCTGCTTATTATAAAATAATACAAAAAAGATAAATATATATATATATATATATATATATATATATATTTTGCAACAGCATCCAGCTTAGGGAAACAGGAAGTGCAGTACAGGATGACCTTGTGTCCCTGTGTGTAGAATAAGTGGGAAGTCTGGATGGTCATGAAATCCTTGATCTACCTTCCCAGGAAGAAAAGATTAACAATTCTGGAGTACAGTAAAATGCATCATAGGGGAAAATAAAACCCCCCAAATTCCCATCAATTTAAATAGGGATTTAAAGAGACATTAATTATCCCCCTGTGCAAAACCAGAGTACTCCCACTGCTAAAAGGTGTTTTATTCAAAAGTTATGACAGTTCAAACTTGAGTTTTTTTAGGTACAGTATCAAAGTGGCCTGAAATTGTACAGTGGTGCTGTTGCTACACCATGTTATGGACAGCTCTGGTCAGGTGCCCATAAATCTCCATAGGATGGTGTAGCAACAGCACCACTGCACATCAGGCCACTGTTATATTGCACCTAAAAAAATTCAAGTTTGAGCCATAAAAATTTTGGATAAAACAAATTTCAGCAGTAACATTTTTTTATATATATTTTGATTATTACTATCCCTTTAGTTCCTTTGGAATGCGTTGAAGACCTCTTTAGCATTCAAGGGATTCAAATAATTAAATCAACAGGGAATTTTCAATTGTCGCCTATGGTCATATGTCTCCAGATCTGCCCTGGAGACTCTGGTATTCAGATTAAACTACTGGGTCTCCAGGAACAGAGATTGATTCTCTGGCTTGCTTTGTTCCCCAGTAATCCTGCCTAATCTCAGTTTTGTTCCTCCCAATTCTGCCCACATCTCCACCCATTTCAGTGCCTCTAAATCCCCCCCATGATTAAGCCCTCATTATGACACCAACAGCATCAATCTCATCCCTATCCCTCCTCTATACTCCAAAGGGCTTGAAGGTTTCTGGTATGTACAATTCTTATTGTAACAAAGAATGATCTACACAAATAGGTTTCAATTATCACAAAGCAGGTTATTCTATTCTTTATTACTGCAATACATTTGTCAGCTCCAAACCTGTGTACAATCGCAAACTGGAAAGCACATTTATTCTACCTTTAAAATGCCATCTCGCAAGATGACTGATGATTACACCCATGGATATGTCAAAAGAGAAATACAATTTTCTAGGAGACAACTTCTCCACTTGATTTCATTTTTCTTGACATTTGCCTCTAAGTGTCTTTAAGAAATAATCTTGTGATTACACTGGTGACAGCAGAGGACAAGTTAGCAGTTACTCATTCATGTTGCACATACTTAAAAACAGTAGTGCTGTATAAACAGCATTGAAAAGACTACTTTGACGTTGATGTGCTAAGAGGAAGTTGTTCAATTCTGGGGCCAATTAGATACGCCACAGGCAATAAATGAAAACAACCATTGATTTAATTGAAGAAACAAACAAAGCAGAAGGAGGACACTATAATGTATGTCTGGATGTCATATCATAAAAATATTTGTACTCACACAGATAGAACGCCGGTGATGGTGATGGTTCTTCCATCCAGCAGTATACATCAACAAGGGAATAAACGCTCGCCCCAATCAAGCCACAAAACATAAACCAGCTTTAATGAATAACCCCCAACATGTCTCTAAGAAGCATCTACGTAATAATCATGTTTCAAGGTCTCATCCGACCTTTACATTGGGACAATGTTAATATAACATACTAGTTGAACAGCCCGTGTACACGGGCCACGGTGCAGTCATGCAGAGACTGTACTGCGCATGACTGCAGCACATGCAGCCATCTGTACTGCGCATGACAGCTTCTGACAAACATACATTAGCAAATTATTATATAGGATAACAGAGAACATGCTGGTCAAGCCACACACACACATATATATGAACGAGGCTCACATTCAAAATGTAATCAACCAATAGATTGAAACTAAAAATGACCAATCAGAGCCCACAACCCATAGCAAAGCCAATCACTTATAATAATTCATGAATGTCACAAGCGATAAAAGACCTATGTATATCAATGGCTGTTAGAAATCTCATCTGGTGATAGCAATTCTAAATGTTTTAATTATCCCCATGGTACAGATGGTTTGTCCCAGAATTGCTCCACTTTGTCTTGATCCATAAAGTCCACATATGTCTCTGTTTAGGAATAAAAATGACAACATTTGCTTATACTCTTTAGTATCAAAAGGGTTAGTAGTGTATTGGATGTAAAGGGGTTAAAGGGATAGTAATGTTTCATAATAAAAGCAGCTCTAATTAATCTTCATAGTATTTGGGCCATGGAGAGTGTTATTTCAATTCTGTCAGAGCTGCAGTTCAAGAGTAACTGAATGATAAATTATCCCCCTCCCACCCCATTTACTGATGTAACACTGCTCAGCCAGAGCAGAAGGGAGGTGCCCAGGTAGATTGCAGAGAGGGACAATCTTCAATTAAGGCAAAAAGCTGAAAAACCTGTCAATGGGGGCAGGGCTTTCATTGTTCTCATAGTAAGATTGTCCCCTGCTGTTATCTGTCTGGTCAAGCAACCAGATTCCACATCTGAGGTGAGCAGTGTTTCACTAGATAAAAGGGGCAGGAGGGGGATACTTTATCATTCAATTACTCTTGAACTACAACTCTAACAGTACTGAAATAACATTCTCCATGGCCCAAATACTATGAAGATCAATTGGAGCTGCTGTTTTTGTGAAACATTACTATCCCTTTAAGAATGTTGTTCTTACAGCCAGTTTAATAATGTATGTAAAGGTATTTGCAAAAGTCTTACAACAAGCAGTAATCTTTATCAGAAAATGAAGAAAAAAAAGGTATATCGTAAATATGTCATGTTTATGTTTTTGAGAAGTTTGAAAAGTTCACATTTGTTCTACACAACAAAGAAGAAAACATAAACACTTGCTCCAGCCCTCACAAATATAGTGGAGTGTTCACTTAAAACTGTAAACTTCCCGGATCCTCTAAAAGAAGCAGTGGTAAAACCCTCCTAAAGAAACCTTCATTAGACCCAGACTGCATAGCAAATTACAGACCAGTATCCAACCTTCCATCTCTGGGGAAAATCATTCAATAAGTAGTGGCAACTCAGCTGGAGGCCCATCTATCAAGCTATAACATCTTTGATCCATTCCAGTCAGGTTTCAGATGCCGCCACAGCACGGAAACAGCGCTAGTCCGAGTGATAAATGATCTCCTAATGGCGAGAGACAAAGGTGATCACTCCATCCTAATCCTCCGATCTCTCAGCCGCATTTGACACCATTGACCATGGGATTTTAATAGAGCGCTTGCAGCACATCTGTGGTCTAGTTCTGGACTGGTTTAAATCTTTCCTCACTGGTAGATCACAGAGAGTAACATAAGGATCTTGCTCATCTGCACCAACAGAATTAGCCTCCAGAGTTCCACAAGGTTCTGTCTTGTCTCCCATGCTATTCGCAAATTACTTGCTACCACTGGGGGACATCATCAGGCGACATGGCCTAAGATATCATTGCTATGCAGATGACACACAACTCTACTTCTCCTTTGCTCCAGATAATAAAGACCCAACATTCCTCATCAGCAGTTGATTAGCAGACCTCATAGAGTGGATGAATGGTAGTGGGCTAAAACTTGAACCCTGACAAAACAGAGTTACTCTTGGTGAGGGGACCCCGGGCAACAAGAATATCTCATGATCACCCAACTGGCCTGGAATTTGGAGGCTCTGAACTCATTAGTTCAACAGAGGTATGAAATCTCTGAGTAATTATTGACTCTGGACTGTCACTTAAACAGCAGATTTCTTCCGTAATAAAATCTGCCTTCTTTCATCTGAGAAACATAGCCAGGATACAACACTTAATTCCACCAGATGATATGTCAACATTATTCCATTAATTTGTGTCCTCTCGCCTAGATTACTGTAACGCACTTTACTTGGGCCTCCCAGAAAAAGAAATCCATCATCTACAGAAAGTACAAAATGCAGCAGCCAGACTACTGACCAATCAAACTCGTTCATGTCACATAACACCTGTTCCCCACTCGCTGCATTGGCTTCCAATTAAATGGAGAACATATTTTAAAATTGGCCTGCTGACCTTCAAAGCCTTAAATAATCAAGGCCCACAGAACCGGAAAGAGCTCCTGACACCCTATATTCAATCGCGCTCACTGCGGTCAGCCAACAGATCCCTCCTGTCAGTACCCAGTATAAAGACAACCTCAGGATCATGGGCATTCAGCCATGCTGCCCCCACATTCTGGAACGCTTTACCATCCTCAATCAGAGAGGCACCATCATTACAGACATTTAAAAAAAAGCTAAAGACCCATCTCTTTTATCAGGCATTCAGTCAACTCATGTGACCATAACGAACTCTTAATTTTTATGTCTGTTTTATGTCTGTTTGTATAAAGAGCTTTGAGTCTCACAGGGAGAAAAGCGATATAAAAATCACAAATTATTATTATAATTCTTATAAAAATGAAAAGATGAAAATTGGATTTCATATCTCCCAAGTGTCCCTCTTTAGAAGATACTAGTGGTGATTGACCAAACGCAATTATATAAGGAAGGGGCAATTTGTATCACTATTATACCTCATTCCTACTGGTGATTTGAACAGAGCTGCGATAGACATTGTTCCAGCATTCCCCCCCGAATGCTGGGAACCTTCTCATCCATGGCCCCACGGAGAAACACACAGTGCTGGGGATGTGTCCAAATGACTCTATTTGCATCATACTGTGGGAGGAGTTTAATCAATGTGATGGGAGTGTTCAATAATTCAATTTGCATCATAATGAGGGAGGAGATTAATCTGAGTGATAGACAGCTGAAGGACAGAGAGGTGGGATTTATTCTTAAATGGGTGGGGAAGTGGGAGTATCAATGCAGGATTGAGAGGAACAGGAGTTAAAATAGGTGGATTACCACTGAACTCAGAAAAGCTGGAAAATGAGCCAATGGAGACCTGGTAACTCATTCTAAAAACGGGAATCTTCAGGGCAGATCCAGAGAATTCCCAGATATGTCTCCTGATGGTCCTGTCACTAAGGAGGTGAAGAGGAGGCATTGTATGCAAGGTCCAATTAGGCATCAGGCAATATATCATTGGTTGATGCCCACATTAAAGCCTGAGATGTTTACTGTCACATCCACATCTACAGTGTAAAAGATCTGCTCCGTCTCCAAAAGGCTCTCACAGACCAGCTCTGCTGAACTCTCCTGCATTCAACGCATGACCACAGGAAAGCTGAATTTATATGTGACGTGCTACAATACAACCAAGTATGAAAAGTCTGATATGGCACATTGAGATAATGATTCCATGTATATTGTTTCACTCGCACAAATTGCTATAATTCTGTCACCAATATGAACAAGGAGTTGGATCAGGGCTAGGCAATGTAAGATAATCCAGATATTGCCGGACTACAATTCCCAGGGTGTATTTGCACAGATAGTTCACATCAAAAGCAATGTTTTACACACCCCTCTGGTCTTTAAAGGTTTAACACAGTCTTGACAGCATGTTGAGTACACCTTTCATTCATTTATATTTTATGGATCACTGCACTTGGTAAGCATAACAGAGCAGACAGAAATATTACCCTTTAGGGCTTACCTGCAAGTCAGATATGAACTGAACGCAATGAAGACTGATGGGGAAGCATTGTATTAACCCTTTGGATGCTAATGATATCTCTATAGCATTCCTACTGATGCACTGGAGACATTTCTAGCATCTAAGGGATTAAAAGGGTATTCCTGACCATTCAGGTTTAGGTGTCTGCGACAAAAGTTTTCCATATACTCCAATAGCAACATGCCAATGTAAAATGGAATGGCCAAAAAATGTTAAAATATTTTTTTAAAAATGCAGGTGTGCACTAGAATAACAGCTGAATAACACATCTCCTAACAGTAAAATGACTTGTTTTACTCAGTAAAACCCCTACCACAATAAATAAACAAATATACAATTAACTTTTAGGGTGGCTGTGCTAGCACACTGGTGTAGATGCAAAATGAATGAGTGTAACAATATGTGATACTAGTATGAAAGCCCGTATACACGGGATAAAGTGCACCCAGCTGCCCCGGCTGCTGCCCCGGAGCCGGGAGCAGAGACAGGACGTGAGCCGTCCAGAGCGAGGCAGTGCATTCAGCGAGTCTCTTCTGTGCATGACTGCTGAATGCGCTGATCCTTAGCAGGGAGCTCCATACAACTCACAGCAAAGCTCCCTGTGAGTGAAACCAGACATGCACAGTACAGACACTCTACTGCGCATGTGCGGTTACGGCTCACAGTGAGCGACTCATTCTACCACTTTATGTTAAAGGATACCCTTTTTGTTTGACAAGCATTCCATTTTCAGGATGAGCTTTTGAGAGTAACAACCTGCCTTTATTAAGTCAAAAGCAATACATTGTGTTTCTGATTTGATAAAAGAAGCTGTTAGTCTTGAATGCTCGTCTTGAAAGTTGAATGTTGCCTAATAAAAAAAGGTATTATCACTTACTGTTATCTTACCTGGGAATTTTGTCTTCTGGAGTCCCTGGAGGGGACTCCTGTGGTGCCACTGGGGGATATAAATAACATGATTCTTGTCAAAAAGGGGCAGGGTTTACTTGCGTGTGGGGGGCATGGCTTAATGGATGTGTCACAAAAGTGGGAGGCGAGAGGAACTGGGTGTGTAAGGAGAAGAAAAGGGTGGGAAATGGGACAAAAAGGGTGGGAAGGAGCAGAAGTGGGCAGAATTTCTCATGGAACTTCCCAAATCCAGAGCATACGTGCCTGTCACCGGAGACCCTGTTATCAGCTGCAAAAAACGGAATTGCCGGGACAGATCCGGAGAGTTCCCACGTATGATTTTGATGCTCATTCCTTTCACGCATATATATATATATATATATATATATATATATATATATATATATATATATATATATATATAATGCCTTATTGTTTACTATTCCTTTAAGATATTTTTGACACTCGTTTTAAATGCTAAATAAGATCAGGCAAAATATATCAACTACCTTTTGTTACAGAGCAGAATATTCTTTCCTTGTATTTCAACTCCATCTATTTATTTGGAGGTTTGCTCCCCACAGGAAACAACACCTGCTCACATTTGCAGCAAATGTCAAAGCAGTTTTCATAACACATGCGGTGGGAGATAGGAGTCGTTGGAAGCCAAAGAAAACCTTGAAATGCAAGAGGAGATTAAACTCCAACATCATGCGGATATAAGATATCTGTGTTTGATCTTTTCATTAGATAATAGAGATAGAAAGTTTCTATTTTCACGCCAGTTACTCAAGCACAGTTAATTTCATGTTTTAACAAAAATGTAATAATGAATGGACAGCACAAAGAGGCTCTGGACAAGAGTGTAAATATTAACATTTTTTACATTTTAACCAATATCTGTAAATTGTGTGAAATAGTTATTTGTGCTTGTTTACTGTATATATACAGTGTATATATATATATATATATATATATCCTATATCTCTTTGCGTGCCAGAGGGGTACCCAACACATTGCTCTGCAATGCGTTACGTACCCCTCTGGCACTCAAAGGGTTAAAATAATTTGCTAAAATGAGTGTAACGATGAAGTCATGCGCAGTAGAGAATGCTGCGTGTGCTGCAGTCATGCGCAGTGGAGACTGCCCGCGCCGCAGCTGATACAGAGCTGGACCCTCCTTCAGAGCATCCAGTTCTGTATCAGCCACGGCGCGGGCAATGTCTACTGTGCATGACTGCCCCGCGACCGGCTGGCAGTGGTACTGTGGCCCGTGTAACGGGCTCTTCACCTAGTATATATATATAATCAGCCTGGTCTTACCAAAGCAAGACAGCACACAGCAGGATGAATTCAGTCTTTTAATATGATGAAGGTCCTGTAAGGGACTGAAAACGTTTGGCTCTGTGAAGCATCGTTTACATATTAAAAGACTGAACTCATGCTGCTGTGTGCTGTCTTGCTTTGTAAGCCCAGGCTGATTATATTTGTAGATTCTGTATGGGACGTGCACAGGATTCTTACATAGTTCATGTTTTGAGTGCCACTGCCCATCTTTTGTCATATATATATATATATATATATATATATATATATATATATATATATATATATATATGCTGTTTACTCCACTTACCAGAGTAAGACCAGAAGATCGTGACGGCCCCTATGAATTTTGCTTTTGTTCAGGATACAGCTTCAATCATCCTGGATGTCATATCCATGGAGGTGGAAATGACAGCTGCTGCAGTTTTTTTCTAATTGCAGCAGGCAGAGTACATGGGTACATTTAATCCTTTATGGACCAGAGGGGTGCACAATGCCTTGCTAAAACATGGGCTGCACACCACTCTGGTCCTAAAAAAGTTAAGAATACCAAGTGCAGCTAGTAGAGTTTTCATCATTTGGTCCTATATACCTTCAGAGACGTGACATCCAGGACTGAAATTATTTTTAAAGGGATAGTAGTATTTATCACCAGTTGCCATGACTTAAAGGGATAGTAGTATTTCACAATTAAATCAGCTCCAATTAATCTTCATAGTATTTGGGCCGTGGAGAGTGTTATTTCAATACTGTCTGAGTTGTAGTTCAAGAGTAATAGAATGATAAAGTTTCCCCCTCCCACCCCTTTTACCTAGTGTAAGCAGCTCCTTCAGATGTGGAATCTGGTCCTGGGACCAGACAGCTCACAGCAAGGGACAATGTTCTTAATGTGAGAACAATGAAAACCCTGCCCCCCTTGACAGGTTTTTCCTTATGCTCACTGAAGATTGTCCCTCTCTGAGATCCATCTGGACACCACCTTTCTGCTCTGAGGTGAGCAGTGTTACATCAGTAAAAGGGGCAGGAGGGGATATTTTATCATTCAGTTACTCTTGAACTACAACTCTGACAGTATTGAAATAACACTCTCCATATCCCAAACGCTATGAAGATTAACTGGAGCTGCTTTTATTGTGAAACATTACTATCCCTTTATGTCAAGGAAGAAGGGAAAATGAATAGTGAACTTAGTAATGTAAGTGGGTGGGGCTATTATTATGAGGTTTTACTTATTCTTTAAATGTACCAACAGGCAATATGGACCCCTTACCTATACGAAGCCTTTTAATACTTACATGCTCTGATTTAAATTGAAATAAAAGTAATTTTACTCAGTTATTATTATTATTATTATTATGATGATGATGATGATTATTATTCCTGTCCATGTTTATCCAGTTGTAAAAAATCCTCTTTTGAGAATCTCTCTTCCCATTCAGGACTATATGTTAGGAGTTTGGAATGAAAAAGGATATACATTACTATATTTGGGGGCTTTCTCAATTCAGTTTCTAAAACCATGATTTATTTTACGTTCCTGTATTCCATTTCAGCATAACTCAAAGCAAATGTTTCCGTTATCTACAGAGAACGCATTATTAGTAGACAAGCTTCTCTTATGACCAATGACAATACTCTAATGGGCAAATTTAACCCTTTGGGACCAACGAGCCTCAGCCGTTGGTCTCACTTGCAGCACCAGCATACCTGCTCCATCCCAGCTGTCTTGCACGCACAAGTCCAGCCAGCCAATGAAATGTATTTGCTACATGGTCTTCATTGGCTGGCGCAGCCAGCCAATGAGGACCATATAGCAAATACATTTCATTGGCTGGCTGGACTGGTGCGTGTTGCTCCATTCCGGGACTCTTTTGTTGTGTGATCCGGGACGCAGGATACAGACCCCCAATAAGGGACAGTCCCGGGCATTCTGGGACCTGTGGTCACCCTAATTGCCTTGCAATACATTGGATACCTCTCTGGGACTCATAGGGTTAATACAAGTGCACTTTAAAAAAAAAAAATCAGACTGCAGAACAAATAGTGATTATGATTCTGACTGCAATATTTGGAAATGACAATAAATATTTTTGCACCTAAATTTGCATTTGCTTTTAGAAAAATCTCAAAGAAAAATGTACATTGCTCTTGAAAATAGTGAAATTAATGTACAAGTGAAGAAAGGAATGATGCGACACTGCACAACCAAAAAAGAAAAAAAAAATCTGCGCTACTTCATAGTGATTGCTTTGCCAGTCCGGGGGGTGGGTCACTCTAGAGGACCATGGCACCTATTTTTTCTTTGCATATATACGTGTTCTGTGATCACAGCGCAGCACTGAGCACCTCTGAGATCACGAACTATGGTGACATGCCAGGACCATCACCGGTCTTAACGTCCGGTCTGGTGTGACGGTCCTGAAACATCACGTTTCCTTAAGGTGTTAAAGGTTTAAAGTGTGAAGTATGGTTTATTGCTGTGACAGCTATACAGACATAATGCAAACAGAGACACGGGGGATTTCTAAAACCATTCTTACTATTTTATTAAGAACTAGTTGAACAGCCCGTTACTCGGGCCACAGTGCCACTCTCACCCGGCCGCAGGGCAGTCACGCGCAGTAGAGACTGCCTGCGCCACGCGAGCAGTCTCTACTGCGAATGACTGCAGCACGTGCAGCAGTGTCTATTGCGCATGTCTCGGCGTCACACACGATTTAGCAAATTATTATATAGGATTCTCATTAAAGGGATAGTAATGTTTCACAAAGACAGCAGGTCCAATTAAGATTCATAGTATTTGGGCCATGGAGAGTGTTATTTCAATACTGTCATAGTTGTAGCTCAAGAGTAATTGAATGATAAAGTATCCCCCTCCTGCCCCTTTTACCTAGTGTAAGCACCTCCCCTCAGATGTGGATGAAAACCCTGCACCCATTGACAGGTTTTTCAGGTTTTTCCTTATGCTCACTGAATATTGTCCCTCTCTGCAATCCATCTGGACAGTCTTCCTGCTCTCAGATGAGCAGTGTTACATCAGTAAAAGAGGCGAGAGGGGGATACTTTATCATTCAATTACTCTTGAACTACAACTCTGACAGTATTGAAATAACACTCTCCATGGTCCAAGTACTATGAAGATTAATTGGAGCTGCTTTTATTTTGAAACATTACTATCCCTTTAAGTCATGGCAACTGGTGATAAATCAAGGCCTATTTATAAATGAGTAAATGTATCCTTATAAATACAGCGTTAGTAATTTAAAGTGATCGCCTGGAATGCTTAAGAACAGACGATATCTGGCGTTAAGATTATGATGAAAAATCTGACTCCAAATAGTCATAGAGACATTTCTTTATAAATTCAGAGCTCAAGAATTTTCAGCAGCTGTACCATCACTTTTCCAGACACACAACTAAGTCGCATTAAGGCTTTAAAAATTGCCATAAGCTTCTTTTTAAAAGCAAACCTTCAGCTTTATACCACTTTTATATTACATGTTTCATGGCACTTTTTTATATTATAAATCTCCACTAAAGTTTCCCTGAAACAAACTGACCACTTCAACCAATCCAAAACAAGGAATTCCTTAAACATTTTGTGCTAAAAGTGACACTTCCTGTAAAGCTACATATCAGGGATTTCCAATGAAGCACAATGGGGGCTGTAGAGGCTGCAATCACTGTTTGTGTAAAAGTGAAAAAAGACCATCCAGACTGTCTAATCTGTGAACTTCCAAATTATCTCCATCTTTCAAATCATGGGTTGTAGTGAAGAAGCTAAAGAACAGCAATTCTGGGGCAAGCCAATTGAACCATGGGGGCAAATAATAATTACTATTTATTTAAATGAGGCTTTAGCCCTTTGGGTGCCAGATGGGTAGCCAACACATTGTGCTCCCTGTATCTGTTTACAGAGAGCTTTCTGTCAGGGACTATGAAAACACATCTAGTTATAGAGTGTAAAAAAAACAAAAAAACAACGTAAACAAAAAAACACAGGGCATTCATTGCTACAGAGAGACTGTAACATGGTATAACATCCCACTTTGATGGTCTACTTAACTCTCTAGACAAAGACATCCAGGTAGCTCATTGTTAGGGAAATAAAACTGTTCAAACTTTAATAACTCTGGAAATATAAATCTCTCAGCAGTGGGAGTTCCCTTATTTTACTCAATAGGAAAATTCCTACAATATATATTTTTTTCATAAAAAAGGTTTACTGCTCTTTTAAATGTTTAAAAGGTGGTTAGGAATCTGTTTTCCTCAGTCTATGAGTAAGCACTAGTATAGCGTGAAAAATGTTAGGCCTACACCAGAGGTCATCACTGTCAGCAAAGTTATATCTGTCTCCCCTCTATCGATGTGTGCCATCCTTGTGATTTTAAGTATTTCATCAATATTGGAGCTTAAAAAGCTATTTGTTTGCTACTTTCTATCCAGAGTGCCATCCACACCTTTGTTGTTGTTCATTCTTCCAGATTTGGAGCATTTGAGTAGATAGAGAGCCCATACTGGTTTGATCTACTAACGGTGAGTCATTTTGAAGTTTTAAAGAATTGAGAAGACAAGTTAGCGTTGTAGCACACTTTCTTATCTGTATAAAAAGAGGTGTAGATGCAAGGGATGCTAATATTGTCCTATCTCTGTATAAATCCTTGGTTAGGCCTCATCTAGAATATGGAGTACATTTTTGGGCACCAGTTCTTAAAAAATACATTGCTGAAATGGAAAAGGTGCAGAGACATGCAACAAAACTGATAAAGGGATTGGAGTATCTGAGTTATAAAGAGAGACTAGCCAAACTGGATTTGTTTACATCAGAGAAGAGATGTCTAAGGGTTGATATGATTACCATTTACAAATACATTCACGTTCAATACAAAGAACTAGCCAATTAATTATTTACGCAAAGAGCTAAGAACAAGAGGTCATCTATTAAGACTAAAGGAAAGGCGCTTTCGACTAAAACAAAGGCAGGGATTCTTTACAGTAAGGGCAGTAAAGATATGGAATTCTTTGCCTCGACATGTTGTACTTGCAGATAATGCAACTGCTTTCAAAAAAGCCATGGATGCCTATCTAGTACAGAACAATATTGAAAATTATGACAGATGGCTTCAAAGCAGATAGGTTGTTGATCCAGGGAACTATCTGACATTTGGAGACAGGAAGGAATGTTTTTACCCACTTGGGGCTAAACTGGAAATGGCTTCAGATGGGTTTTTTTTTGCCTTCCTCTGGATAAACAGGGGTGTTTTTGGCATGGGCTGAACTGGATGGAAACATCTTTTTTCACCCACATCAACTATGTTACTGTGCTGCCCATTTAAATTAAAGGACATTTGGATAGTTAGTATTTATTCCCTGGTTCAGTTATTTTACACCAGAACTGCACATCTTATTTACTTTGTGACTATGACCCTTCAGCACTCATAAGGTTAAATTCAGCGCTCAGATAGTTCCTCAAGAATAATGTTCATTGTCTCATGCTAGGGAAGGAAAGCAACTGATTAAACCATCTTTCTTCATCTGTTCAGGATGGTGAAGGATTCATTCCAGATGGCTGTAACCTTTAATCTTGAGAAACAACTGTGTAGATTTAAGTTACATTTAGGACCAAGTGAAGATTAAACATTTTTTTCTTTAGAAATATACATCATGTAGGTTTGTTGCCAAGGAAAGGAAACAAAAAGTTATTTATTGTACTGTGAGCCGGTTCGTACCTATATATTACTTGCACGTAGAGTTACATTCAGTGGTTTGTGCTGATGCACTGAGATTAAATGGTGTGATTCTGGAACAAACCAACTGCACCATAGGGACAAATAGCAAATCTCATTGATTTAAAGGGATAGTAATGTTTCATAATAAAAACAGCTCTAATTAATCATCATAGTATTTGGACTTTGGAGAGTGTTATTTCAATTCTGTCAGAGTTGTACTTCCAGAGTAATTCAATGACAAAGTATCCCCCTCCCACCCCTTTTACTGATGTCACACTGTTCAGCCAGATCAGAAGGGAGTGTCCAGGTAGACTGCAGAGAAGGACAGTCTTCAATTAAGATAAGGGAAAAACCTGAAAAGGATGTCAAGGGGGGCAGGGCTTTCATTGTTTTCATAGGAATAAGAGTGTCTCCTTCTGTTATCTGTCTGGTCTATGGACTGCATGCAGTCCACATCTGAGAAGAGATGGCTTACACTAGGTAAAACGGGCGGGAGGGGAAACTTTGCTTGTGAATATCTCTTAAACCATAAAGATTTGAGAGATAAGACTTATATCATTCTTCATGTTTTTTTTAAAAAAAAGTTAAAACGAAGTATTACTATCCCTTTGAATGCATCTTTTAACCCCTTGAATGATCGAAGGGTCTCCAAAGCATTTCGTGTTAAAAGACCTATTTCAATCAATGGGCATTTGGGGAATTTTCATTTATTCTTTATGGTTTGATTGGTTTCTTCCAGATTCGGGCAAGTTTCTATTTTTTGTTTTTGTTTAAACCCTCGGAATGACTGAGGGCTACGCAACGCATTTCAGAGCAATGTGTGGTATACCTCTCTGGCACACAAAGGGTTAAGCACGTCAGCCACTGTCTAAATTTTACTTGATCTATTCCTAATTTCATTTTTTCATTTGTTAAAATTTTAGCCACATGGTATTTACATATATAACTCATTATCACGTGTCAAGGGTTTCTGTGCATTATCATCAGATCCCTATGAATATATAGAATTACTTATTGGAGAGAGAGTGGCTCAGTGTAGGAATTCAACAGTGCATTCCCACTGATATTAGCCTCTAACACTAGTAACTGCATCTCAGGGAATGAACGACAATGTATGGGCTCTGTACAGCAGACAATCTCATCCTTCATTAGGATTGTAATGTCGGAACGCCTTCTTCTCCAGCTCCAATGCACTTGTAGGGAAATGATGTACTCTATCACTATCTGTGTAATTATTGTGTAATATACAGGCTTCATTCAGTTTATAGTAGTAGGTGTTCCAGCCCTTCTGAATACCCACCCACTCACTGCAAATGATTCCTATTTGAAACCAAATCAGTCTAATCGTGAGCAAATTATATCTTCCTAGTTGAAGAGCCCGTTACACGGACCACAGAGTCACTGTCAGCCGGTCGCGGGGGAGTCATGCGCAGTAGAGACTGCCCACGCTGGACGCTCCACAGTATCAGCCTCTGCGCGGCAGTCTCTAATGCGCATGACTGCAGCACGCGCAGCAGTCTCTACAGCGCATGACTGCGTTGTTACGCACATTTTAGCAAATTATTATATAGGATTTTTTTGTGTGTAATGTTTATTGTTGTATCAAGGGCAATTTTTAAATTTAGGCTATATGGCAATATATATTGGATAAGACTCGGTTAAAATGGGGTACCTTGGCAAGGTAAGCCAGCTTAAATATGCTGTGGGCTCTACAGAAGTTCACATTTGGATAATTTGTACAGAGCAGTGTAGGATTGCTTTACGTTTTTTACTTTAGATTTAGGTTTTATTCTGTTTTGGGGACTTTGAGAATCCCCTCATTTCCTTGCTGCACTCCATACATTATTCATTTGTGTTCTTATTATTGTATATATATATAGTAGAAAGTGGGCACTCCAAAACTTGACTTTAAATAAAAATATATGCCTGGTGCAACTTGAAAAAAATTGTATACAGCAATATTAGCACTCGTGCTAATAGTTAATAAAGTATAATTCAAATTTCAAAGACCTTGGTGTGCACTTGATGTTAGATGGTCTCCATCTGCAGATTGCTATATATATATATATATATATTTCCAGTGGGGAAGCACTCTCACTTAAACGAAAACTGCCCGGTTGCGAGAGTTAGGTTGGAGTTCCTACAGTATAGATACACCTTATACACCTTAAACTCCCGTCTAAAAAACTCACTAAACATCAATGTCCAAGGATATAGGTGTACGTTTGACGACAGAAAGGTCAAGTTAAGCTTTGTATAGCCTAGATTCACTAACGGTCAATGCTGTGGCAATATGATTTTGTTGATGTATTGGAAACACTTCAACATTTCATATACAAGGAGGTCAGTGTATGTTCAATAAAACTGGAGAAAGAAGAATGTTGAATGAGAGCACTATGTGTCAAATTACAAAGGGGGCTAATATGTCAAAGGGGGGCACTGGATGTCGGATTTCTTACATGTGGTGCAGCCTGGGGAGCAACACCATTGTGTGTTAGCCCTATATACATAGCCTGACACCCCCAGCCTTCTTCCCTTGTCCAGGCAGTGGTCATGGAGATTAGTGTCTACCAATGGGCTAGCGGAAAAGGCTGGAGAGGGTCTGACAGTGTACATGGGGGATCTGTGGTTACCAGCGGTGTGTGGGAGTGTTAGGCAGTGTAAATGGATGTAGAGAGGGTGAAATGAGGTGTGGGAGTGGGTGGGGATAACAAGGACACTCACTTACCAAGAGAATCACCTCCTGTTCTGTTAGACTCAGTAATTAAATCAGAAAACCGTAATCTCTGGGCGCAATCCAGAGAGTTCGCAGGTTTATAAACAAGTAACAAAGGAAAGTAACACCTCAAAATGCCCACAAATGTCCCTATTGTCTCACTTGGTGCATGCAGCATTAACCCTTTGAGTGCCGGGGAGTTGTAGAACGCATTGCAGAGCAATGCGTTGTGTAATTCCTTGGTACTCAGAGGGTTAAGGGGAGGCATTCTGGCTTACGCAGCTTAGAAAATCCATTCCAGAGTCCACTGAGAATCACTGTTGTACATTCACCCTAATAGGTTTCATTTTATTCACATTTTTTTAATTAAAAAGAGGTTAAGTAAAACCTGTAACACCTAAATCTACACCAAGATTTACAAGGGCAAGGTTCCTAAAAATATAAACATGACTGTTTTTGTAGCGGATTTTCATGTGTAAACTGCAAAGCTGGATTTACATCTCCCACACCCCTAGGCAAGGCAGACTACACTCCAATTTGAAATACATTTAAAGGGATAGTAATAAATAAAATGTAAAAAAAAAATATGTTGTAGGGGTTATCCCCCTGAGTAAAACAAGAGTACTCCCACTGCTGAAAGGTGTTTCATTCAAAAGTTATTAATTTTCAAAGTTGACTTTTTTAGGTGCAATATCACAGTGGCCTGAAATTGTACAGTGGCACTGTTGCTACACGATCCTATGGACAGCTCTGGTCCCGGGACCATAATTCTCCATAGGATGGTGTAGCAACAGCGTCACTGTACAATTCAGGCCACTGTGATATTGCACCTAAAAAATTCAACTTTGAAAATTAATAACTTTTGAATGAAACACCTTTCAGCAGTGGGAGTACTCTTGTTTTATTCAGGGGGATAAACGCTACAACATATTTTTTTTTACATTTTAAGTATTACTATCCCTTTAAGACCTCTCTAGCACTCATGGGGTTAAAATCTCCATTTAAATCAATGGAAATTATGTGTATGTTTTTTTATCCACCATGGTGCAATTGGATATCTCCATTTCTTCTTTGTACCTCAGACTCACTTTGTCTATTAATTTGTATATAAAGTCAATTTAAAGGGATAGTAATACTTGAAAATAATTTTATTTTATATTGTAGCCCTTAAAAAAACATTTAAAATGATAAAAGTCTTATCTCCCAAACCTTTATGATTTGGGAAATATTCACAAGTAAAGTTTCCACTGAGTGACGTCAATGCTCTAGCCTTTAGATTTGGAATCCGGTCCCAGGACCGGTTGCGGCTCTCCACAAGTGCCGAGATCACAATCTTTAAAAATAATTTCTTCATTGGAATGGTCTACAAAGTGTGCTTGCAAGCCAGGCACACTTTGTACACAGTTCCAATTAAATAGTTATTTTTAAAGATCGTGAACTTGGCACTGCTAAAGAGCTGCCGGCTGATCTGTGGACCGGATTCCAAATCTGTCCACTAGATGGCAGACTTGGCTGAAACAGCCAGGATAAGGGAATCTTACTTTATTTTACTTGTGAATATCTCCCAAACCATAAAGGTTTGGGAGATAAGACATATCATTTTTAATGTTTTTAAGGGCTACAATATAAAATAAAATTATTTTCAAGTATTACTATCCCTTCAAAGGGATAGTGATACTTAAGATGTAAAAAAATATATGTTGTAGGGTTTATGTTCCCAAATAAAACAAGGGTACTCCCACCGCTGATATTTTATTAAAAAATTATAACAGGTCAAACTTGAATTTTTTAGGTGCAATATGACAGTGTCCTGAAAATTTACAGTGGCGCTGATGCTACATCATCCTATGGAGATTTATGGTCTACAGACCAGAGCTGTCTATAGGATGGTGTAGCAACAGTGCCACTGCAAATTTTCAGGCCACTGTGATATTGCACCTAAAAATTAAAGTTTGACCTGTTATAATTTTTTAATAAAATATCTCTCAGCAGTGGGAGTGCCCTTGTTTTACTCAGGGGGATAAACCCTACAACATATATTTTTTTACATTTTAAGTATTACTATCCTTTTAAAGGGATATTTTATTTTATCCATTCATTTCCATGCTGAGTGAATCATACCTCCCAACATTTCAAATGGCCAAAGAGGGACACTTTTGGTCTAGGGGGTGTTACTGGGGGTGTAGCTGATTGCCGAATTCATTACCAAGTCTGTCAGCTTCAGCAGTGGCGTGTATAAAAGGGGCAGGAGGGGTAAACGTTAATATGCAATTGCTCCTAAACTATGAAAGTAATGTGAACAATATATAGATGGATTTGTTTCTTTCTTTAATACATAGAATATAATTGCCTGATTAAATGAAGTATTACTATCACTTTAAGTGTTTAAACTATTGATTTTTTTGTCCAGAGAGTTCACGACAGTAACTCTGTTGCATTCTATGGAAGATGTGAGGCTCAGGCTGCAGTTCTGTATAGAATGTGACAGTCACATCTTCATCACCTCCTGACAGTCTGGAATATTCTAACCAGCAGTAGGAATACCTTTTTTTTTACTCAAATGTACAAGCCCTGTAATTAGGGTTGCCACCTTTTCTTCAATAAAATACCGGCCATGGCATTCCCTCCATAGACTTAACATTGGACAGAAGCCAATTTTTTACCGGCCTGCCGGTAAAATACCGGCTGGGTGGCAACCCTACCTGTAATATATTTGTTTGTTTCTTTGTTTCTTTATTTTAAGGTTTACTTCTCTTTTAACATTTCCAATACTGGAAACACCTGCAGTACGTTAGGTAACAGTGAGTCAGAGATGTTCCTAGCATCCAAGGGGTCAAACGTCAAGTCATTTTTTTAAACATCAGTCATACATGGTATTGCATTTTTAAAGTGCATATCATGGGGCTGTTGTGCTAAGGCAAACTGGATTCATCCTTTACCTCCAGACAGTAGGATGACCACATTTCAATTGTGCCATTCAGGGACACTGCAGAGACAAAAGCGCACCACTGAGTTCTAGACAGTAGAGGGAGAACTTCCCATTGACTGGTGTGACAGAAAGTAATGCCTGGTGTAGGCAACAAGAAAAAAATCACACCCAAAGCCTTAGACTAGTATAACACTACAACAAAATAGCTCTGCAGCTTTGGTTTGATGTCAGGATCAAGATTTGGGTCTCTTTCTAGTGTTTAGAGCTCTGACTGGAAGGCATTTTCTTGTAGCCCAGCAGAGGTGTCACTTCCTGTCACAGTAAGCAATGGGCAGTTCTGCTTCTAGTCTTTAGAACTCTGTGTTCTGGGGCTGAAGGGGGCTGCCCAGGACATGGGACACAAATTTAAAATCGGACACTGTCCCGAGCAATCCAGGACATGTAGTCACCCTTCCTGAGAGGTATCCAATGCACTGCAATGCAACACATTAGATACCTCACTGGAATTTAAAACTTACGCCATCTGCACCAGAGTGGAACAAATAAATGCTCCCAGAATTCACTTTGGAGCTTTTAACCCCTTGTTTTAGATTAGTGGTGTTGCCTTTACACACAAACATTTCCAGCAGACTTAGGCCCATATTTATAAGGCAAACAGGAGTTATTCTGGAGTAAACCTACTGCACCACAGGCTACAAATAAAAATTCCTGTTAAATTAAATTGGGCGTTTAACCCCTTGATTGCTAGAGAAGTCTCCAATGGATAGCATTCAGTGGTCTAAAATGCTCTGTTTAAGTGCATGGGTATTTAGGAATTTTTTTCCAGGGTGCAGTTGGTTTACTCCAGAATAACTTCATTTTGCCTTTATAAATACGGGCCTTAGTTCCTTTATATGTCCTGGGCACAGCATCAAAGGAGCCATTTTGAAGTGCAAAGAGACTGAAACACTGAAATGCAAGATACTTGCACAAAAGCATTGTGTCTCAATGATACACATTGTCCATTGGGTTAGCACTAATCCCTTTCAGTAAGTGCCAGCTGCTGAGAATAGTGCTATTTGCTTTGAAAGTGTTATCTCTTTTGATATGTGAAGTTTCCCAAACAGTACAACGGGAAATATGATTAAATACAATAGTTAACTATTCCGATGCAATAAACCATTGGATATTAGAGACATATTCAACAATTCAGAAGCAAAGCTACCATTCAAAGAGTTAAAATAAGGTACACAACACCACACACACAAACCCAAACACATGCAAACACAACACACCAAATACATACATACACAGTCACATTACAGCTGGTAGTAGGTGAGGTATGTGTGTTTTGGTCTCTACAATGTGTTGGATACCGCTCTGGCATTCAAAGGTTTAAAAACCTCAGTTAAAAGGGATGTATCACCTAGAAAACATTTTTTACCATGCGTTTTGTTACAACAGTCATAGTAGGAAAGCTGTTTTTTTTCTAAAAGTAAGTATTTTTAAATATATTGCCTCCACAACAGAGCTCTTCTTCTCCTCCCACCTCCCATTTTCACCCTTCAGTGTGGTGTGAATGGCTTCTATCGTTACAGCAAGCTCCGTTTATCATTATACTGAGGTTGCAACCTCAGTATAATGCTAACCTGAGCTTGATACAATGATAGAAGATATTTATACCCCACTGAAGGGAAGTGTGATTGTGCTCCCTAGGGCAGCTGGGAGGGAGATGGGAGAAGATTAGGCAGTCAAGAAGAGTTTTGCCAAAGAATCAGCATGGTACATTATGCTGATCGGCAAAGCTTCAAGATGGAGTTTTCTTACTACTACTGTTGTAACAAAACATATGGTAAAAAAATGTTTTTAGGTGATACATCCCCTTTAAATGAGAGATCATCTGAAGAATTGCCATTTATGCCAAAATGAAGTTGGTTTGCTCCAGAATTGCTGTTCTTTAGATTCACGAACATGGACCTTTGTTCTTTACATACAAACTAAAATGTTTTATTATCGCCCCCAAAACCTGGATGCTATACATATCTCTAACACATTGTATAGAGGTGTCTCTGGGATCCCAAGAGTTAAATGTCTTTCATGCATTAAAAGATAAACAAAACTTCAGCTAAATTTTGCTTCCAGCGTGAATTTTATATGAACCAGTAGATGAAACAATAATATAACATTTAACTCTTTAAAGGGATAGTAATGTTTCATAATAAAAGCAGCTCTAATTAATCATCATAGTATTTGGACTTTGGAGAGTGTTATTTCAGTTCTGTCAGATTTGTAGTTCAGGATTAATTCAATGACAAAGTATCCCCCCTCCCGCCCCTTTTACTGATGTAACACTGCTCAAGCCAGAGCAGAAGGGAGGTGCCCAGGTAGATTGCACAAAGGGACAATCTTCAATTAAGATAAGGGGAAAACTTGAAAAGCTTGTCAAGGGGGGCAGGGCTTTCATTGTTCTCATAGGAAGAAAACTGTCCCCTGCTGTTATCTGTCTGGTTTATGGACTGCATTCCACATCTGAGAAGAGATGGCTTACACTAGGTAAAAGGAGCGGGAGGGGAAACTTTGCTTGTGAATATCTCTCAAATGATAAAGGTTTGAGAGATAAGACTTATATCGTTCTTCATGTTTTTTTAATGCCTACAACATAAAATAAAATTAAAACGAAGTATTACTATCCCTTTAAGTGCCAGAGGGGTATTCAATGCAATTTGAAGTAATGTGTTATATACTCCCTGGCACTCAAATGGTTAAAAAGAACACTCTACTTTTCAGTTTGCTACCATCCATTAGTCCATGATTATCAACATAACTGGAATCCTTCCACAGGTCACAAATCAGACCTGTATGTTTCCACTATGTAAAATTTAATCATCTTCTGCACCTTTAGCAGTTGATTAATTGATGAATAATTCAAATATATTTCATATTTCTTTAATTTCTTTAAATTATTATGTCAGAATGGTCTATTAAAATATAAGATAATCTCAGAAAAAGTCAGGCACTCTAAAGTATAAAAATTTCAAATTAATGAAATATTTAGTGAAGATGTTCATTTTGCCAGCAAGCTTTGATTATATAGCACAGAGGAAGCTGATTCAAAAGATGTATAGTTTAGGACTGGATTCAAAGGTAGTTAATTGGATAAGTAATTGGGTGAAGGACAGAAAACAGCATGTCTTAATCAATGGTATTTATTCAGAGGAAGGACATGTTACTAGGGAAGTGCTACAGCGGTCAGTGCTAGGACCTGTTCTCTTCAAAATCTTCATTAGTGATACTACTGATGGTATTGAAGCTAAGGTGTGCCTTTTTGTTGATGCTAACAAAATCTGCAATAGAATTGAGTCTCTAGGAAGGATCAACAAAATGCATGATAACTTAGAAAAATTGAAGCAGTGAACAAAAGAAGGGGATGAAAAATGTAATGCCGAAAAGAGGAATATAATACATTTATGATATAAAAACACAAAGGTGTAATGTAGGCTTAATGGTTCTTTGCTGACAAAAACATCAGTGGAAATGGACTTGGGAGTTATTATTTCAGATGAGATGAAGGTAGGCAAGCAAAGTAGTAAACCAGTGGGAAAAGCAAACTGGGTCCTTGGTAAATATAGGAAGAGACAGCAACAGAAATATAAACTAATTACTCCCACTCTATATAGATCACTGGTAAGAAAGATCTCACATGGAGTACTATGTGAATTTCTAGAGACCACATGAGAAATGCACTAAGGGTCAAAGCAAGGGGAAACTATGTCTGCGATGTGTAGCTATCACTTTGCAATGAAGAATATGACATAGCCCTATGCATTAACAATTATCTATGAGAGCGGTAGATACATTCATCTTTTGCATATGAGTTTGGTGTGTTGCTGGCGATGTGTTAGAGAGGGCAAATGGTGGAGTGGAGAGGATGTACTCAGACTTCAGCACCAAAAACAACACCAACACTTAAAACTTTGAGTTCCTCAGAGATGTGCAATACATTGCCTTGTAATGAATTATGCACCAAAGTAGCACCGAAAGGGTAATAACATAAAGAATCATCTGCCCCACTTCACAGATAATTCACAAACATAGAGAACACCTTCTCTGTCACTTCTGTCTTTTCATGAACTGGCTGATCAGCTGTTTGAAGTCCACAGGAGACTATCCGCTGATCATCTGATTCTTGTAAACAGAAGACACTGCTATTGTCCACTAGACAGAGTACATGTTATTTCCTTATTACTTGTGGAGACATTGCCACATTGATGCGCTGTGCACCTGGGGCAGCCTCACTCCTCCCTGACTATCTTACCACAGGTTCCTTTGCATAAAACTGGGACTGTTGGGAACCCAAACTGAGACCCCCTTAAACTTAAGGCCCCTGGCGAACACCACCCATGCATTAAAATGCCTCTGTAAATAAAAACTCAGCATAATGAAATACGTTGCCTTTACATGTAGTTTGATATCTGCCTGGTATGCTACAGTCACTTCAGCAGACAATAAAATCAGATGTCTACTAAGAATAAATGTTTTCCTCTGAGATTTAGGATTACCGCTCTGGATTTGTTATTGTGGAAAACATGAAACTTTACAATAATAGACCAGAGTCTAGTGAATCTTAGATATCAAGGTTACCCCTGAGAGTCCCTCCTGTCCTGTGACTTCTCTGAATTGCACGCTATAGTGAAAAACAACCTGACAGGTATTGGAAGTAAGATCAACAATTTTAGAGATATGACAGCTTAAGTATTTTTGATACCATTTCTACAGTAAACTGTAACGTCCCTTTGTCAAGCTTTGTCTTTACAAAGATTATTACATGGAAATAACATGTTTTTGAACCCTTTGTGTACCAACCTGGTCCTAAAGTAGGGATATCCTTAAAACATGCACCGTTCTTAGCTCTCGAGGACCAGCGTTGGCTAACTCCGATAGTGTACCTAAAGTGACTTACTTTCTAACAATCCCATGAATAAGCAGCACACAGTCAAATATGCTGCCTCTGAGCCACATGCAACCTCCTATCTGCTAAAATGTGCCCCCCAGGTGTCTTCATATTCCTTTCAAAATAAGCTGTCAGTATAAGAGTAATATGGTGATATATACAGGCACCTCATACTCTTCCATGGAATTCTAAAAAATATTTAATTTTTAAATGTATAAAAATGGCAGACTGTAATATACACAACTGTTCTTGGAACCAGTGTTTCCCAACCTTCTCACTGTGATTGATCTTCCACAATATAAGTGCTGCTATTTTGGTTCTGAGAAAAAGCCTCACACCTTGTTGGAAGAGCCTCAGCTCCCGCAGTGAAGCATGCCCCCCGATGTGGGAATCAAAGTTCTACAGTAAAGGCCATTCTAGATGCTCCATCTGCCCAAAGCCCAAATGAAATTATATAAGATTGGACAAACAAAGGTTTACACAGAACTGTAATGTTTAATGTAAACCAACTCATTCTGATTTTAATGTATACCATAGGCCTCATTTAGGCCTGTATTCTAATGAAGGTGATAACATTATTACACATTTATCTACAAATTTCCCAATAGGAATCTAGGAGATAAAACTAGTGATGAATTATTACCTACTAGTTGAACAGCCCGTTACACGGGCCACAGTGCCTCTGGCAGCCGGTCGCGGGGCAGTCACACGCAGTAGAGACTGCCCGCGCCTCGGCTGATACAGAGCCGGAGCGCCCAGCTCTGTGTCAGCCGAGGCGCGGGCAGTCTCCACTGCGTGTGACTGCCCCGCGACCGGCTGCCAGAGGCTCTGTATCAGCCGCGGCGCGGGCAGTCTATACTGCGCATGACTGCCGCACGCGCAGCAGTGTCTACTGCGCATGTCGGGCGTTACACACAACTTGGCGAATTATTATATAGGATAATGGAATCCATGCCTTAATCTTTTGAGTGCCAGTGGGGTACAGAACGCATTGCAAACCAATGCTTTACATACCCCTCGCATCCAAAGGGTTAAAAACAGGAATAATTCTGGAGCATACCAACTGCACCACAGAGAGTAAATAAAAAAATTCCAAGATGGGACTTTTAACCTTTTCAATGCTAGAGGTCTCAAGGCATTTTGAAGCATGTTTTTAGACCTCTCTACCTCTAAATGGTTTTAATGCCCTAATTAAATTCATGGAAAAGTATATTTGCCTGCTACAGCATAAATGGTTTGCTCCAGAATTACCTCAGTTCTTCTGATTAAAGCGATAGTAATGTTTCATAATAAAAGCAGCTCTAATTAATCATCATAGTATTTGGACTTTGGAGAGTGTTATTTCAATTCTGTCAGAGTTGTAGTTCAAGAGTAATTCAATGACAAAGTATCCCCCTCCTGCCCCTTTTACTGATGTAACACTGTTCAGCCATATCAGAAGGGAGATGCCCAGGTAGACTGCAAAGAGGGACAATCTTCAATTAAGATAAGGGAAAAACCTGAAAAACTTGTTCTCATAGAAAGAAGATTGTCCCCTGCTGTTATCTGTCTGGTCTTACAACTAGATTCCACATCTGAGAAGAGATGGCTTACACTAGGTAAAAGGGGCGGGAGGGGAAACTTTGCTTGTGAATATCTCTCAAACCATAAAGGTTTGAGAGATAAGACATATCATTTTTCATGTTTTTTTAATGCCTACAAAATAAAATAAAGATAAAACGAAGTATTACTATCCCTTTAAGGCCTGGTTTCCACTGCAGCTGATTTTGTTAGTAGTTTTAGTTACAAATTTCCCTATGACTTCAATCAGAGTGTGTAAGATAAAATCAGTGATAATGATCGGTAGTGTAATTACACTGGAGGACAAAGCAGCATATACACTGTTAAGTTTGCCAAGATGGATTTGAGGAGCAGATACATAAACTACATCCCCACAGTCCTTCACTGCCATTAGCTTCTGTTGAACAATATGTTTTCTTACCAGGGGACAGGATTTATTTCTAAAAGAGCTCCTATTTAGGATAAAGTTTGGATGTTAATTTATCTATATGAAGACTAAAAAGTGAGGATGGGGATAAGCCACATACCAAGACATTTGCAGAAGTCATCAGGCCCAAATTACAAATAGAGTTTTTTAGAATGGTTAAATGGGTATTGCAGATCTTAAGTAATTTGCGCTATGTACCAATTGCCATTGAGACCATTTTGTCAGTTTTTAAGAACAGTTTGTTTTTCGCTATCCAACTTTAAAGGGATAGTAATAATTAAATATTACTAATCCCCATATTGTAGCCATTTTAAAAAGAATTTAATTGTCCCTAGTGTCATCTCTCAAACCTTTATGGCTTGAGAGATAACCAAACGCAAGCACACGTAGAAGACGGTTTCAGTGAAATAATTCATTTTTTACTAACGCGATCTCGGCTCTGCTGCAGAGCCGTCTGATGAAAATAAGACCGGATATCCCTGCAGTCAGCACAACACTGACTTCAGGGAAGGGGGAGGGAGGAGGGAACTTTGCCTTCGGTTATCTCTCAAACCATAAAGGTCTGAGAGATGAACCTGGGGGCTATTAAATTATTTTACAAATATCTACAATATGGGGATTAGTAATATTTAAGTATTACTATCCCTTTAAGCTTCAGAAAAATAATTCTGTAATAATGCCTCAAAGTTGTGATATGTTTGGATTTTTAGTGTACCTTATAGTATCATTTGTATACATGTGCACTGAAGGTAATCTGAAAAGTGTGGGCAGATTACTTAAGAATAGGAAAAACAGCAGAGGGCCAAGAATGGAGCCTTAGAGAACCCCACTTGTTACTTTGAGCTGAAGGGAAATATTGTCAGCAACAAACACATAGGGCCATATGTTCAAAGAAGTAGCAAAATAGCTTTTGTCATATTTAACGACTTTTCAAAGTAATCAGTAATATATTCAGAGAGCGCTGGTTGTGATCAAAAATATGTTGTTTGTCCAAACTGAAAATGTCGCATGTAACGACAAAAAAATGTCTTACCTAACGACAAAAAATGTCTTCAGGAATGTCTTAACTAAAAACAATAATTCTCACATTCAGAACTTCACATCCCCTCCACTTTTTTCTTAACGTCCAAATTTTGTCTTTTGTAAGACATTTTTTTGTCGTTAGTTCTGACAAATTTTCTTTTCCTATATACGACACTGGAGAATAGTTTAGCCCCGCCCTTACCCCGCCCCTTTTCCCGTCAATTCTGGAGTTGTGTCGTACACAATGGACATTACTAGTTTTTTATCATATACTCTATAGAAAATATGTCGTTCATGCATACAATTACTTATTTTTGTCTTTCTTACTATATTTTTTTGTCGTTATCCCTTTGAACATATGGCCCTTAGTGGGGTTATGCACTAAGGTATGATAAAGAGGTGATAAAGTGCAGATGACTTCTCCAGTGATATGACTTCTCACGGTTACAGCGCAACTATTATTGACAGTCAGATACAGAAGGCTACCCAAATACCAAGAAAAAATCTGTTGCGCTACAAAGAACAACATAAGGGAAACCGGGTGCCACTGGTGGTCACTTACCACCCCCAGGTTGAAGTGCTACGCAAAATATCAAGAGAACTTCAAAAGAAATTACATACGGATGAAAGACTCAAGAACATATTCCCACAGCCTCCCTTACTCTCCTTCAGACAGCCTCCCAATTTGAAACAACTGATGGTGAGGAGTGCCCTGAATAAAAATACAAAAAATGGCACATCTCCCAAAAGAGATGTGAAACCTGTGCACACATTTACACCACGGACAACATACCAATTCCAAACACCCAATTACACCATAAGATCAATGGTACCTTCACCTGTAAATCATCCAATGTAATATACCTTATCATGTGTGCAAAATGCCCAACAGCTCTGTATGTGGGAGAAACTGGACAAGCACTACATAGGAGATTTAATCCCCACAGATCCAGTGTTAATAACAAAAAGACAGAGACACCAGTGGGAGAACATTTTTGTCAAAATGGGCACAGTGTCAAGGATATTAAGTTAACTGTATCGATTGGACTGTTCCGCACTCAGAGGGACAGAAAGGTATGGGAGGTAAAATTAATGATAACATTTAATGCAATTTGTAGTGGTTTAAATAGAGATAAAGAGTTCTTATCAAAATACAATTTAGTTGATTGACCTTTCCAACAGACCCAAGAGCATCGTAAATACCTCTAAAGCCTCAGAGGAAGAGTGCAATTTACCATTGACTGATCAAAGATATCTAGATCTGGATTGAGTTCTCTTATCTGATTTCCATGCTAAACAATGTGATGTGTACTTGTATTTAAGAGAGATGTTTTCATCTTTATCTGTATAACATGCCTGAGGAGGAGACCTAAGGTCTTGAAAGCTTGCATTTAAATCTGCTTAGTTAGCCAATAAAAGGTATCAAAAACTATATTTGCCTCCTGTATTTTTTAACAAGTCTTCAGTTATTATCCTTATTGTGATTTATATCAGATGACCATTTTAATTCCTCCCCCTTTTATTTACTGGTGTTACCATCATTGGATTGCTACACAAGAATACGTGGTATGAATGTAAGACAGGCACATGACACTAATTTTAGTACTTGTGATTATGTGTAAGAAATGGTGTTACCATTAGGAATTTAGGAGTGAACGTTTTTGGAAGAAACATATTGGATTGATTAAATAATTTAAAGTGTTGTGTTTTCTGAGAAGATTCGCTATGATATACAGACACCTTAATCCAAGGCCGGATTTACATCTCAGGAGCCTGTAGGCACAGAAATCTGAAGCGGCCCCCCCATTGGCCATCTCCACTGGACACCTCCACAATGCTCCACATTATCCCCCATATCCATATTGCCCTCACATTGCCCCCATCAGCTCCAACTTGCCCCCATCAACTACAATTTGCCCCATCAGCTCCAACTTGCCCTCACATTACCCCCATCAGCTCCATCTTGCCCTCTCATTACCCCCATCAGCTCCAACTTGCCCCACCAGCTCCAACTTGCCCCCATCAGCTCCAACTTGCCCTCACATTACCCCCATCAGCTCCAACTTGCACCATCAGCTCCACATTGCCCCATTTCCTAAATCCCTGGTGGTCCAGCGGCAGGAAAAGTCTGTGCCTGCTTCTGCACAGAACTGTAGCTCCTGTTGCTCCTGCGCGGTCTTCTCTTTAGGAATGCAGAGCACTGGGAGATTATGTAATCTCCCAGCGCTCTGCATTACTAAAGAGCCACCGAAGGAGCAACAGCAGGATCTCACCGGGCAGCAGACAGGCAGGGGGTAGGGTGAATAAAAAAATAAAATAAAAAAAAATAATTGATTCCAATGACAGGTGCCCCTCCATGGGGTGCACCTGTAGGCAGATGCCTACTCTGCCTTATGGCAAATCCAGCCCTGTCTTAATCAGCTTATTATCATAAGGCTGTTTTGATTTGGTATTGTGATTTACATCAGATGTTTATTATAATTACTCCCCTTATTATTATTGGCATTACCATCACTGGATCGCTATACAAGAATATGCAGTATGAATGAAGGACATGCACATGATACCAGTATTAGTACTTGAAATTATGCCTAAGGAGTTTTGTTACATCATTTGGACATTTAGGGCTGATGACTTTCAGAAGAAATATATCTGATCAGTAACACTTTAAATTGTCTTATTTTCTGAGAAGATTCGCTATGATATGATATGATTTGAGAGATATTCACAAGCAAAGTTCCCCTCCCACCCCTTTTACCTAGTGTAAGCCATCTCTTCTCAGATGTGGAATGCAGTCCATAGACCAGACAGATAACAGAAGGGGACAGTCTTCTTCCTATGAAAACAATGAAAGCCCTGCCCCCCTTGACAAGTTTTTCAGGTTTTTCCCTTTTCTTAATTGAAGATTGTCCCTCTCTGCAATCTACCTGGGCACCTCCCTTCTGATCTGGCTGAGCAGTGTTACATCAGTAAAAGGAGCGGGAGGGGGATACTTTGCCATTGAATTACTCTTGAACTACAACTCTGACAGAATTGAAATAACACTCTCCAAAGTCCAAATACTATGATGATTAATTAGAGCTGCTTTTATTATGAAACATTACTATCCCTTTAAAACCCATGTAAACGGGCCACATGGCCACCCAGCAATCCTCAGCTGGTGGCCCGGAGCCTCTACTCTCAATGGCAGCGCTGCAGTCATGCGCAGTACTGACTGCCTGAACGCGCCGCGGCTGAACAGAGCGGGGCTCGGCCGTGGCATGTTTGGCAGTCAGTACTGTGCATGACCGCACAGCGGGCAGCCTCTACTGCACATGACGGTTTCTTATAAACATCCTAGCGAATTATAATATAGGATTCTGAGACATTTTCCTCTTGGTGGGTGGATATAAATACAGCTCTGTTATTATCTTATGTGATTGGTCACAATGCATGATGTAGTTTTGTGTGCTCCTCCCTAAGGTAGGATGATCTATTCATTGGACAACTCTCAGTGTCTCCTCCCAACTGGGTCAGCTTTTTTATCTACGATCAAGAGAGGGCAAAACGCAAGTCAGGATTTTTTCTCCAGCATCATTTTAATAGATTTTTTGTGATCGTTAACAGCAGATATTAATGACTTTTAGTTCTGTTTGAACCCTATATTTAATCACTTTTTTGTATTTTTTTTGCCCTGACATTTATATTATAAGGTTAATTGATCCTTAACAAAATTGCTGGAAAATCCTTGTTAGTACTGGAATTGGGGTTATTTGTAACCTATTATTATAGATTGAAATAACTCAAGCATGTAATTGAGAATCTGTTTTTTCCTTCATATTTAAGTAAGACAATATAATGGAATGGATACCCTTTATTGCTGTCACACTTCATTTTGTGTAGTTTTTTTGTAGATGGGTTAATGTGTACCCCGGCAACACAGAGATAGGGTACAGTCTATATAGCACACTGTTTTCAATTATTTTTCCCTCTCTTTTGGTCATTGTTTATTTTAATTATTTTGTAATAAAAGGTGTGTTTATTTATTCCCATAATTGCTAATAATAGCTTTTGGATTTACTCAGGAACTGTCTGACCAGTGCTTATACTGCGGAGATAACTGTGGAAGATTCACTAAGTGGTGATAAAGAGGTGATAAAGTAGAGATGACTTCTCCAGTTTATCACAACTCAAATTCCTATGTTATTCTATGGAGCCTATTCACTAAGATTTTTTCAGCATTGGATATCTTAATGCATAGGCTCTATAGAATAACATAGGAACTGGAGATGTGATAAACTGGAGAAGTCATATCACTTTATCACCTCTTTATCACCGCTTACTGAATCTCCCCCTGGTCTCTACTTTTGTATAACAAGTATGCTGAATGCTTGACTTTGTTATGTTTACAAGGGAGATAGTCATCCATGTGAAATGTACAATAGTCCATAATGTCACAGTGGGCAACAGAACCCTTGCTGCATTGATATATCTGTGTGTGTGTTGCTGCATTAATATATCTGTGTGTGTGTGTGTGTGTGTGTGTGTATGTTGCTGCATTGATATATCTGTGTGTGTGTGTTGCTGCATTGATATATCTGTGTGTGTGTGTGTATGTTTCTGCATTGATATATCTGTGTGTGTGTGTGTGTTGCTGCATTGATATATCTGTGTGTGTGTGAGAGAGAAGGAAATTAAAGCTAAACTACCACTGCTAAGCAACTTTGTTTCTAATAATTCCCTATCTGGCGACCAGCTACTTAGTAGCGCTAGTTGCCAGAATTAGTACCTGGTTATGGAGAAATATGCATTCATCCTCGGCTGACAGGCAGGACCGAGCGCAAATATCTTGCCCTAGTGACGTCCGCGCGTCTGCGCTGTGAGTCCCAGATGGCTGTAGGAGGCATTGCTAGGAGCCATTCGGCTCCGGAAGGGACTGACAGCGCAGGCGTGCGGACGTCACTGAGGCAAGATGTCCGCGCTCCGTCCTGCCTGTCAGCCGAGGATGAATGCATATTTCTCCATAACCAGGTACTAATTCTGGCGACTAGCGCTACTAAACAGCCTGTCGCCAGACAGGTAATTATTAGAAACAAAGTTGCTTAGCAGTGGTAGTTCTGCTTTAAAGTTTTTTATGCTGAAGTCAGTTGGCCTGACACCACCACCATATATGTGCTCCAAGGCTAAAAACACTTTGATAGTTAGCAGTAGATCGGCCATATTGTAACAAGAAGTGCTTGAAAAGTATGAAAAAGCAGAACTGCACCCTAAAACATGCTGCCTGGGACTGCCGTCAATGTCTACTGCAATGATTTGGTGACTTCCCTAGCATCCAAGGAGTTTAATCATCCACAAAATCCAATTAGCAATTAGCTACTGCAAGATAAATGATTTATTTGTATTGCATAATATTACTACATGGGCAAAGAGCTGATGGTTTTGGTATTTGCCCCATTAATTCAATTGCAATTGAAGGAAAGAAAAAAAAAACACAGCAGTCATTTATTGAACCTTGGACAGGATAAACATAACAACATCACTGGAAGAATCCTTTAACCCTTTGAGTGCCAGAGGGGTATTCAGCGCATTGAGTTGCGTACCTCTCTGGTATTCAAAGGTTTAAACAACATTAATGCCTCCTAATAATAACCCCCCCTCACCATTTGATTCTGGACAAAAAATTCACATGGCCCCTACGAATCATTTATCAAATGGCCAATAAGAATAATTTTTGTGTGTGTTACGGGTGCCATATTAATAATTAATTGGTATTATATATCACGTCCATGGCCGGGATTCATCAACGTGCGAATGGCTCAATGAGCAAGAAAATCAGAGGATTTCTTTGTGCATTAACCATTCACCCATTCAGCAACTTACAGATTGTATCTGGCCATCGCTTATTTATTCGTCAATAAGAGATGTCCGTCACATAAATCCGTCAATTTGAGATCACACTGTATGGGGCACATACACATTATTTTCGTTTATGCATATGCATGTTTTTTTCACCTGACTGGCCTATATACGCAAATCTCCCTGCTTCGCATATGCAAAGCAGGGAAACAATACCTGGAGGTGTCAATCAATGATCGCTGTGAAGAGCAGTATATTTGATACAGTGCTTTTCCTGCAGTTTCATGAATCCCAGCCCATGTGTCTCCATTAGGTTTCTTTTTGCAGATCTCCAAACTCCTCCAACTTTATTCTTTGGAATAAAGGAAAACTTCAGTGAGAACAGTTTGGGGTGTTTGAACCCTTCAGCTAAGAATCACGTCTCCTTCCACGGACATGATATCCATCCAGTAATAAAGAGACATTTTTGAAAACCAGATTAAGGTGGGGGTTTACTATTAGGCAGTGTTAAAAATGTTGAGTTGTTCTTATTTTTGTATGATACTTTTTGGACATCAAAAAAGTTTAGACAATAAGGGCTGTAATCAGGAAGGGTTGTAAAACCTAGAGGATATTTTAATGAACAACTATGGGTCTTAGGTATATCAATGCAAACTGGAGCAATTCTGGGGTAAACCAACCGTACCATAAATAAGAAATAAAACTTCCCGTTAATTGGATTGAGGTTTTTTTTTAACCCTTTGAATGCTATGCAATGCGTTGGAGACCTCTTTAGCATTCAAGGGGTTAAAAGCCCCATTTCCATCAATGGAAATCTTAGGAATCATTGTTTCTTCCTCACAATGCAGTTGAGGTTGTCCTTATATTTTTTATTGATACATTCCTATAAACTGACTTATTACTCCAACCACGGTCCCACTGACACAAAGCAGCAGTTTCCAATGTGAATAAAAGTGAACAATTTCAGAACCAGTTTAACCCCTGGAGGCTAAGGTCATCTCCAAGGCATTGAGAACCAATGTCTTAAATACTGAAAAATGTTTGTGTTCTGCTAATGTATAGTAAAGAACACAACAAAACAGTAATTAACGCTTTACATTCATCTGTGCTTTTGTGTGTTATGTATATTTTTACTGCAATCCCATTTTTACTGCCATCATCTATTTTAGCAAGTTTTTTTTACTGACTGTTAGTAAGGTTACTCAGAGTCGGCAGCCTTGGCGGGCATTGATTATTAACCCTTTGAGTGCCAGTGGCATACACAATGCATTTCAAAGCAATACGTTGTTTACCCCTCTGGCACTCCAAGGGTTTAAGGGACAGTAATGCCCCATAAAAAATATGCTTGTTTTGTAGAGGTTTAAAAAATAAGTTATTTGGCATGAATCCTATCTCTCAAACCGCTATGGTTGGAGAGATATTCGCTTGTAAAGTTTCCCTTTTCCTGCTGTCAGCTATGAAGCTGACAGCAGGAGATTAGAGTCGGCCGACTCGAGGAGGCTTTTCAGCAGAGCCGAAATTGTGTTATTTAAAAAGAACTACTTCAAGTGAACAGTCTACAAAGTGTGCTTGCAAACCAGGTACACTGTCACATGCTTGCAAACCAGGCAAACTTTGTAGACCTTTCCAATGAAGTAATTATTTTTAAATAACGTGATTTCGGCTCTGCTGCATAGTTACTGGCTGGTCCCCAGACCGGGATCTCCTGCTGTCAGCTAGACACTGACGTCAGGAGAAGGGGAGGGAGGGGGGGACTTTACATATGAATTTTACGGTTTGACAGATAGGATATCCACTGAAGCACTGGTATGCCCCAAGTCAACACCAGAATGGGTAGTCAGACAAGCCAGGTCATACATGGAGCGAGTAGTCAGCCAGAGATAGAATTTGTGCTATTTATTTGTCATATACAGTGTCGTTAGTTTGGTACACAATTGTTCCACTTTACATGATGCATAGAGTCTTCAGAATTTGAGTCTGTTGCACATTTTGAACACATTTTGCAAATAAATATACTATTATCTGCTATATATCTATAGTTTCTTTACTGTTTCCAGGGTAATCATATTATTTACTTCCAATACAGACATATCATATTTCTTACAAGACTGGTGTACTCAAAGGCTTATTCTCTATCTGTCATTTGATGCTGATATTTGCTTTTGGTTGATAATGAGATAATCATATTTTAAGCCTCTTTCACAAGGGCGTTGCACAGCCTTCTTGTCCTCAAAAGAATAATAAGAATGAAATGTATTTTCTTGCTGCAGCTATGCTGCTGGTCTCGAACATTGTGTATGGACGCTCACAGGGAGATGAGGAATCTCACTGGAACAGAACTGATGTCAAGGTAAATTACAGTTGCTAAATTGTTAATGCAAGTTTTCTTTATAAAAAGGATTTTCTTGCCCTGCCTGTGAGCATGACTGCTATCGGGGGAGAACTATTCTGAAGAAGGAAACGTTTTTTCTGCTGCGCACAGAGACTTATGTGTAGAAGCCGGTTATATATAATTGATGTGCTCAGTACAAATACAGGTCTTTATGCAGAAAGTAAAACAGCAATTTTGAACCAAACCAACTTCCCAGTAAAGGGGCAATGCAAGAAAAAATCCCATTGATTTAAATAGGGATTTTAACTCTTTGGATGCAAAGGAGGTCTCAACGTGTTTTGAAGCCTTTCTACAGCGGCACGGTTTCCACTGACATAAATAGGAACTGCTGCAAACCCTTTGAGTACCAGAAGGAAACAACTTGGGCACGCATATAAACTTATGTTGTTACCCTTGTTTTACCCAAAATGAAAAAACATGCATCGATAGCATAATAAAAAAAATATTTAACCCTTTGAGTGCCAGAGGGGTACGCAATGCGTTGCGTACCCCTCTGGCACTCAATGGGTTAATACCTCTTCAATGTTAGAGCTTACTCAGTTTTTTGCATCTAATGCATAGTTAAAGGCATAGTAATACTTAAGATGTGAAAAAATATATGTTGTAGGGTTTATGTCCCTGAATAAAACAAGGGTACTCCCACTGCCGAGAGATATTTTCTTAAAAAATTATAACAGCTCAAACTTGAATTTTTTAGGTGCAATATCACAGTGACCTGAAAATTTACAGTGGCGCTGTTGCTACACCATCCTATGGACTGCTCTGGTCTGTAGACCATAAATCTCCATAGGATGGTGTAGCAACAGCGGCACTGTAAATTTTCAGGTCATTGTGATATTGCACCTAAAAAATTCAAGTTTCAGCTGTTATAATTTTTTAATAAAATATCTCTCAGCAGTGGGAGTACCCTTGTTTTATTCAGGGACGTAAACCGAACAACATATATTTTTTTACATTTTAAGTATTACTATCCCTTTAAAGGAATACTATCACTCAAACAGGAAATTACACCATAGAAACGCAGAATCTGATAGCAAATAAGAACATTCGGCCTATCTGGGGCTAGATTCTATTGCAGGTGCTAAATGTTAACACCCGTTTCAACAAACATTTTCCTATGGAAGTCTATGGGGAAAACTTGAGATAAAAGCAGAGATAAAATTAGCACCTGTAATGTAATCTAGCCCCTAGTCTGGCCATTTTCCTCATAGCTGGGAACTCTCCGGATTTGCCCCAGAGACTCCTGTTTTGACACTGCATTATTGGGTCTCTGAGATGGAGGCTGATTTTCGGGATGTCTGGAGTTTCTACTGAAACTCTGCCCACTTCTGCTCTTTACCATTCTGTTCCTTCCACTCCCCTCCTTCCCCAGCCTATTTTTACAATGTTTTTCATGCCGATTAAGCCCCGCCTCCACTCATGGTTAAGTCCCACTTCCCCCCCACACTTTTCTCCCCCCAGTGGCATCACAGGACTCTCATTGCGAACAACAAAAAATCCTATATTATAATTTGCTAGGATGTTTGTCAGAAGCCGTCATGCACAATAGAGACTGCCTGAACGCACAGAATGCTGGGAGTTCTGTGCTGGGGGCATTCTGTGTTTTCGGGCAGTTTCTACAGTGCATGACTGTGTTGGCGGCAGGACGCAGAGCAGGATCGGCCTCTTAACCCTTTGAGTGCCAGGGGGTACGCAATGCGTTGCGTACCCTTCTGGCACTCAAAGGGTTAACATCACCCAGCCCTTGGCCCGGGTTCACGGGCTTTTACACTAGTAAATTAATAATGTTCTCTGTATAGGAACATTTACAACTTTAGTATTAGATTTTATGGATGGAATATATGAATATCCATTTTTACATATGCTAATTCATAGCACATGATATTTTAATCATTTGAGTTCCAGGGAGGAATCCAGTGCATTTACGGTACTCAAACGGTCGGGTTGATTCGACCAATTTCAATTTTAATCTTCCTTTAAAACAGAAATAAATATTTATATTTGTCCTTGTCAGGGCAGGTCAACGGAGCACTAACAGCTGGAGACGAATAAAAATGCACATGAATTGAAATGGGAGTTCTTTCAACAATTTGCTTACCAGAGGGGTAGCCCACGTATTGCAAAACCTCTCTGGCACTCAAAGGGTTAACTCACTGAATCTTAGTGAGGACTCCAGCATGCCGCTCTTTAGCATCGAAAGGGTAAACCCCCCCCCACCATTTACAGCGGAACTACCACCCTATATAAAGTCGCCCTCCAATAATTAGGCATATGGCGACTAGCTTCTTAATAGTGCTATTATCTCACACAAGTACCCGGTTCTGAAAGGGTTAGTAATGTCTAAAAAAAACTTTTTTTGCATTTAGAAGAGCTTAAAAAGATCTTCTAAATGCAAAAAAAAGTATCTCTCAAACCGCTATGGTTTAAGAGATACGGGAGTTTAAAGCTTGATTTCTCCTACTGACAGCTGTAAAGCTGTCAGCAGGAGATCCGTGTCGGTCGACATGGAGGCGCTTGAGAAGTGCCGAGATCTCCTTACTTACACGGAATCCCTTCATTGGAATGGTCTAAAACGTGTGTCTGAACACCAGGCACAAGTTTTAGACCATTACAATGAAGGGATTCCGTGTAAGTAAGGAGATCCCGGCACTTCTCAAGCGCCACCGTGTCGACCAACACGGATCTCCTGCTGACAGCTTTACAGCTGTCAGTAGGAGAAATCAAGCTTTAAACGCCCGTATCTCTTAAACCATAGCGGTTTGAGAGATACTTTTTTTTGCATTTAGAAGATCTTTTTAAGCTCTTCTAAATGCAAAAAAGTTTTTTTTAGACATTACTAACCCTTGAAGTAATTGTTTTTCTTCTGAGACTGGAAGCCAGGCTTCCACACAGACATCTTGGATTAGAGATGTCTGCACTCCTGCACTGTCCCTCCCAGTTTCCTCTAGGAGGCATTGCATGGTGCCTTAAGGCACACGAAGGAACTGATGGCGCAGGCGTGCAGACTACTCTAAAGGAAGAAGCCTGGCCGTCAGTCTCAGAAGAAAAATAATTACTTCAGAACCAGGTACTTGTGTGAGATAATAGCACTGTTAAAGTGATAGTAATGTTTCCTAATAAAAGCAGCTCTAATTCATCATAATAGTATTTGGACTTTGGAGAGTGTTATTTCAATTCTGTCAGAGTTGTAGTTCAAGAGTAATTCAATGACAAAGTATCCCCTCCTGCCCCTTTTACTGATTTCACACTGTTCAGCCAGATCAGAAGGGAGGTGCCCAGGTAGACTGCAGAGAGGGACAATCTTCAATTAAGATAAGGGAAAAACCTAAAAAACTTGTCAAGGGGGGCAAGGCTTTCATTGTTCTCATAGGAAGAAGATTGTCCCCTGCTGTTATCTGTCTGGTGGACTGCATTCCACATCTGAGAAGAGATGGCTTACACTAGGTAAAAGGGGCGGGAGGGAAAACTTTGCTTGTGAATATCTCTCAAAACATAAAGCTTTGAGAGATAAGACTTATATCGTTCTTCATGTTTTTTTAATGCCTACAAAATAAAATAAAGATAAAACAAAGTATTACTATCCCTTTAAGAAGCTAGTCACCATATGCCTAATGATTGGGGGGTAGTTCTGCTTTAAAGCAATGGAGACTTTTTATTTGCCCCCTATGAAACAGTTGGTTTGTTCAAAAATTGTTCTGCATTTAACCCTTTGAGTGCCAGAGGGGTACACTCTGGCACTCCAAGGGTTAGTTGTACATACGTAGCGATGCTGATAAAACAAGAAGAATTGGGATAAGTCCAGAACAGATGTACACATATGTCATATGGCTTGTATATCTTCCCTTTTTGTACAGCATCAAAGAGTATATTGATGCTTTATAAATAAAATATAAACGTAAATATAATCATCATCATTATCGAAGCACTATAAAGAAAAATGAACAATTCCCGTTTGTGAAATGTTCCATTTAACCCCTTGAATATCAGAGAAGTCTCCAATGCATCGTGAAACAATGCGCTGGAGACATAGCGAGCATTTAGTAAGTTATAAGAATAATTTAGAATTAAAGTGTTAGTAATGGCTGATTTTAACAAAATGTAATATTGTAGGTATTAAAAAAAAATAAATTAACTGATGCAATTACCCCCCTCCCTCTCCTTTCACATACGTCAACCTCTAGCTGACAGCAGAAGATTCGGGTCGTGTGACATGATGGCGGCTCTTCAGCAGAGCCGAAATAGCGCTGTCTAAAAAATAAATACTACATTAGAATGGTCTACAAAGTGTGTCTGGTTTGCAAGCACACTTTGTAGACCATTCCAATGAAGTATTTCTTTTTAGAAAATGCTGTTTCTGCTCTGCCGAAGAGCCGGCGGGCACACTTTGTAGACCTTTCCAATTAAGTATTTCTTTTTAGATAGTGCTATTTCGGCTCTGCTGAAGAGCTGCCGGCCGGTCCCAGGACCTCATGCTGTCAGCTCGAGGCTGACGTCTGTAAAAGGGGAGGGAGGGGGGACTTTATAAGAGTATATTTCTCAAGCTATACATGTTTGAGAGACCGGACTTGCATCAGTTAATTTATTTTTTTAATACCTATAATATTACATTTTGTTAAAATCAGCCATTACTGTCCCTTTAACCTTTTGAGTGTCAGAGGGGCATACAACGCATTGCAAATCAATGTGTTGCCTACCCCTCTGGCACTCATAGGGTTAAAGGGGAACTTTCAGCTCAGACATTTTTTTTACCAACTCATTAAAAGGTTAAGCAGTGCTGGGAAAGGTGCTTCTTTTTTTAAATTCTACATACATAGTAAGATATTTTATGTCCTAGCCGCACACTTCCGCATTGCACAGCTCCCAGCACTAATTCATTCTCCTCCCACCTCCGTCCCAGCTGCCCCGGCGAGCGCGTTCACACTTCACTTCGGTGTGCTGTGAACGGCTCCTAACGTTACAACAAGAAGCGATTCGCATTATACTGAGGTTGCAACCTCATAATACTGCTACTGCAACCTCAGTATAATGTGAATCGCTTCTTGTTGTAACGTTGGGAGCCGTTCACAGCACACCAAAGTGAAGTGTGAACGCGCTCGCCGGGGCAGCTGGGAGGGAGGTGGGAGGAGAATGAACTAGTGCTGGGTGCTGTGCCGAAGATACCTGTGCCGCTGAATGCGGAAGTGTGCCGCTTGGACATAAAATATCTTACTAAGTATGTAGAAATAAAAAAAAAGAAGCACCTTTAACAACACTGCTTAACTGCTTAATGAGTTGGTAAAAAAATGTTCTGAGGTGAAAGTTCCCCTTTAAAGGGAATTTTATTTGTGGTGCATATGTTTTGTTCAAGAATTACTCCAGTTTTTACCCCTGTGTCTAGTGCCCTTCATGTTAAGTGAAAAAGCAGTATAAACAATAATCTGCAGAATATTTGGAATATGCATTGGAAAGCAGTGATGCAGTGCACACGGATCTGTTACCTCAGGCTTAGCCGCTAAGGCTTGTAATTATTTATTTAAAAGTCTGGTTATGACGGCTGGCAACACAGTGTTTTTCAAAGTATTCAGCTGTAGTTACTACAATGTAGCTTGAAGTTATTCATCTTCCTTGCATCCTGTTAACACTATTGAGATTTTATTATGTGAACCACAGATGACATGACAAGACATTAAATGTAGGAAGCAGACATAGCTGACATCAGAGTCACTTCTCCCGCGCGTTTTATGATCCATACATAATTAAACTTCCCATTAAAGATATTATTTACTTTTTTCCAAACTGTTAACTACATTGACATTGCTTCTCTGCCCTTTATGGCAAATGATCAGGTTCATTTATAAAGAACAAAGAATGTCTGAAATCACAACAGCGTTCAGAATAGGCATTGTCTAAGGAATCGAATCAATTTAATCCTGATGTTACTTCATGTTTTTTAACAGGATTGTTAACCCTTTGAGTGTCAGAGTGGTACGGAATGCATTGCTTTGTAATGCATTCCATACCATTCCTGCACTCAAAGGGTTAAAGGGATAGTAATGTTTCAAAATAAAAGCAGCTTTAATTAATCATCATAGTATTTGGACTTTGGAGAATGTTATTTCAATTCTGTCAGAGTTGTAGTTCAAGAGTAATTGAATGATAAAGTATCCCCCTCCTGACCCTTTTACCTAGTATAAGCCGCCTCCCCTCAGATGTTTAATCTGGTCCATAGACCAGACAGATCACAGCAAGGGACAATCTTCTTACTGTGAGAACAATGAAATCCCTACCCCTCTTGACAGGTTTATCAGGTTTTTCCTTATGCTCACTGAAGATTGTCCCTCTCTGTGATCCATCCAGACAGTCTTGCTGCTCTGAGGTGAGCAGTTTTACATCAGTAAAAGGGGCGGGAGGGGGATACTTTATCATTCAGTTACTCTTGTACTACAACTCTGACAGTACTGAAATAACACTCTCCACGGCCCAAATACTATGAAGATTAACTGTAGATACTTTTATTGTGAAACAGTACTATCCCATTAACGTATTTACAATAATAATAATAATAATACAAGTGCCATGACACATTTATGTTTTTTTTGTTTGTTTTTTATACATATATAAAACTAAAAGTGCTGGTAAATTTGGACTAAAAGGGGCATTTTTGTTATGATAAAAGTGAATACATTCTGGGGTAAACCAACAACAATACAGGGAACAAACAGAAATCCCCATTGTTTTAAATTATGTTTTTAACCCATTGAATGCTATAGTGGTCTACAATGCATTAGTTTGCAATGCATTTGCAGAACCCTCTGGCATTCAATGGCTTAAATGCCTAATTTAACCCTGTGAGTGGCAAGGAAGTACCCAGTTCATTGTGTTGCAATTTGCTGGATACCTTCCTGGCACTCAAAGGGTTATATCCATGGCGGTTTCTGAAATTTTTATTTCTTCTCTGTAATGCAGTTGGTTTATCCAATAATCCCACCGAGTTAAAAAAAAATCCCATAGATTTAACCCTTTGAGTGCCAGAGGTGTTCGCAACACATTGTTTTGCAATCCATTGCGTACCCCTCTGGCACTCAAAGGGTTAAACTGGGTTTTAAAACACCTGAATGCTAGAAAGGTCTCCAAAACATTATTTTGCACTGGGTTCGAGAGCACTCTTGCATTCAAGGGGTTAAAAGGTCCATTTTGATCAAGATAAAAATGTATATTTGTTTTATTTAGTTCAGCTGGTTTGTCCCAGAAATTGCCCCACTCCTCCAGGAGATGACAGAGGCAGCCGACTGATCGGATTTGCAGAAGAGCAAAATCTGTACATCAGGAATTCATTCTACAGGAAAAAGGCCCAGAGAAAATGGACATCATGGTAATAGTAATCCAAGTGAAATCGACTTCATTATACAATTTTCACTGACTGCTCAGTCTTGAAAGGTTAGTAATGCCCGAAATAAAGTTTATTCTATATAGTAGATTTTACAATAATAAAGTCCTATCTCTCAAACCTTTATGGTTTGAGAGATATAAAGTTCTAAAGTTCCCCTCTCCCTCCCCTTCTCCTGACGTCACCTGTAAGCTGACAGCAGGAGATCCTGGTCTGGTGACTGACAGGAGGCTCTTCAGCAGAGCTGCAATAGCTCAATTTAAAAAGAAATACTTTGTTGAAATTGTCTACAAAGTGCGCTTGGTTTGCAAGCACACTTTTTAGACCGTTTCAATGAAATAGTTCTTTTTAAAGGTTGCTACTGCAGCTCTGCTGAAAAGCCTCCTCGTGTCGGCCAACATGGATCTCCTTCTGTCAGCTTTACAGGTGACATCAGGCGAAGAGGATCTTTAGTGGCAGGTACCTCTGAAACCATAAAGGTTTGAGAGATAGGACTTTCTCCAAATACTTTATTTTTGTAAAATTTACCATATACAATAAACATTATTTTGGGCATTACTAACGCTTTAAATAATTTTAAGTTTAGAAGTGACCATCGTCTAGTGAGAACAATAATCTAAATTGACTGCAAGAAATAAAGAAACAAAATGATCAAACCAACAAACGTGAAGATCAGATCTAGCCAACTATTGAATAATTGTAAGAATTTTGAGTTAGCACTGTCAGTCAGTTCACTGTGCTGCAAGACCTTCCAGACACAGACATTTCAACCCTCAATGAAAAGGTTACTGAGACTATCATAGACACTGCCCATGATCTTGTACCTACTGTATAAAAAAGATAAACCAACTGGAATATAAAAAGAAACAGTTGCCATGATGAAAAATCAACGCGAAAGTAAGCAAAACGGTAATATTGAAACAAGACAGAATATGTAGAAATGTGCAATACCATAAGGAACGCATTAAAGAAGTAACACACAAGTGCTGAGCTCATCAAAAGGACACTGGAAGAATATCAATGGCTAAAGAAAGGAAAACGAAAGACAGCCACACATAGGAGCCTAATTAAATTAATTAAAAAAAAAAGCCTAATTAAAGCTTGAAGATGGTATAACAGTAAAAACTCAACAACAAATACTAAAACGAGTGGAAGAATTTTATTCAAATCTTTGTAAGAATGAAGGACAACAACTGAGTGTAGTTTCAGAGGCTGAAGGTCTGCCAGAAGTGTTGGTAGGTCTTCACCCTGAAGTGGATCTACAATGGCTGAAGATGATCCTATATAATAATTCGCTAGGATGTCATGATGCAGTCATGTGCAGTAGAGACTGCACGTATTCTGGCAGTCTCTACTGCGCATGATTGCATCGCGTGGGGCTTTGAGGAAGCGGCGTCTTAACATTACCCGGGCCTTGGCCTGTATACACGGACTTTTACACACATAAATACAGGTTACTTGAGGTCTAAATAACTTCTTGCCATGGATGTGTCAAAAACATGAAAAGACTTTTTGGGCTTATTCAGGATCCTAATGATTGATAACTACAGTTTATGGCGTATAGATGAGTCTTTATGAAATGGAAAATAAAGGGCTCTAATCTCAGAACAATTTTAAGCTTAATGTTTTTTCGTACCAAAGGGTATGTGACACATTGTGGAGCAATGGGATGATTATCTCTCGGTACACAGACATCCACAATGTTGTAGCAGATATTTTTCTGTAAAATATATACTGTAGTTTATGAGAAAATAAACCTTTATGTTTTGGTGGCACAGTGTGGCACGCATATTAGGATAATTAGATCTGTTTGAGACCAGACTCCCCTATTGTACAACATTACGGAAAAGGATATAAATAAAATCCTACATTATAATTCACTAAGGATGTTTGTCAGAAGCCGTCATGCGCTGTAGAGATGGCTTCGAGCGCTGCAGTAGTGCACAGTACTAACTGCCCAAGCCGCTGCTGATACGGAGTGGGGTGCTCCGAATTCAGATTGTAGTCCTCTCTGCGCACCTTCATGTGCAGATAGGACTATGGTCTGAATTTGGAGCACCCTGCTTCATGTCAGCCGCGGCGCGGGCAGTCTCTACTGTGCATTACTGCACCACGGCCGTTGCTGGGTGGTACTGTGGCCCGTGTACACAGGCTCTTCAACTATTTTATATATATATATATATGAAAAAATCCTTCAGCTATACAAAATGGTAACATTTCTGTAACATGAGGATCTTCCACTTGATAAGCTTGATTTTTTAAATATATTTACTGGTTTTACAGCAAGAAATGATGAAAGGAGGCAACTATACATGAATACGTACATAAGGCCATTTCTACACTGTGATTATGATAGTCGCCAAAGTGAACAGCCTCATACCACACAATTGCAGGGTGGATAAAAATCGATGATTTAAAAAAAAAAAAAAAAAAAAAAATGGGATTTTTTTAATTTAAATTGGATTTTTTTTTATTTAAATCAAATTTCCTTGAATGAAATGCTTTTGGAGGAAAAGTCTATCTAAAGATAGTTTTCTAGTTAAAATACATTATAGTTTAAAGGCTATTCAGTATGAAATAGAGCTTAGGTATGTACCTGAGGCTGTATAGTCATGCAATTATATTTTATGTTATATTTTATTATATGATCCAAATATGAGTGATTAATCCATTAAACTAAAATCAGTTCTGATATTGCTGTTTTACTAATCTGACAGGTTATATTCTAAATATGACTTCTTCTCCTGGTTGTAAATATTGATTGTTTTAACTACCAGCAAGAATGAGTTTTTGCATTTAAAAATCATGACTTAAATCGAGTCTTACTGACTAGTGATTTAAATCAAGTCTTACTGACTAGTGATTTAAATCATGATTTAAATAGTGATTTAAATCGACTTGATTTAAATCAAACCCACCCTGCACAACTGTAACAAATACATGGATTTCTTTATTTATTTGTGTTTGTTACTCTAATTTCAACAAGGTCTCCTTAATGGCATTATATATACATATGTGGGTGGATATACTAGTACATTTCCTTGCTAAAACAGGCGCTAGAACCATTTATTGGTGCTGCTCCTGCCTATTGACAATGTACTGCATACCTCCAAACATTTCAAATTGCCAAAGAGGGACACTTTTATTTTAGGGGGTTTGCCGGGGGCGTGGCTGGTGGGCAGGCCATTACAGAGAATTTTTAGGCTGTTTCATCACCTATTGACACCTCCTTGTGTAACCTAATAAATGACATATAACAAGACCAAAGTACTTTACACAGACTAATTCATAAACACATATACTGATGTTTAAACAAACAATAATGTGAGTTTTATTGCTGTGGAGCAATGTGATACACTTATATACACACCACACAGTCTGAAAAAAGAGGGTCATCAGGGTGGAAAAGAGGGACAGAGGGATTTGGGATTAAAAGAGGGACTGTCTCTCCTAAAGAGGGACACTTGGGAGGTATGATACTGTACTAAGCTATCTATGCGAACAATCTTGCCATTTACACCTCTTGTACCAAGATGGCAAAGGGAAGGGACTGGGTTCATTTCTATAATTCTGTTTAATGCCATTTACTAACAAGGTCCAAAGGAAATCATGTCATAGAGGAGGCACTTCAGTGTGCTTCTCTTCAGGTCTTAAAAATTGTGTGTAAGCTGAGCAAAAATTATCATATGAGCTAGTACATAACCCATAGTGCATGGGTTTGGTTTTTCAGGCCAAGCTCAGATAAGTTTGAAGGGCATATTTATTGACATTGACTTTGTTTATCATTGCCTTTCCTTGAAAAAAGTTATAATGATGACATTTTGGGCATGGTTCAATGACTTCCTTATTCCCCATGGTGTATATCCTCTAATTTCTGTCTCTTACAAAGTTAAATGTTTGTTAAAAAAGAAAATTGTAACCACTTAATTGCTAAGAATGTCTGAGACCAATCCGCATTATACCACCTATAACTTCTAAGGATGAATTCTGCATATCAACAAGTTTTCCTCTATTGGAGAACTCGGTGCACCTTAGTTATGTCAGCATTCTCATGTGCAATGACACCTAGTAGGCGGAGACTTCTGCTATACAACAGGACTCATTTTGAAGCAGGGTGCACCCTGGAACAGGGCCTATATCTCAACTTGCCTGCATCCAATCTGTATAAAGGTAGTATCAGATACCTAATATTTGGATATCTATGCCAGTGATCATGGGTATCAGTAAATAAACCGCCACGTGCCTTTAAAGAAAAACTGAAATTTTTCTATATTGTGGTTGGTCTGCACCCTCATTCATTATTGATGAAACTGCCCAGGTCCTCTACTAGTGAAGTAATACCATTGTGGAAGGCAGGCACTCACAGGACTTGAAAATAATAAAGATGTTTATAATAAATCAATGTTCTGGTCTGGTAGGAAACCTTTGTCAAGTTCCCTAAAGATCAATACCAAACCCAAACACTGATACATAATAAATTTTTTGTGATTGAAACAAAGGTACTCGCACTGAGAAATGTGTCATTCAAAATTTATTACAGCTCAAACTTTAAAAAAAATATAAAAATGTTAATCAAGCAGCTCCAATTTTTTACACAAAAATAAATACATACATATTTTCATAAAAATGTACTACTCCTTTGACAGCAAAGTCTGCCACTGTATATCAATTAATTGTCAATTTGTTCCTTAAAATGTTGAGTGCTGGATATCAGGGGCAGGATTCAAATGCAGGTGCTAAATTTATCTCTGCTTTTATCTCCAGTTATCCCCATAGTCTTGAATAGGAATTTTTATTTTATAAAACGGGAGGTAACATTTACCTCCTGCATTTGAATCCAGCCCCTGGTCTACACAGGTAGACAGGACTCTTTTCAGCATGCAACTAGAAGGAACACTGACATCTAATATTAAAGGGATAGTAATGTTTCACAATAAAAGCACCTCTAATTAATCTTCATAGTATTTGGGCCAAGGAGAGTGTTATTTCAATTCTGTCAGAGTTGTAGTTCAAGAGTAATTGAATGATAAAGTATCCCCCTCCCGCCCCTTTTACTGATGTAATACTGCTCACCTCAGAGTAGCAAGACTGTCCAGATGGATCTCAGAGAGGGATAATCTTCAGTGAGTATAAGGAAAAACCTGAAAAACCTGTCAAGGGGGACAGGGTTTTCATTGTTCTCACAATAAGAAGATTGTCTCTTGCTGTGACCTGTCCGGTCAAGAGACCAGATTCCACATCTGAGGGGAGGTGGCTTACACTAGGTAAAAGGTGTAGGAGGAGGATACTTTATCATTCAATTACTCTTGAACTACAACTCTGACAGTATTGAAATAACACTCTCCATGGCTCAAATACTATGAGGATTAATTGGAGCTGCTGTTTTTGTGAAACATTACTATCCCTTTAATGATACTGATGATGATCATAATCATCACCGCTGATAATAAATAATGATGCTACATCAATTTCTAATTAAACATTTGTTTTGGTGAACCAATCCATGCAGAACTGATCTCTGCCCAAAATAAAATAAGTGATGCTGCGTCTTTATTTATTATCAGTTATGATGATCAACATCATCAATATCATTAATATTAGATGTCAGTGTTCCTTCTAGTCGCATTTGTTGTCAATCCTCAGCAGATGGTTATGTTTTATTTTGTTTTTCTTCCGCTACTAGCAGCATATTTTTTAAATGTGTCATCATGGGCGTCCGGAGTGCCCCCGCCCCCTACAATTACCCCCTCCATATAAACAAAGGGTTGAATGGGCTGGCCTGGGGGTCAAATTATGGCTTTGCCCCCCCGGAAGCATTTCTACTGACACCCCTGTGTGTCATTCCATCGATAGCAATGTAATTGCTTTCTGCTCTGTACAGGCCTTTTCCAAACTATGAATTATAGCACTGCACTAATAAAACATACTTTTGCATATCTGAAATCACTTTATTTGCATTCCAGCTTTTTTACAGCATATCACTTGTCAGCACTCTTTTGTCCTTCAGCTTTATGCCACACTTGTTTACCATGCTGTCTTTGCCGGGACATCTCATCAGCAGAGCTGCTGTCCTGATCTGTCTCCTCTGGGGCCTGAATCAACAACATTTTGACAATTCAGAGTTTCAAAATATGCAGGGTACAGCTGAATTATAATTAACAAAAATACAGAAATTAACACAGTATAGAACATTTCTGCTAATGGACCTAGATTTCGGGTACAGTGATTGGTAATACCCCCACCCTTGTCTAACAGAGGGGTCGGATGCAACCCATAAGTTTGTGGCTCCTAGCCACAGTTCCTCGAGGTTGAGTGTGCAACCCCATTGACAGCTTAAGTTGTTATTTTTTCTTTATAATCCATCCATAGCAGTCTATGGAGACTAAAAGAATTACTCCCCATGTGACTATAAACTGTGAGACAAAAAGTCTTACAGTTCAGTCTGGGTCACGGGATTAGTAGAAAAGCACTGGGGTTACATATCAGGCCCCCATTCAGCTCCATGCTGATCAAAATGCAGCCTTGATTCCATCAGCAAGCCTGTCCCCAGAGAAGCAGACCTGCCAATACAGCAACTGTCATATTATAGTTACCCTTTTAAGGGGAACTGTCACCCATTTTAAAGTTATTTTTAACCCAATCTTCCTCAATAATTATGCTTAACTATTCACTTCCCGTTTAAAGAATCTTGGCTTCTTCTCTACTTAAAGGGATAGTAGTGTTTCACAAAAACAGCAGCTCCAATTAATCTTCATAATATTTGGGCCATGGAGAGTGTTATTTCAATACTGTTAGAGTTGTAGTTCAAGAGTAATTGAATGATAAAGTTTTCCTCCCTTTTACCTAGTGTAAGCCCCCTCTCATCAGATGTGGGATCTCATCCATAGACCAGACAGCTCACAGCAAGGAACAATCTTCTTACTGTGAGAACAATGAGCACCCTGCCCCCCTTGACAGGTTTTTCAGCTTTTTCCCTTATCTTAATTGACGATTGTCCCTCTCTGCAATCTACCTGGGTACCTCCCTTCTGCTCTGAGCACAGCAGTGTTATATCAGTAAAAGGGGCAGGAGGTGGATGTTTTATCATTCAATTACTCTTGAACTACAACTCTGACAGTATTGAAATAACACTCTCCAAGGCCCAAATACTATGATTATTAATTAGAGCTGCTTTTACTATGAAACATTACTATCCCTTTAAAAACACAAACGATTTACCTCCTGGAATAGAATCCTTGCCTTGGTATGAAAGGTTGCTCTCAGGAATTAACCTTCCATCTGCTGTCTCCCATTAGCTGGGCACACATCTTATTAACCAATGGCTGGGACATCAGGGTGGGAAAGAGGGACAGGGGGATTTGGGTCTAAAAGAGGGACACTTGGGAGGTATGTAATAATAGAAATAATCAGTTATAATATGAACTGTTTATTCAGGGTATGTAAGTCCTTGGATTCTAGAGATGTCTCTAACACATGTTGAAGACTTATCTGGCTTTCAAAGGGTTAAAGATAAGTGTATTCAAATTATAACCTTCCATTTTATTTGCCTTAAATCTTTTCACAGACGTCTCTACATAATTTCATCTGGCTGCACCTGCTCCTAACATTGTCACCCTCCAACTGTGAAGATATCTGGGAATAGCTATTAAATGCTCATCACGGAATAAAAACAAAATTGAATTTAAATGGTCTTTGCCGCAGTCCAAGCATCACTGACAGATGGCAAGATACTGTGTTCTAAAGAATCCTTTGCAAAGACTCTTAATAATCTCTCAAATGGCAGTTACATTTTTAGAATTTAAAGGAGAACTAACACAGTCTAAATATATTAGAATTAGATTTTTTTTTCATACTGAAGCAGTCAGAGAGCATGGCCAGAGTTAACCATTTAAGGACCGCAGAGATGCGCAACACATTGTTGTGAAGTAATGTTATTAATGAGCATAAGTACCGCTTTATTAAAAAAATCCTTCTTCTTCTTCTGAGACTGGCGGCCAGGCATGCACGCAGACATCTTGGCTTATAGACATCTGCGTGCCTGTGCGGTCCTTCCCGGTCTCCTTCATGGTACCTTAAAGGAGCAGTAAACCTTTTTTTATAAAAAAAAATATATATATATATTGTAGAGACTTTCCTATTGAGTATAACAAGGGTACTCCCACTGCCGAGAGATTCATATTTCCAGAGTTATTACAGTTTAAACCCATGGTTTTTACATTAGCAGTGCCCTCTAGTGGTCAAATTCTAATTAGATTTCCTGTTAGATTCTAATGGAGAGGAAAGTCAGAAAAGTCAGAGACATACAGTTCTCCATAGAATGTGATAGAAGCTGCCTGTCACTTCCTGTCAGTTAGAACTATCAGGAAGTAAACAGTAAATTCACTTCCTGTCAGTTAGAACTATCAGGAAGTAAGCACAGTAAATTCACTTCCTCATTATTTAAACTGCTATAAATTTTGAATAAAACATCTGACAGCGATGTGAGTGACCTTGTTTTATTCAGCAGGACAAGATCTATAAAGTATGTGTTTTCATAAAAAAAGTTTACTGCTCCTTTAAGGTAATAGGAAGGGACTGACGGCGAGGTTTGCAGATGCCTCTAAAGCAAGAAGCCTGCACGACAGTCTCAGAAAAAGAAGAAGGATTTCTGAATAACGTGATACTTATGCTCGTTAATAGCACTATTTCTAAGCGTATCGCTATATGCCTAATTATTGGGGGGAGGGGACTTTATTTAGGGTGATAGTTCTGCTTTAAAGTCCTGTTTTCCTGCTACAGGTGGTCATGTCTGCTTCCATAGAAGTGATTATCTGGCCATTGTAAAGTAAGCAGAGGTGATTAGTAATATACATACCTCCCAACATTTCAAGAGGGACACTTGTGTTTTAGGGGGTGTTGCTGGGGGCGTGGCTGGTGGGTGGGACGTTACTGAGAATTTTTAGGCTATTTCATGACCTATTGATACCTCCTTGTGTAACCAAATAAATGACTTATAACAAGATCTAAATATTTTATTTACACAGAATAATTTATAAACACATTTACTGACATTTAAACAAACAATAATGTGAATTTTATTGCTGTAGAGCAATGGGATACACTTATATATAAACCATACAGTCTGATCTCCTAAAAATAGGGACATCAGGGTGGGAAAGAGGGACAGAGGGATTTGGGTCCAAAAGAGGGACTGTCCCTCCTAAAGCGGGACACTTGGGAGGTATGAATATACATGGAGACTCTCTTGATCTGCCCCAGAGACTCAGGTTTTCAGAATGAATTACTGGGTCTCCAGGTACAGACATGGGCGTCTGGAGGGGGGGCAAGGGGGGCACTTGCCCCCCCTACAATTACCCCCCTTCCATATAAATAAAGGGGCTAGATGGGCTGGCTTGGGGGTCATATTATGGCTTTGCCTGCCCCCCCCCCCCCGGAAAAATGTCTACGGACACCACTGGGTACAGAAGCTAATTCTGCGGCGGTGGGGAGTTTCTTCTCCTTCCCGCCCTGTTCTGCCCACTTCCCACCCACTTTATAACACAAACATTTCTAAGCAGCCACCCAGTTAAGCCCCATCCCCTTCATGACACAAATGAGCCCGTTCCCAGGTATAGTCATTATGAGATAGTAGTTTTCCTTATTAGAAATATATCAACCAGCAATTGCATTTTTAGAATGTAAGTGCTTGCTATATATATATATATCTTCACAGACTAAGGCAGGAACAATAGGGTATGGATCAGTAGTGAGATGAGGAATTAACCCCTTAAGGACCATTGCCGTGCCAGGACCGTCACGGCGGTCCGGCACTTAAGGACCAATGACAGTCCTGGCATGGCATGGAGTTCAGGGCTCCTGTCGCGGCTGCACGCCGCTCCAGAAGCCCTGAACTAGAAGCGCTAACAAAAAAAAAATGCCCCGTGGTCCGCAAGTGCCGGGCGCACAGGATCGCGCTGGTCCTTAAGGGGTTAAACTACAATGGGTGTTTCTTTCTTTCAGTAGAGCTTACAAAATGATAAGCCTTGTTTTGTCTTTTCAGATCTCTTATTTTTATTTTCCGATGTGACAGTCTAATTACCACCTCATATGTACATGAGGCCATATTCAGTAAACTAAACAGGTGCCCTTCTGGAACAAACCATCTATGCCACAGGGGAGAAATGAAAGTCCAGATTCACTGAAATGCAGCTTTTAACCCCTAGAATTCTACAGAAGTTTCCATTGTATTAGATATCTCTATAGCATTAAAGGACTTAAAAGTTTCATTTAAATCATAGGGAATTATTATTATTATTTGTTCCCTATGGTGAATTTGGATTTACCCCTTTAAACTCTTAAAGACCAGCCTGCCTAGAGTGCAGCTGCCAGTTAAGGACCACTGGTGATATTTTTTTTTTTTTGAGAATTAGATTCTGGGGTGAGGGGACCCCAAAATTCTATGACGTGCCAGGACCATCACTAGTCCTTAAGTGGAGTGATGGTCCTGGCACATCAAGGGCTGTTAAGGGGTTAAATGACTGAATATGGCCACTAGGACCTTATACGCAATGGAAAACTTTAGCAATTCTGGGGCAAACCAACTGCATTATAGGGGACAATTAAGAAGTCACTTTGATATAAATGGAGCTTTTAACCCCTTGAAGGCTAGACAGGTTGGAGACCTATCTAGCCTTCAAGGGGATAACCCTTTGAGTGCCAGAGATGTATCCAATGCATTGCATTGAAATATGTTGCATACCTCTCTGGCACTCAAGGGGTTAAAACCCCCATTTTATTCAATGGGCATTGTGAGAACATCAGGCCTATAGACACAACTCACAGGGGTATGCAAATTATGCTGCATCATAAAGGGGGTGGGTCTTAATTTGATGGGCAGGGCTTATCTTCATTGTACTCTTGCACAGGAAGTGGGAAGAGTTTCACAGGAAAGTCACCACCACTGAAGAAACAGCCTCTGTCCCCAGAGACCCAGTAATTAAGTCTAAAAACTGCAGTCACAGGGGCAGATCCGGAGACTTCCTAGGTATGCTTGAAACGATAAAGCACCTACTCTTATTAATCCAATGGGTTGGAGATGTCTTTGGCATTAAGGGAGATAAATGCTCATTGCATCTGATTTTTTCTTTCTATGCATGCCTATCACCAATTTATTAAGCTACTAGTGTAAAAAAGCCCATGTACATGGGCCAAACCTTTGGGCAGTGTCTACTGAGCATGACTGCATCGGAGTCTCTACTGCGCATGACTGCATCGGACAAACATACATCTGGCCTTCTATATATATATTTATTAAGGTATGTAGACCAAAGGAGAGGAAAGCAGGGAAGTGTACGTGCAGTTCAGGGTGCTCCTCTCCTTCTTGTTTAATGCTAGGTACCGACAATATGCCCCCAGATCTCCCTTAACTGTGTCAGTTTTCAGGATCTCCTCAAATGAAGTCTGGTGAATGAGTCAGTAGTTCAGTCATGCTCATAGCTGGGCACTCTCTGGATTTGCCCGGAGACTCCAGTTTTGCATACCTCCCAACATTTCAAATTGCCAAAGAGGGACACTTGTGTTTTAGGGGGTGTTGATGGGGGCGTGGCTGGTGGGTGGGACGTTACCGAGAATTTTTAGGCTACTTCATGAACTACTGATACCTTCTTGTGTAACCAAATAAATGACTTATAACAAGATCAAAGTATTTTATTTAAACAGAATAATTTATAAACACATATACTAACATTTAAACAAACAATAATGTGAATTTTATTGCTGTAGAGCAATGTGATACACTTATATACACACCATGCAATCCGATGTCCTAAAAAGAGGGACATCAGGGTGGGAAAGAGGGACAGAGGGATTTGGGTCCAAAAGAGGGACTGTCCCTCCTAAAGAGGGACACTTGGGAGGTATGGTTTTGACTCTGCATTATCAGGTCTCCATGGCAGAGGCTGATTCCCCGGATGCAGGGAGCTTCTGCTACTTCCCAGTCTGTTCCTCCCACTCTCTGCCTTCATCTCCTCCTTCCCCAGCCTATTTGTTATAGTTTTTCTTTACTCTATAACCTCCACTACTAGGGGTGCCACCCAGCCGGTATGGAGAACTGTAGCCAGTTGCTTCTATAGAATTCAGTAGAATAACTATGTGGACACCAGTGGGGGTTATGCACTAAGGCAGTGTTTCTCAACTCCTGCCCTCAGGACCCACTAACAGGCCAGGATTTGATGATTTCCTTGTTAGAGCACAGGTGAGTTAATCAATGTGAATGAGCCTCTGATCACCACACCTGTGCTCTAGCAGAGAAATCCCTAAGTCCTGGCCTGTTAGTGGGTCCTGAGGACAGGAGTTGAGAAACACTGCACTGAGGTATAATAAAAAGTCGATGAAGAAGAGATAACTTTTCCAGTGTACTAAACTCCACAATCTCTTTGTAAACTTATTAAGCCTATGTACTAACATTTCTCCCCTCACAGTGTGTGTATTTTATGAGTCCTTGATTTAAAGGGACATGTGATCACTTACTCCAGTCTGCGAAATCACAGTGCATAGACTCCATAGAATAACATAGGGACTGTAGAGTGTCTGTGTAACTGTTTTACCTTCCAAATCTACTATAGTACGCCTCTTGGTGTGGAGCATCTGGGATAGTTTATATATTTTACTAATCATCTGAATTATTTTAACAGCATTTACTATTATAATTATCTATTTAGAGTCTATGTGACCTCAATAATATAGTTCCCCTTTAACCCCTTGAGTGCCAAAGAGGTATAAAAGAATTTCATTGCATTGCGTTGGATACCAATACCTGGGGCTTAATAGGGAGGGCAGAGCTTGCACATTTGCGTGTCATAAGGAGGGTGGGAAGTGGGCAGACCAGGGTGGGAAGGAGGAGAACTGGGAGGGAAGGAGGAGAACTGGGAGGGAAGTAGGAGGGACAGGGTGGGAAGAGGAGAACTGGGAGGGAAGTAGGAGGGACAGGGTGGGAAGAGGAGAACTGGGAGGGAAGTAGGAGGAACAGGGTGGGAAGGAGAAAAAACTTACCATCTCCAGAGAATCAGCCTCTCCCCCGGTAATTCAGTCTGAAAACCAGAACAGATCCAGGGTGTTCCCATGTATGTGGATACTTCTCTGGTATTCAAAGGGTTAAGCATCACAAGAAAGTGAGATCACACTTGTTCTTGAGAGGAAAATGCTACATCTGGTCTAGTCAATTGTCAGACCTCCAGCATCTGAGGACTACGTTTCCCATCATTCCTAACCAGCCCCTGTCCTATCCTATTTAGTAAGTTGTGAAATGTGTGTTTGTCAGAAGCCGTCATGTGCAGTAGAGACGGCTGTGCGCACTGCAGTCATGCGCACTACAGACTGCCTGTGCCGCTCCGTATCAGCCGCAGCAGTCTCTACTGTGCATGACTGCACCACGGCCATTGCTGGGTGGCACTGTGGCCCGTGTACATACGCTCTTCTACTAATAGTATATATTTTTCATTAAAAAAATCACTATTCTTTTAAGACAGTCTGACAAACTTTAGAGTTGCCAGTTGTCACAGATTATCACAACTCTCAGACGTAAGGTTAGGTAAAAACACAACTTTATAGAAAAGTTTAAGATAATCCCATAGGATTTTATACACATACATACAATACATAGAATGGCAAGTAGATATAGCAATATCGAATCAGGCTCTACCAGCCCTGCCAATATACCGGGCAAGACAGCCTGGGCAAGCAATGGAAAGGTGGCTCTACCGGCCCTGCCAATATACCGGGCAAGGCAGCCAAAAGACAGTCAGGAGTATACAGGCTCTACCGGCCCTGCCAATATACCGGGAAAGGCAGCCTAACAGATAACCAGCTGAAACAGGCTCTACCGGCCCTGCCAATATACCGGGCAAGGCAGCCTGACAGAACACTAAGATGGTAGGCTCTACCGGCCTTGCCAATACCGGGTAAGGCAACCTTAAGGTGGAATGATGGGAGGTTCTACCGGCCTTACCAATATACCGGGCAAGGCAGCCTAAGGAGGAGGTGTCAACCAGAGTGGCCCCAATAACTGTCAGATGATAATGACACTATAGAGATGATAAGTAGTGATACCAAGCCCAGATATACCAGGTAGATGCGCGCCCCAATACCTGGGTATTGATGGAATAACTAGCTGTCTAGGACTGGACAGAGCACTGGGAACCATCAGTATAACTGAGTAGTAAGCAGAGGAGTAAACCAGCGCCCTAACGCTGGGGACCAACAGGCAAACTGAGAGTAGACCTTCAGGTCGTAGAGTGAACCAACGCCCGCGCTTTGGGAACCAACACTCTTATGCTTATAAGCAGCAAGGCAGTGGAGCAAACCAGCGCCCGCGCGCTGGGAACCAACAGACTGAGTTAATAATGAAGCGAGCCAGCGTCCGTACGCTGGTAACCAACAGACTAATAGTGTATAGCCACAAGGCAGTGGAGCGAACCAGCGTCCGCACGCTGGGAACCAACAGAGCTGTATATAGAGCCGTAAGGCCAAGGAGCAAACCGGCGTCTGCACGCTGGTAACCAACAGACTAGTATAGCCACAATGCTTGTGGAGTGAAGCAGCGTCCGTACGCTGGAAACCAACAGATATCAGTGTATAGTACCGTGAGGCCAAGGATCGAACCAGTGCCCGCGCGCTGGGAACCAACAGACTGAGTTAATAATGAAGCGAGCCAGCGTCCGTACGCTGGTAACCAACAGACTAATAGTGTATAGCCACAAGGCAGTGGAGCAAACCAGCATCCGCGCGCTGGGAACCAACAGACTAGTATATTATAGACGCAAGGCTTGAGAGCGAACCAGCGTCCGCACGCTGGGAGCCAACAGACTAGTATAGCCACAAGGCTTGTGGAGCAAACCAGCGTCCGCACGCTGGAAACCAACAGATATCAGTGTATAGTACCGTGAGGCCAAGGAGCGAACCAGCGCCCGCGCGCTGGGAACCAACAGACTAGTATATTATAGCCGCAAGGCTTGAGAGCGAACCAGCGTCCGCACGCTGGGAGCCAACAGATATCAGTGTATAATGTCGTGAGGCAAAGGAGGGAACCAGCTCCCGCACGCTTGGAACCAACAGACTAGTATAGTATAGCCGCAAGGCAGTGGAGCGAACCAGCGTCCGCACGCTGGGAACCAACAGCAGAGAATGTCGCCAAGGGGCCGAGGAACAACGTCGCCACAGATGCAGGAACCAGACTCAGGAGATGAACAGGAACCAGCAAGGATGGTCAACCGGATCAGGAACGGCAACGGAGACCGGCAGCAGGAAACAGCAACTTCTGAAGACTCAGCCGGAACAGGTACTGGAACCAGCACAGCAGACAGCAGACTCTGGAACAGCACGCACTCAGGAACTCAGGAACACAGCAAAGAGGCCCAGTAAGCTTCTGTAGCATGGTGGCAATGGAAGCAGTCAGAGACACCACGAAAGGGCAACCAAAGGGTGCCTAAACTCAGTTTAAATAGGCAATGTGAGGCGGGCTAAAGGCAGACAGCCAATGGGAGCCCCCTACAGGTGATAGACACAGTAATGCAGCAATCACGGGCACCGTGATACCAGTACTGACAATGTCTGTGTTTTTACTAGTGCTGTAAGTACACACAGCAAGAGACACAAAAGTTTTTAAGTGTTGAAGTTAGAATTGTGGTCACTAGCCTGAGAGTTTTATTAAGGAGCAGAATATATATTTTTATATATATTTATGAGGAAGCATGATAATGTAATTAATGTCTCCCCCAGGGGTGGCAGTAAGGAGGAGATATACATATCTCCTCCATGCTGCCACTCCATGAGATACAAGGGTGTGTGCCAAAATCTCTGCAAGGAGTTAGCCCACCATCTGAACAGAAAATAAAACATGGATGACTTTCCCCGCTCTGGCAGCTCAGACATCTCCTCACAACAATGCAGGTATTCAAATACAAACACAACTCACTTAAGGTTAACACATTTCCATTCTGCCTTTCAGGGACACTTCAGAGACAAGAGCAGCAGAGTACTTGTACTCAGCTCTAGTGCAGTTATGCAGAAGTGGTCATTATACATCACTGTACATCAGTGTACAAACTACTCTTTCTCATGCACATGCCAGAGTCTTAAACACTAGAGAGAGAAATGCCCATTGACTGCTGTGACACAAAGCGAAGACTGTGGTGGGAACTGGAAAATGAACATCATGCCCAAAGTCTTAAGCTAGCATTACACTAAAACAAAATTGCACTGCAGCTCCTGCTTGATGGAAGGATTAAAGGGATAGTAATGTCTCTTTAAAAGACTTTCACCAAATCTTCTGTATATTAAAGGGGATGTTTACCCCCTTCATAACTTTTCCTAAATCTTTTCCTTATCAATAAAAAATAATGGAAAGTGTATATTTAACAAAAAAAAAATCTGCCCGTTTGGAGATGGTCAAAGATTAAATGTACCTCTGTACTTACTTCTGGCTGTCAGTGCTGGAGCAATATCATTGGCAGAGATTGATTTCTGGCCAATGAGATCGCTCCAGCTTAGAGACAGACAGCCTACATCATCGGGGAGGCTGGATAGAAGCTCAGACTGTGGTACAGATCCGGTCAGCACTGTCTGCCGGAAGTAGGTGCAGAGGTACATTTAATCTTTTAATTTCTCCAAACTGGCTGATTTTTTTTAAAAGGATACACTTTCCATTATTTATTATTGATAAGGAAAAGATTTAGGCAAAGTTGTGAAGGGGGTAAACATCCCTTTTAATAGTAACAGATAGTGCTATATCTCAGATCCTACCGTTGTGTAGTTCAAAAGTTATTCAGCCATAATGCACAGCTCCACGTTTGGCAAAAACCAAACACAGCATATCAGCATAAACACCTCAAACCAACTATCAAACACGGTGGTGGAGGGGTGATAATTTGAGCTTGTTTTGCAGCCGCAGGACTTGGGAACCTTGCAGTCATTGAGTCGACCATGAACTCCTCTGTATACCAAAGTATTCTAGAGTCAAATGTGAGCCCGTCTGTCCGACAGCTAAAGCTTGGCCAAAATTGGGTCATGCAATAGGACAATGGTCTCCAGCACACCAGCAAATCTTCAACAGAATGGCTGAAAAAGAAGAGAATCAAGGTGTTTCTATGGCCCCGTCAAAGTCCAGACCTCAACCTGATTGAAATGCTGTGGTGGGACCTTAAGAGAGCTGTGCATAAACAAATGCCCACAAACCTCAATGAAATGAAGCAACGTTGTAAAGGAGAGTGGGCCAAAATTCCTCCACAACAATGTGAGAGACTGATAAAGTGATACAGAAAATGATTATTTCAAGTTATTGCTGCTAAAGGTGGTTCTACAACATATTGAATTATAAGGTGTACTTAGTTTTTCACACATGGCTTCTCGAATTTGGCTTTATTTTTGTTAAATACATCATCACACAGTGTAATATCTCATGTGATCTATCTATCTATCTATCTATCTATCTATCTATCTATCTATCTATCTATCTATCTATCTATATCTTATAAGGGACGCACTGTCAATATAAGTGTGAATGCCTGGGTGCCAATAAATGGATGAATAGCACACAATATACACCCACAACTGAACACATCATGGCCATGGATAGAACATTTCCACCGGTTTTCAGAGATCCCCCTCTGGTGGCATACAAGAGGGGTCCTAATCTTAGGAATCTACTGGTCAAAACCGACCATAAACACTGTTAAACGACCAAGAATGTATCATGGCTTCCCAAAGACAAGCAAAGATGCTTCAGATGTCCTAGATGTATAATGTGTAAAAACTTGTTCTCTGGACACACCTTCAAGGATCCAAGATCAAAAAAGAATATTGACATACAATATAAATTAACATACACATCAACAAATGTGATTTACTTTATTAGATGCCTGTGTTCCTTATATTATATAGGGAAAACTATTACCACTATCAAAGAGAGGATGGCCAATCACAGGAAATCCATCAGGGATGCATTACAATCTGGCAATTCTGCTAAACCTGTAGCCAGACATTTTGCGCAGTTGATACATCCTATAAACACATTACAGTATATGCTCATAGATCAGGAGCCCATTAACCCTAGAGGTGGTGATCGTGATAAATGACTACTCCAGGGGGAACTACGTTGGATTAGGAGATTGGGCACTTTGGCACCAAATGGACTAAATGAAAACATCTCATACTCCTGCTTTTTGTGAACATTTTGTTGATTGACAAAAATACTACTCCCACACCGCTCTAATCCATGGATAGCACTTACTCCTCCTGTGTCATACCTACCTTCCTCTACACTGTAAGCTCTCACGAGCAGGGTCCTCTGATCCTCCTGTTCTCCACACTTGATTGTACTATTTAATACCTCTGTATGTCTACTCCCTACTGTAAAGTTCTGTGGAATTTGTTGGCGCTATATAAACAAAGATTAATAATAATAATAATAACCATGGAGGCGGTGGGATACATTAAAAATGCAGCTGCAATAACATGTGGAGGCTACTCTAATCCACCTATAAGGGTGGAGGTAGCTGGATTTCCTTGTTCCAAGTCGCAATTCTAATCCACCGACAAAGGTGGAGGTAGCTGGAATCAGTAACAATGTAAGGACCATGGTTCCTTAAAGGGATAGTAATGTTTTAAAATAAAAGCAGCTCTAATAAATCATCATAGTATTTGGACTTTGGAGAGTGTTATTTCAATTCTGTCAGAGTTGTAGTTCAAGAGTAATTCAATGACAAAGTGTCCCCCTCCCGCTCCTTTTACTGATGTAACACTGCTCAGCCAGATCAGAAGGGAGGTGCCCAGGTAGACTGCAGAGAGGGACAATCTTCAATTAAGATAAGGGAAAAACCTGAAAACCTTGTCAAGGGGGGCAGGGCTTTCATTGTTCTCATAGGAAGAAGATTGTCCCCTGCTGTTATCTGTCTGGTCTATGGACTGCAATCCACATCTGAGAAGAGATGGCTTACACTAGGTAAAAGGGGCGGGATGGGAAACTTTACTTGTGAATATCTCTCAAACCATAAAGGTTTGAGAGATAAGACATATCGTTCTTCATGTTTTTTTAATGTCTACAAAATAAAATAATGATAAAATGAAGTATTACTATCCCTTTAACTATGGTTGAATTGTATCATATGCTGTTTAAAGTTTGCAATATTTCATCATCCTATATTATTTGACTTATTGGGCTAAAAAAAATCTGAAACATCACAATGGGTACTGTGGAATGATTGTCTGCTACAGGGATACTCTCGAGCTGTTAACAACATCAGTATCCTGTTTTATTTGACATTAACTTTTAAGAACTATTGGCGCGATGCAAGAAACGTTCGCATCAGATAAGGGCATGTTTGTGTGCAGATAGATTTTGCGCACGTTCTAATCCAGGAAGCTAAATACCGAACGCTTCTTGAATTGCACATAAAAAATTCATTCATACCCAGAAGTATAAATTCATTTGCAATAGCAGTTTCTGCATTAGGCGCGTTCGCTATTCCACTCACACAGATTCGTTAATCTTAGCCACGGCCACAAAAAAATAAATATACGCAGCTGTTCGCTTATCTTGATTTTTTTCATGCGCAGTTCAACAAAATCACACGCAAACCTATTCCCTAGTGGTTTTCACATGGGAAATAGCGATTGCGCACGTTTCCTGCATCTAGCTACATGTTCCCTATAGACCTTCAGACAGCGGGGATATTGCATGTAACATACCATTTACTTATCAAACTGAGGGAATTGTAATGTAAAATTATGAATATCTTGTGAATAACGTCATTTGATGTGCAAAACTCATTGTTATATGCAATTTGCAGGCACTGGTTTGTTTTATACTGGTTTGCTGGCACACTTTATAGACCGTTCCAATGAAGTTATCCTTTCTGCATAACGCTATTTCGGCTCTGCTGAAGACCCTCCGTCTGGTCCCAGGACCAGTATCTCATTATGTCAGCTAGAGCACTGATATCTGTAAAAAGGGCAGGAGGGGGAACATTAGAAGCTTATATCTCTCTATTATTTAAGCAGTAAGCAAAAATAGGTTCATTTTTGTACAAAATGCATTACAGGAGAAAAATAAAAATTATCCAAATTCTGTTAATTTAAATGGGACTTTGACCCCCTTGAATACTAGAGTGGTCTCCAGGCATTGCTTTGCAATGTGTTGGAGACCTCTCTAGCATTTGAAGGGTTAAAATCCCTATTAAATTCAATGCAATTGGTTTGCTCAAAAATTGCACCTCTTTAGCTTACTGCATAAGGCCCCCAAGTGGCATGTTATTATCCTTAGTGCAACTTAAAGTGGAACTATCACCTGAATATGAATGGTATTTAATGAATTATTTGTATTCCGTTATAAGCAGCCTTGTATTGATTTCCTTTTAATTCTGTACTGTAGCCCTGTATTTCAGCCATAAAGTTTTCCTGCCAACGTCATTTCGTCTCTCGCTGCGGGGCAAGCCACCCCGCAGTGAAGCAAAAAGGTGCCCCTCATGCAGTCTCTGCTCCTTCTTTGTTAACCTGATGCATTGCACGCATAACCAAGCTCAACGTGACGCCCGGTTGAGAAGGGTCAGGTGACATGACCACGTAATGAGAGTGATGCGATTTGGAAATAAAGTCATCAAGATGGCAGCTCTCTTCTCATTGATAATCTGGATAAAGTAAGGCAAACATTTACAGTGGAACTCACACATACACACGTCTAAGGCTGATTTTAGATGTGCTTAGGGTGTAACTGGTCAGTATGCGACTGTTTCTTGTTAGGTGACATATCCGCTTTAATAGAAGTGACAATAACTGGCAGAGTCATCCTGGCAATAAGGAGCAGATCAGCAGCTTGCAGTTCATTCGTTTTGGGTTCTGGTTTTTTTTTTTACTTTTTTTCTGCAAGTATTAATGTCTGCAAACAATGTTCCAAGATCTCATTAATTACCAAAATAAAAATAGATTCTCACCAGTAAAAGATGTAGCTAGAAGCCAAGTTATTTAAATGTAAAATGGAAATGTGATGACTTGCTGAAAGCAAAGCATAAAAATGGAGAATTAATATAGTGTAAATACTAGATAAATTTTACCTCGCAGCTTAATGACGGGACACGGGAGTTGTAGTCTGGCAGCGGCCGGAGGACCTCACATAGCCCACCACTGATGCAAGGGGTTAAATATATTTTATTAACCTCTTAAGGGACAGAGGGTATACAATCTATTTATTAGCAATGCCTGCCATAAAACGGTTATAACTGTTAGAGATATGAAGGAAAGGTATGTGAGGCATACCATTTTAGAGAGTAGATATTCATCCTCATCAAATGAGGGCTCATATTCCTTTCTACCCCAGATTAGTGTGCACAAATATTTCCATGAAATAGAGTCATTGAAAAACATTTTCTTACATTTCCACCACTTCTAAGCCTAGCCCTAGGCTAATGTACAAAACTGTTTTCATTTTCCAGTTATAGGAAAAAACACACATTATTTTTATACTTCAGTACTTCAAAGATACTACATTTGTTCAATACCATGAAATGTCCTAGTGTATTTGGTACATAGTACCATACAAAGAAAATTGATACCACCCTGATATGGGCTGACATACCAGAAGCATGTATATGTGTTAGTCCAGGGCTCAAAATTTCCACTCGCCACTAGCCAATGGCGAGTGAAAATTTAGCCCTGGCGAGTAGAAATTTAGCCCTAGTTGGTTTTGGCTTGCAGTGACAAGTAACTTTTCATGGCTGGCAAGTAGCAAATGACTTAAAATTATAAGCCCTGGTTAGTCTATGACAATCAGTGGAACAAGTCTGTCAATTTAATTTGTGGTTATGTGCCTTCCAATGGAACCAGGCTAGGGTGTCAGACAGTGTATGTCTGTGTTTACCAGTGGGCAGTAGAACCATTCTGGGGATCAGACAGTGTACGATGGGATCTGTGAAAGTGTCCCAGGTACACATATAGGATACATCACTGACCCTGGTAGTACACTTTATTACAGACTAAGTCTTATGTGTTCATTCTATTCAAGGGCTAAATGAAGCAAAATAGCCTCATGTTTTGGTATATACAGCAATACTTTTTTATCTCTCTAACTCTTTGATGGCCAAATGTGTGCACTCCCTTGCTCAGCTGTGAAATAACTGCTTAAGACAGAAATATCATAATAATAGCATTGCCCCCCAATACATTACTAACATAGCAATATGCACAGCTATACTGTCATTAAATGAATAAGTCCGTGTTATTGCAGAAAAACAACTTCTTCGGCAGGAACCAGAGGACAAGAGTGCAGACATCTTGGTGGAAACGTTCCTCTGAGTCTGCTCTGTCTGTCCTGTTCACTGCCAGCACTGATGAGTGACATTCGTTGGTTACCTTTAAGTGGAACTAGCACCCTATTGTAAGTCCCCCCCAATAATTAGGCATATGGAGATTAGGTTCTTAACAGCGCCACTGTCGGACAAAAGTACCAAGTTCTGAAGTAATCCTCCTTTATCTGAGACTGACGGCCAGGCTTCTTGCTTTAGAGCCATGTGCGCCATCAATCCTTTCCAGTACCTTAAGGTACCATGCAATGCCTTCTACAGGAGATCGGGACAGACAACACAGGCGCACAGACATCTGCAAAGATGTCTGCATGCAAGCCTGGCCGCCGATCTCAAAAGAAGGATTACTTCAGAACTTGGTACTTGTGCACAATAATAGTGCTGTTAGGAACCTAACCGTCATACGCCTAATTATTGGGGGGACTTAATATAGGGTGATAGTTCCACTTTAAGGTAATGGAAGTTACTGACGGCGTAGATGCACAGAGCTTCTCTTGTAAGCTTTGTGCAGCTGATGCCTGACGAAGAAGCTGTTTTTCTGCAATCTTGGGGACTTATTCAGCTTAATGACAGTATGGCTTTGCTTATCTCTATGTAGTAATGTATTGGGGGGCAATGTTATAATCATGATAGTTCCACTTTAACCCCTTAAGGATCCATGATGTGCCAGGACCGTCGCAGCGGTTCTGCACTTAAGTACCAGTGACGGTCCTGAAATGTCATGAAATTCAGGGGTCCTTTGCTGCTGCACGCTGCTCAGAGACCCCTGAATCCGAATCACTAAAAAAAATTCTCAGTGGTCATTAACTGCTGGCCGCATCAATAAGGGGTTAAAACAAAAATTCGTAGTGCCTTTAACCCTTTAAGGTTGCACATCGCTCTGGTTCTTAAGTGGTTAATCAAATGTTTCCTTTCCTGAAGCCTTTTGGTAAAATAGAATTTAGGAACTAAGCAGGAAGTGTATTGCCTTCAAATTGGATTGCATTTCACCAGGAAAGCCACATAACCTTATGTCTATTTCAGCTTTTTGTTACATACACTGAAGCAATTTACTAGATTGTTCTAACATATATAAAAACATTTTCACGTTTAGTAAAAATTCAATCAAAGCCAAGAGTGTTTTTCCATTAAATAGCAAAGGTAATATGCTAACCAAAAGCATGGATTTTCCAGAATTGTTCAGATCAGTTACAAAAACAATAATAATATAATGTTAAACTCTTGGATGCTAAAGACCAACTCGGGATCAAGGCTACTTTTGTCTGCTTAGAAAATTAAAGGAGTAGTACACTCTTATTTGATGGTGATCACAACATAAAATTGCAGCTTATTGTAGCTCCACTATGTGGTGCTCTCCCTATTGCCTACCATGGGGTGTTGTAGTCTGTGACTCAATTCACATATAGAGTGCATTAAAATGCCTTTTGGACACTTGTTGTTGTTGTAGGTATATCTTTCATTCAAAGGTTATTGCATTTTTCTTCTTTTACATTAACCTGCAATTTTGGGTCAGTAGTTGGTGCTATTCTTATCAGCTGCTATGGAAAGCACTTGTCAGTGACTCAAGCTTTCTCTTAGGGTGCCATGATCAAAACATCATAATAATTAAAAATATATCACATTTTGGTTCATGGTAATAGGAGGACTGTATTTTCAGAAGGAAACCTGTCAATTTTGAAAATGTAAGCAATAAGATGAGCTCGGTAAATTCTGCCCTTAAAACATATTTTATTTTAAACAGGCAAGGTGCTCTTATACAATCTATCATAGAACAATATCCGTTCTATATCAAGCTTTTGGACTCATATATAAATTTGTCCAGTTTGCTTTCCATATGAACCAGATAAACGTTCCAGGGGAATCTCAATCCTCCCCTGTTCAGACCAACCGTCTCAAAATCACCAACAGTAGACATAAATCTTGATGTATAAAATCTTATTAGCTACGCGTTTCTGAACTACATACCTCCCAACATTTCAAATTGCCAAAGAGGGACACTTGTGTTTTAGGGGGTGTTGCTGGAGGTGTGGCTGGTGGGCGGGGCATTACTGATAATTTTCAGGCTATTTCATAACCTATTGACACCTCCTTGCGTAATGTAATAAATGACTTATAACAAGACCAAAGTGTTTTAATTACACAGACTAATTAAAAAAACACATATACTGACGTTTAAACAAACAATAATATGAGTTTTATTGCTGTAGAGTAATATTATACACTTATATACACACACCATGCAAACTGATCTCCTAAAAAAGAGGGACATCAGGGTGCGAAAGAGGGACAGAGGGATTTGGGTCTAAAAGAGGGACTGTCCCTCCTAAAGAGGGACACTTGGGAGGTATGGAGCTACATCTACTCTTTCTTCAGAATACCTGAAGAAAAAGCAGCTGTAGCTCAGAAATGCATAAATACCCGTTTATTGCTGGTGTTTATATTCTCTTTTTTAAGATAAAGAGGAAGAAAAATTTGAGGAGTGAGCTGCTGTATGATCTGTGTGGAGGCAGTGTAATATCCTCCACAAGCATATCTGCTACTTGGATTGTATTCAGTAACCTAAAGCAAATGTTAGTACCAAGATTTCTATTGAGAATTTCATTTATTTGAATGTCATTACCCTATGATGCACCCTCGCTCTCTTTTTTGTCTTTTATAGTTGTCAGATGGTTAATACCTTATTATTACTTTTCTTCTATTACCTTAAACTGTCTTCTCCAAGCTTAGACCATATTTTGTCAACAATAATACAAATTAGATGAAGATTTAAAAAACAAAACAAAACAAAAAAAACTTAGATTAACCCCTTAAGGTCCGACGATCCCGCGGTGTCTGGTCCTTTAAGGGGCACATCGAAAGGAGGACTGAAAGAGATCGCTCCGGTCTTGGAGCGATCAATTTCAGTCCACGGTATTACTCACTGCGCTCCTGCAGGAGCACGGTGAGTAAAAGTACGTGACGTACCAGGACCGTCACTGGTCCTTAAGTGCCGGACCAGCGTGACGGTCCGGGTACGTCACAGGACGCGAAAGGGTTAAACTTAGATTAAACCACAGAATCTTTTAACACTGCATTTTCCCTTTAATAAACATGGCATAAATCAGGGGTGTGCAACTCACAGGCTGCATGTGGCCCACTCCAGACCAGATCAGTCTGAAATCTGGCCCTCTGTGGACGGTGGCGATTCGGGGAGGTGATTAACTCACCTCTCTCTTTCTCTGTCTAGTCTTTCTCTCTCACAGAACAGCTGACTCCATTTTGACAAGAGGCAGTTACTTAACCCCTTAAAGGAGCAGTAAATTTTTTTTATGAAAACACATATTTTACAGAGCTTTTCCTGCTGAATAAAACAAGGTCACTCCCACTGCTGTCAGATGTTTTATTCAAAACTTATAACAGTTCAAATAAACAGGAAGTGAATTTACTGTGTTTACTTCCTGATAGTTCTAACTGACAGGAAGTGACAGGCAGTTTCCATCACATTCTATGGAGAACTGTATGTCTCTGACTTTTCTGACTTTCCTCTCCATTAGAATGTAACAGGAAAAAGTAATTAGAGTCTGACCACTAGAGGGCACTGCTAATGTAAAAAAAAACATGGGTTTAAACTGTAATAACTCTGGAAGTATGAATCTCTTGGTAGTGGGAGTACCCTTCTTTTACTCAGTAGGAAAATCCCTACAATATATATTTTTTCATAAAAAAGTTTACTGCTCCTTTAAGGACCGGCCGCACATGCACGCGGCGGTCACGTAAGGACCACGGAGAACTTTTTTTATTTTTTGTTGATCCGATTCAGGACTCCCGAACGGCGTTCATCCGCGCGGGAAACCTGGAATTCCATGACGTACATGTACGTCCGTGGTCCTTTAGGGACCTCAACCTCATGACGTACATATATCTCATGGGTCGTTAAGGGGTTAAAGGGCATCTTTCCCTCTCTTCCTGTCACCAACAACAACCCATCAAGTCCCATCAATCTCCCCCTTCCTGCTCCCTATCTGTCCTAACCAGTCAATAACCCAGCAAGTTTGGCCTAATCCAGCCATGTCTTCCTCTTCACTCTAAACACCACATCTCCCATTCTCTTTCCCTCTCTCATGCTCACACAATCTATCTCTGACTCGCTCTCCCACCCTTCTTCTGGGCTGTCCTCCCTTTCCTGTTCCGCCTATTCTCTTATCCAGCTCACTTCCCTTATACCAGACAACTTTCCTTCCCATCCTCCCCTTGTATTGCCACCCTCCTCTCCCTCTTACCTCTCAGATTCCTTTCCAGCCCTCCGAGAATGAAATACCTTGCCAGGCCACTCATCCCTTACTGCTCCACTTGCTGTCTCATTCTCAGTCTCTCCCTTCCGCCAGTCTACTCTTCCCTCCAGATGACTACATGACAACAGCAGCAAGAGCAGAATTGTGGGCTGCAAATGGTAAATCTTGATGACCCATCCTCTCTCTCAGCCCCACTCATCCTCTCCATCAGTGTGCCCATCACCCTCTTTCAGCTGTCCCATCCCATCTCTCAGCTTCAGTCTTCCTTCTCTCAGACCCCTACCCCCACTTTCTTTGTCCCTAATGCCCTCTCTTTTTCAGACCAATATCTCCTCACTCTTTTAGAGCCTCGCCCCATCTTCCTTCTCTGTCTCTGGAGTTTGGCTCAGATTTTACCCCTCTTTCTCTCCCTCCTATCACCCCCTCTCTCTTACTCTGGCCTCTATCCTACCCCCTTTCTCTGGCCCCCATCGTCCCTCTCTCTCTGGCCACCAACCTCCCCCTTTCTAACTGTATTTCTGTCTGGCTCATCAGCCCTAACCTCCCATCTTTTTCTCTCTTTTTGGCACTATCAGTGGGCCAGGGTATACTCAAACTGCATGGCTACTACTGCCTTCCATCACCTCCCCAATCCATCTCTTGCCTGACACTAATCACTCCACCTTCCCCCATGCCCCATTTACTGTGGGTTGATTGGAGGCAGGCAGAAGATGATAGGGGGATATTGGGCTGATTACAGGCTGGCAGGTGATGGTGTGGCAATTGGAGGAAGGCAAGGGATGGTGGTATAATTGGAGGTAGTAACTGAGAAAGGGATAGTGATGTCATTAATGGCAGTGGATGGGGGAGGGTGATTGGAGGCAAAGGACGGTGGAATAGATATGGGATAATGGTTCTCAGCCTGAGCATTGTGGTGTGACAAGGCACGTGAAGGGGATGGTGGGATCGTAGTAGGATATGCAATGCCATAACAGTCACATTTTATGTATTTTAAAAACACTGATTGTTAGCATACTGCGATGAGGTCCTGTCTGAATAAATAATGTTGATATTTAACTGTTCTTATTTATGTGGCCCTTTGCCACGGGCATTTTATTTGTTATTGTCCACAGCCAAAAAGGTTGGACACACCTGTCAAAAATCCATGCAAAAATATTGGAATACATCTAGGAATTGGCAGACAATGGCGTAAGAACTGTTTCAGGCTCATAACCAAAGATTTAGGTTACCTCAAAATTTTGAACATTGCAATTATAGAGTGATTCCAAAACTGAAATTGCCTTATGAATGATACATCTCCAGTCAGTAAGATTTACACAGCAGGAAAAAAAACCTTTAGGATATACTTCTCATTTGTTGCAAGAGTTAACCCTTTGAGTACCTGCAGGGTATCCAGCACATTGAGAAGAAATGCTTTGGGTTCCTATGTTATTCTATGGAGCCTATGCACTAAGATCTCCAAAGTTGAAGAAATCTTAGTGAATAGGCTGCATAAAATAACATAGTAACTAAGAGAAGTGATATCACTGGAGAAGTCATCTCCATTTTATCACTTCTTTATCACCACTTAGTGAATCTGCCCCCTTGTGTTCTTCCAATTTATGCATTTCTCTCTCTCTCTCTCTCTCAAGTCTGGGAAATTATTTTGATCCAAGTATTTCAAGTATAAAATATGCTTTTGGCAACATAATTGCCACAAGATCATAAATAATAGGAACATTCTTTTCAATTTTATATTGAGGGACCAATAAAGTGAAGTGTTTCCCTTACTGGGAGACTACTGGTGGTTAGTCTGGGCAGCAATTTTTGTAGACTAATCAAAATAGAAAGTTGAGGAAAAGAGCAAACGTGTTCCTTTCGCTTTTCTTTGAAAGCATTTTTTTCCACTCACAATAAAAAAAAACAAAATATGTTTTTATGAAATCAAATAAAAATCATTTAAAATGTGCCCATTATATTTACTTTGCAATCCATAGTCACAAAATAGTATGCTACAGTTTTATTAAAGTAGCGGTTATATTACCTATTTTATTCCATGACACATATGAAACCGCAGTCACTGGCACTTTTCAGAAGCAGTAACTTCAAAACTAATATTTCCTAAATAATGATATATATAACATTTGAAGTCCTTTGCTACTAACCAGATCTGAAAACTTACTCGCCACTGCAAGCCATAACATACCCACCAGGGCTGAATTTCTACTCGCCAGGGCTGAATTTTCACTCGCCATTGGCTAGTGAATATGTATATATTAAAGTTAAATAGACAATGACACGCACTAAGATCTATAAATATCCTTATAATTAAAGTGGAACTACTGCCCAACAAAACGTTTCTCCCCAAGAATTAACCATCTGGCAACTAGCTACTCAATTGTAGTAGTAGCCAGAATTATTACGTCCTTATAGAGAAATTCTGCTGCACCCGGGACTGACCGCCAGGAAACAGCGCAGACATCTTTGCATAGTGACTGAGCTGTCAGTCCCAGTCTGCTCTACCAGGTGTTGCTAGGTACCAGAAGGTAACGGCAGGGACTGACAGCGCAGGCACCCAGACCTCAGTGTGCAAAGCAACGCGTTGCGTACCCCTCTGGCACTCAAAGGGTTAAGAAATTCTAATACTGTAGATATTAAAAATAGAAGTACAATAACCTACCTCCCCCGTCTCTCAAACCTTTATAGTTTGAGAGATTGAAGCATCTAAAGTTCCCCCCTTCCCACCTACTTGGGAGGTATGGACCTCAGAGGCGTAGCACCGCGGAAGGTATGGAAGGCATTACTTAACCCTTTGAGTACCAGAGGGTTACGCAACTCTGGTACTCAAAGGATTAAGCTATAGCTACCGTCCACTGCCTTCCCAACGGGTTGCAATGGAAGCCAATGAGAAAGGAGACTTTTGTCTGGATAGTCCTCTCTCATTGGCTGTGTAGTGCACAAGATGGCAGAGCAGCAATTGTGCAGGACGAGTTTGTGACAGAGCAAGTGGAGCGGAGAAGATACACAGGCAGCAGCAACCAGCAGGTACTTAAGCCTCACTAGTTATAATTTAAACAAAAAGAAGAAAAAAAGGCAAAAGCATATACAAAAGGGACCCTTTTAATTGTACTGTGCAGTGGTGGGCTGGCATGGGGCAATTCTGGCCCATTAATATTATGACAGGCATGAGGTAGACAGACCGCAGAGTTCAGGAGTACAGGTTGTGGCTTACTTAGAAGTCTGCATTGCACTGTTGCTAGGCAACCACCCAACATCACCACCAGCAGGAATTGCTGACCATTAGGAAGATCCCTGGCCCTTGCACTTGTTCCTGCTCTGGAGTGTTTTTGTTCTGGACAGAGAGGGTCCGATTCTAGCTCCTACATGTCCAAAAAATGAGGTGAGATTCCTGGCTGGGAAGAAGCCAACATGCAGAAAGTTTCCTCCCAAGTACAATAACTACCACACATCCTTATATTACGATTTGTGTGATTTGACTTGTTGGGATCCAAGATGCTCTGCAGTGCCATGGTGTCACCAGGTCCTGTGCCTTTTATCATGCAGATAGCTGTCTATTTACTTGCTAAATGCATTAACCCTTTCAGTGCCAGAGTGGTACACAACGCATTGCTTTGCAATGCGTTGGTACCCCTCTGGCACTGAAAGGGTTAATTACACTTCCTGAAATTAAATTAGCTATCAGACATAGGGTGTTCCCAGGGTGGCTTAATGTATAGATAGGAGCAGAACAATAATAATAATGTGATTGGACTGAGTGTGGCATTTATTGTGGCTACTGAGTCACTCTACTCCTTGTTTTGGGGTGGTTTTGCTGGGGGGGTCACCTGTAGCTTGTGACATGCACCTGTGTGTACTCAAGATTTTTCCCATGGGGTTTTGCCACCAAGCTAGCTACCTAAGTAGAATTGCCACCCAGTCGGTATTTCTGTCCAATTTTAAGTCTATGGAGGGAATGCCACAGCTGGTATTTTTTTGAAGAAAAGGTGGCAACCCTATACCTAAGTGGTATAACAGAAGGACTTGCCTAGATAGGAATCCATCATATCCATCATACAGCAGTCAGGAGTATCTATATAATTACTGTGTGTAACAGAAGCACTTACCTAGGTAGGAGTCCATCACACAGTAGTCAGGTGTATCTATATAATTACTGTGCGTAACAGAAGCACTTACCTAGGTAGGAGTCCATCACACAGTAGTCAGGTGTATCTATATAATTACTGTGTGTAACAGAAGCACTTACCTAGGTAGGTGTCCATCATACGGCAGTCAGGTGTATATAATTACTGTGTGTAACAGAAGTACTTACCTAGGTAGGAGTCCATCATAGAGCAGTCAGGTGTATCTGTATAATTACTGTGTGTAACAGAAGAACTTACCTAGGTAGGAGTCCATCATACAGCAGTCAGGTGTATAGCGGTTTGAGAGATACAAATAAGTGCAAGTAATTTCTTTTAATTTTATCTACCATATAGTTAATACTTTTTTTCTGACATTACTATCCTTTTAACCTAGAACCATATATGCTCACTGAACTTAGAAGTTTTGTTATCCACATGTGCTGAGTGAAGAAGACATAAATCATGCTTATATCATTGACACTGGAATCCTTTTAAAAAGTCACATGCAAAATAGTATGCGACTACAGGGAGCAGTCATCATATCACCATGATTAAAAGGGAGACATGAGAATCTCGCATTGCAGCACAGAGCGAGATTCTCAAGTCGCACCTTCAAACAGCGCCTTCAAGTCCCATCATCCTTAGCACCTCATTTAAAGAGCCCAGCGCTGAACAGCAAATAGATTGAACTAACTAAACTAAACTGAAATAACCATGGGACATAAGTATTAAAATATCGCTTGCAGATAAATGCAGACAGTGGTCAAAGTTTAATCTGCTAGTAGATTGTACATGGAACACTCAAGTAAGCTGCTCTAGCCTCTCTCTCTCCTCACTCTTACTTGATTGATGTTCCATGTACAATCTACACTTCAGTTAAGTAACTATGTATAAACTTTAACCATTGTCTGCCATGTATTTGCAAGGTCTACAAGTGGGGTTTTATTACTTATGTCCTATGGTTATTTCAGTTTAGTTAGTTCCATTTATTTGCTGTTCAGCGATGGGCTCTGTAAATCGGGTGCTAAGGATGATGGGACTTGAAGGCGCCGTGTGAAGGCACGACTTGAGAGTCTCACGATGTCCTGCATTGTGAGATTCTCATGTCGCCCTTTTAATCAAGGCGACATGATGACTGCTGCCTGTAGTCGCACGCTATTTTGCATGTGACTTTTTAAAAGTGCACGATTGACTTTAAGGGATAAATAATATTGAATTAATTTTAAAATTTAACCCTGTGTACTCAGTATGGTGAAATGAACTTAGAAATTCATAAAACATGTCCTTGTCATTGAAATAAGCGTTAATATTAAACTCCGTTTAAAACAGAAGCATGTGCTCATTGATGAAATTCATGAAACATCATGCCTTTGTCACTGCACTCCAAGGATTAATAATATATGATATAGGCTATATTATATATTAACCATTTGAGTGCAAGAGAATGTTCTATGAATTTCTTCGCTGAGAACATGTGGTTCTATTTTAAACAGAAGTTAACCTGAAAAATACAATATTGAATTTGTTTTAAAAAGTAACTGTTTTCTGTCTGTAAAATGCTGTTTTACATTAAAATGAATGTGCTCACCCCGCTCCTCCACACACACCCATAAAAGCATTCTAACTTACAATGTATGCCAAAGTGGATCATTTTAAGTTCATAAGGGTCCATTGTAGAACTAATTTGCTCTTATGCTTGCATGTTATGTACCCATTTGGTGCCCAGTCCAGATTAATATGTGGTATAGATGTTGATATTTAGAATATCATCATCCACACCACATTGTATAAATCTGGGCACCAGTTGGGCGCACATAAGAGTGGAGTGGCAAATCAGTTACACAATGTGACCCACTGCTGTTGCCCTCTACCAATATGTGTATAAAATATCCCACTTTGGAATATATTGTGAATTATTATGCTTATGTGGGAGGCAGTGAGGCATTGTGATGGCAAATAACGCTGCATTGCTCTGCTTGTGGCATATAATGGAGTATGACACTGGTGGTGGCATAAAACTCTGTATTTCTCTGTTGGTGGCATAAAAAGCTATTGCTCTATTGGTGGCATATAACTCTGTATTGCTTTGATGGTGACATATAACTATTGCTCTGGTGGTGGCACATACCATAAAATCTCGCATATAATACGCACAATTTTGCCCCCTTCACCTTATGTGAAGTGGGGGGTGCGTATTATACATTAAAAAAAAGCCACTGCTGCACTGCTTGCCTCCTCTCCCGCTTTCTAGTTCAATTTTGTTATCCTGAGAGAGTCCCTGCGGGCAGCATGTTTGCATCTGCCACCCTGCGAGGACCTCAGGGTCCTTGCAGGGCAATACCATATATCCAATGCACATAACTATATGCTTTGGATCTATGGTATTGCCCTGCGAGGACCTTGAGGTCCTCGCAAGACATTACCATTGGTGAGGCAGAAGAGGTACTGATGGCAGTGCTGGAGAGGAGGGGGGAGAGGAGGCCATGGGTAAGCGGGGAGGGAGGAAAGCAGTGGGGCAGTGTCATTTCTTTGTGTCTGTGTGTACATAGGCACTCTTGTTTTCCCTGAAAATCTTGGGTATAATGTTGAACTGCGTATTATACACAGGTGAGTATTATACCTGAGATTTTACAGTAACTGTATTGCACTGATGGTGGAACATAACACTGTATTGTTCTGATGGTGGCATTTAACGCTGTTGCTCTGGTGGTGGCATATAAGTCTGTATTGTTTTGGTGGTGGCATATAACTCTGCTGCTCTGGTGGTGGCATATAAGTCTATATTGCTCTGGTGGTGGCATATAAGTCTGTATTGTTTTGGTGGTGGCATATAACTCTGTATTGCTCTAGTGGTGGTACATAACTCTGTATTGATATGCAGGTGGTACATAACTCTGTATTGACATAACTATATTGCTCTGGTGGTGGCATATAACTCTGTATTGCTGTGCTGGTGGTACATAACTCTGTATTGATATGCTGGTGACATATAACTGTATTGCTGTGCTGGTGGTACATAACTCTGTATTGATATGCTGGTGACATATAACTGTATTGCTGTGCTGGTGGTACATAACTCTGTATTGATATGCTGGTGACATATAACTGTATTGCTCTGGTGGTGGCATATAAGTCTGTATTGTTTTGGTGGTGACATATAACTCTGCTGCTCTGGTGGTGGTACATAACTCTGTATTGCTGTGCTGGTGGCATACAATTCTGTATTGCTCTAGTGGTGGTACATAACTCTGTATTGACATAACTATATTGCTCTGGTGGTGGCATATAACTCTGTATTGCTGTGCTGGTGACATAGAAATGTATTGCTCTACTGGTGGCATATAACTGTAATACCCTTGTGGTGGCATGTAACTCTAGTACTATTTTAATTGACTATATTGACCTTAGTGAACTACAGATGAATTTATTGTTTAAAAGCACTTCCACTAGTCCTAGGGTCCCAGTATTTTTTTTTATTGAGCCTGATTCAGGCTCTGCATTTGTGTAATATAGGATATGTGTCAGGAATGTGTTAATGTGTAAAATAAAACTTTTCTATATTAACGCCTTGGAGCTTTGAGAACTTCTCTAGCACTCAAAGAGTTAATTCAGACAAGTGGAATGTGTTTTATTTTGGGTCTGTTTTAGTTTGGAATCTGGATAATCCCTTTGGCTGCTATGGTGCCCATCCATTTGAAAAGGGCGGGGTGGCAGGGGACTATGGCTGCTGTTTCCTCATTGTAGCTTCTGAGTTTGGTATAGCGCTCAGTAGCATTAACCCCTTAGTGACAGGCGCGTTCGTACGCGGCTGTCACCTTACGCCCGCCGAACTTTTTTTTTGGCGTGCAGCCACACAGAGACCCAGACTTCCGTGACTTACCAGGTACGTCCTCTGTCACTAAGTTACAGTTTCTGCGGGACGTACCTGGTAAGTCATCCGTCGTTAAGGGGTTAAAGTCTTTGCGTGCCAGAGGGCTGAGCAACACACTGCTGTCTATATACGTGTAAAAGCATATATATGACCTGTCCTGTGTCAGTGTAAATTTGTTTTAGGATGTGTGGGATATTAATTTTCTGTTGTTTTTTGCTATTTGCTTAGAAAAGGTTTGGCTTTGTCATTATTAGCATTTTGCCAGTTTAGAGACTATGTAAGTAATTGTGTTGTGCATCTGTACATATTTTTCATGTGTGCTAGGAACGTTTGGATAATGGTTACTCCTTATTTCTATTAGTAATTGTTATGGGTGGGGTTTAATAGAGGTGGGGCTTAATTGGGGTGGAGTTTAATAGAGGCAGGGCTAAGGGGCCCCTTCTTCGAGTTTGCAGGGGGCCCCTGCATTTTGTGTTACGCTTATGGCCGTATTCATCTGCAATGCTGGAGTAAACCAGCTGATAGGGAAGAATGAAAATGTCCATTGACTGAAATGAGGCTTTCTACCTCTTGAATACTAGAGATGTATCCAATGCATTGCTTGTCAATGTGCTGGAGAGCTTTCCAGCATCCAAGGGGTTAAAATACCCATTTAAATCAAAGGGAATGTTTATTTCTCCCATAAAATGTAACCGATTTGCCCCAGAATGTCTCGGGGTCTTTTTTATGGCCTTCACAAAGGAGTGCAGTTCATTAACCCTTTGAGTGTCAGAGGGGTATGCAAAGCATTGCGAAACAAACCAGCCTACAACGTGTGACTGGTTTGCAAGCACACGTTGTAGACCGTTCAAATGAAGTATTTCCTTATAACGATTTTGGCTGTGCTGAAGAGCCGCAGGATGGTCTGCGGACCTGGATCTCTGTCTGTAAGTTAGAAAGCTGACGTCAGTGCAAGGGGAGGGAAGGGGGATCTTTGCAAACTGATATCTCTCAAACCATAAAGGTGTGCGAGATTGGAAATGGCAAAAATTATTCATTTTTTTAATATGTACTGAATTAAATGTCTTTAAATCCATGTATTACTATCACTGTAACTCGTTGAGTGCCAGAGGGGTACTCAGCGAATTGCTTTGCAATGCATTGCGTACCTCTCTGGCACTCAAAGGGTTAAAGTGTTTTATGTACGATAGAGTTGAACATATGGTAGGGTAGAAGGGGGTTACAGGAAATTAATTTAAAGTGGAACACCTTATGACAGCATAGGATCTGAAACAACAGTTTATGTGATATTTAGCTTAGTTTGTCAGGTCATGCAGATCATACAGTACTAGCTACCACTGCTGTGTGCCAAATACTAAAATTCCACACTCATCCAGCGTGAGGGAGAACTGTGGCGGATATTCGTACCAGCCAGAAGTGTTTAAAGGGAACTACCACCCCACAATAACTTTACCTGCATTCATTCTTCATCTGGCGACTAGCTGCTTAGTAGCGCTAGTCGCCAGAAATATTACCTGGTTCCAAAGATTTTGCCGTTTTACCGATGCTCACAGGAGCAGGAAGCACGGACATCTCGTCACAGTGACGTCTGTGCGCCTGCGCTGTCCCATAAAGGTTTGGGAGATAAGACTTATATCATTTTTAATGTTTTTTTAAGGGCTACAATATAAAATGTAATTATTTTCAGGCAATACTATCCCTTTAACTTGGCCACACCCATTTGCTTTGGGCTTAGTTGGTTACCTTTCAGGATTGAAAGGTATTTGATAGTTCTTTACCCTACACCTGGCAAGGATATTGTTAAGCATTTGATATTTTATATGTATTTAGGTGCAATTCATCACTACCATAAACACTGTGCCTAAAGGCAGTGTTCTAAAAACCCCAAACCCTCCTTCTAACTGACCTGCCTCTGCCCCCCTTTACTGGCAAATTGCTCTGGTCATTTTTAAAGAACGTACTATCATGGAGGTTGTTATACTATGCATGAAAGAAACCTCTTCAAAGCATTTCTATGCCTTTAAATCATGGAATATTTGTGCCATTTTTATTTGCCCCAGGGTACAAAAATCGGTTTGTCCTAGAATCATGAAAGCCTGACCTGTGAGCCGTAAGGATAAACACTAAGAATCAATTCTCATAATGACTAATGTTTATCCCCGTGAATGGTAGTGCTGAAAATACTAGCTACACTAGCAAGAGGAACAGAGGATCAGACCCGAGTTTTGGTACAATAACAACACAAGGTGCTATTTTTGTCTTCAAGAAATACTTTTTTATTTGTCTGAAAACAGTAATTTCCAAGTTGTTTCTCTCTATGTCTTGCTCTCTGGATGTTAAAAATATCTTCTGCGTGTTGCAATTATCTGATCTTATCCATCTAGGACGTAGCCTTACATTTTAAGCTGTTCTTTTTTGATCTTAAACTGCCCTTTGCCGGCATAGAGGGCAGAATGGACTCTCTTGCAGCCATCTGGTTATACACTGATGGTGAAACTGGTGGCTGCAGGGCAGGCGTGTTATTCTATCCCCAGTTTCAAAATCCTCCAGGCAGATGGTACATTGGTCTGGTGGATCTCCTACTCTCACAATGATCACAGGGAGTCTGTTATCATTTTGCTGGTTCATTGCTGGCTGAACAGGGCGTCTGTTGTTATATATTTGGTCTGCTAATTCCTCAGCCTGATGAATGTGCCTAATAAGGTTTTCTCTGTAATGAGGCTCGGGTTGAACACGAGGAGGCTGGGGTTGAACACGAGGAGCTTGTTCTCTTCTGTTAGGATGGACGGCTCTTACTGGATGTACTCCCACACCATCCCCAGCAGGTCCTCCTCCAATAGGCTGGACAGCTCTTATTGGATGTACTCCCACACCATCCCCAGCAGGTCCTCCTCCAATAGGTTGGACAGCTCTTACTAGGTGTACTCCCACACCATCCCCAGCAGGTCCTCCTCCAATAGGTTGGACAGCTCTTACTGGGTGTACTCCCACACCATCCCCAGCAGGTCCTCCTCCAATAGGTTGGACAGCTCTTACTGGCTGTACTCCCACACCATCACCAGCTGGTCCTCCTCCGATGAGTGGTCTAATAGGAGGTTGGGCGATTTGCAAAGGGACCTGTGGCATTTCACGTATAGGAGACCGGCTTCTGGCCCGACCTCCTTGAGGTGTTGCACTTCTGTGTCTTCTGCCGCGCCGAGCAGGGACCCTTCTGTTCCCTCTTTGATTCCTATTGACCTCTGTAGGAAAAATATATCCTCAATTTAATATTAACAGCATGGCATATCTGAGAATCAGGGTATTCTTAATCACAACCATACATTTCATATTGTTGTTGTACAGTATACTAACACAGTAGTAAGGCTCTTGTCTGTATCCATATCATTACTCTTGTTTGCAATACATACACACATTCGCACACACACACACACACACACACACACACACACACACACACACACACACACACACACACACACACTATTACATACCCTAAGCTCCTACTCCTTATCCCCACACATACACAGTGAGGGGCATAAAGCCAGGAACATAAAACATCTACAGACAATCATATATATGTGTGTGTGTGTGTGTGTGTGTGTGTGTGTGTGTGTGTGTGTGTGTGTGTCACTGCACAAGGCTTTGGTCTGGCTCATTTGTAGCTTATGGTCACTTACCTGGGTTTCTATCCTCACTGGGGTCTACGTTTCCATGCCATGAATGGCGCTCCCTTCTTCTCCCTCTCTCTCTCTCCATATTCCTTACACCAGGTGCTTTCTATTAAAAAAAGCTTTTCACTAGCTGATTACTAATACAGGGGTATCTGTCCTTTGAATAGCAGGATCACTCCTGAAAGATTGCTACCTTGCAAAAGTTTAGCAAATGCTAGAGGATTCTCTGACACTGTGCTTCTATAGCTCAGACATTATTATGATGTAATAAGAAGTTAACACGGAACCTTCTGAAAGTTTATGACATCACAGCTACAGTAATTTTTGGAGGGAGTGATTAATGTAGGGGGTGAGGCCAAGGTGGAGCTAAGGGCACCAGAGAGTGCTGTGCCTAGTGGCATTTGAAATATAAATCCATGCCTGCTGGCAGTTGATGACATCACAATGGATGCCTCAGCTACAGTATTTTTTTGGATGAGACTGGGCAGTTGCAGGATCCCTGAGCATTCTGCCTTTCATATTGTTATCATAGCAAAGTAAAGCTCTGCACACCAAGAAAACACGCTTTCTAAGTAGATTAATAAATAACATTTCAGAGTCAGCTCCTTCCGAAAGTTGTCCACAGGTATGGACACAACATCCATTGGACTTATTTATCCATATATGGTCAACAGCAAATAAGCCACACCTACTATATTGTAAACGCCACACCAACGCAAACCATTTTATCATAGAAGCCTATCAATAAATAGTATAAAGCCACAAGCAGAGCAATTCTGATGCAGTCCAACTGAAACCTATGGAACAAATACAAAATCCCATTTGGGGCTTTTAAAGAGATAGTAATACATTAATGAAATTAAATTGAATTCTGTAGATATTAAAAAAAAATTCATTCATTTCACCCAGTCCGATCTCTCAAACGTCTATGGTTTGAGAGCTACAAAGTTCCCCCTTCTCTCCCCTTACAATGACGTCAGCTTTCTATCTTACAGAAGGAGATCCCGGTCCGCAGACCATCATGAGGCTCTTCAGCAGAGCAGAAATCATGCTAGTTAGAAAGAAATACATCATTTGAATGGTCCACATTGTGTGCTTGCAAACCAGACACGCATTGTAGACCGTTCAAATGAAGTATTTCTTTCTAACTAGCGTGATTTCGGCTTTGCTGAAGAGCCGCAGAACGGTCTGCAGACCGGGATCTCCTTCTGTAAGACAGAAAGCTGATGTCAGTGCAAGGGGAGAAAGGGGGAATTTTGTAAGCTTATAGCTCTCAAACCATAGAGGTTTGAGAGATTGGACTGGGCACAATTAATTTATTTTTTATATCTACAGAATTAAATTTAATTTAATTAATGAAATACTATCCCTTTAACCCTTGCAATATTAGAGATGTCTCTATTGTGTTATTAAGCAATGTGTTGGAGACCTTTCTAGCAGAGGTTAAAAGCCCCATTTTAATCAACATCATTTTTATGTGGTCCTTCAGAAACAATTGGTTTGCAACATGTTTTCCTTTTTAAGAAATTCCCCAAAGTGTCATACGGGGAGGGGTGTGAAAAGGTTCTGTAGAGGTTGGTGACAGAAAGAAGGTTGGTTATACTGAATTAGGAGCAGATATGGAGGACACATGAGAAGGCTTGACTAGGGAGGGAGAGGAAATAGGAGGGACAGAAGTGAGGAAGAGGATTGTGGGGGAGGAGTACAAGAAACTGAGGAGAGGTAGAGACATCACACAATTCCAGTTTAAATTGAACCCAATTTTTTCCTGAAAGCTACACCAGTCCATCCTCCATTTTGTATTTATCTTCCTTAATATGTTTGTTGATATTTGTTGTATAAGACCTTATAAATCTCCCTTTCTAAAGATACCGCAAGACAGGTTTTATTTGTTTTACAGGCAATTTATAACCCAATTCTGTGTCATGGTGTGTTATTATCAAGCTATCCTGAATACCTGACATGATTCCTCCTAGGCCATAATGGTTTCCAATATAAACTCCCTTTTTTGCAATTGAATTTTGTTTTCTGTTATTTTGGCCTAAGTATGGTATTATAGATTTTATACATTAAGCACCCATCTGCGTCAATGGGCATGTATTGATATTATTATCAAAATGTGTCTATTCATTGGTGAATGTAATTTATAGCCTCTCAGCTCTGTACATGTCTAAATCACCAGTCAGTTCCATTTAAACCAATTCGGTTAGTCATTTCTTCTGTAGATTGTTATATTCAGGGAGGGACATGCAACTACAGTCCCTCCACAGTGCTATCCTTTCACACACACACACACACACACACACACACACACACACACACACACACACACACACACACACTGTGTTAACCCTTTGAGTGCCTGAGGGGTACAGAACGTGTACCCCTCTGGCACTCAAGGGGTTAAACCTGCTTATTTTAAATACATGTACAAGTAACTAAAAATAATTTTACCCTTCAACCCCTATTCTCAGAACAACTGGGGAGATTTATAAAAAAAAACCCACTCTTAGTACTTTTAAAGAACGGTCCGTAACCCTCTGAATGCAGAGGGGGACGCAACCCATCGCTTCGCAATGCATTTCGTGCCACTCTGGCACTCAAACGCAATGCGTTCCGTACCCCTCTTGCACTCAGAGGGTTAAGTCATGGTAATGTCTGGTCTGCAAAGCAATGCGTTGAGTACCACTCTGGCAACCAAAGGGTTAAGAACAGATTATACTAAGTGTGAGAAAGAAAGAGAGAAAATGTGTATGATTGGCGCACTTTTGTTAAATATAACCTTTATTATTCAAATAACAAAAATTACATGATACGATGTACAACTGAAGACTTCCATCATTCATCACATACACAGATTGAGATAATGATCAATCAACAGACTGCTGGCCACATAAGTCTAAGTGCGAGATATTCAGAAAGTGGTGGTCACTGAAATTGTCTGTAATCAGAATAAAAAAGTTCTTATGCCACGGCCCGTCAGATCTCAGACATGTTTCCGTCATTTTTTGCATCCAATTCCGCCATCTCCATCAAAAGGAAAAAGCTGTCTTAAAAGTGGCCATGGTTTAATCTACCGTCATATTGTAAGGTATTTTCAAAAGAATATTCGTTTCAACGCTATTTTTTTGTCTGATTAACGTAATTTTTCCCCCACAAAATAAAAATGGTCTAAACTTGAAGAAGACAAATTAAAGTACTGTTAGCAGGAGTGAGAAGCAATTTGTCATTTCAAAGACGAAAAATGTCTTTTCTTTGAAAATTTTCGTTTCAAAGACAAAATGAAAGACAATTTTTAATGAGATCTTCTTATCGTCACTTTTAAAGTGGAACTATCATGTTGACATAAGTGAAGTTATATAGATTTGTCACAGGAGCAGGAAGCATGGACATCTCGTCACAGTGACGTCCGTGCGCCTGCGCTGTCCCATAAAGGTTTGGGAGATAAGACTTATATCATTTTTAATGTTTTTTTAAGGGCTACAATATAAAATTACATTATTTTCAGGCAATACTATCCCTTTAACTTGGCCACACCCATTTGCTTTGGGCTTAGTTGGTTACCTTTCAGGATTTACCTTTCAAGGATTGAAAGGTATTTGATAGTTCTTTACCCTACACCTGGCAAGGATATTGTTAAGCATTTGATATTTTATATGTATTTAGGTGCAATTCATCACTACCATAAACACTGTGCCTAAATGCAGTGTCCTAAAAACCCCAAACCCTCCTTCTAACTGACCTGCCTCTGAGCCCCCTTTACTGGCAAATTGCTCTGGTCATTTTTAAAGAACGTACTATCATGGAGGTTGTTATACTATGCATGAAAGAAACCTCTTCAAAGCATTTCTATGCCTTTAAATCATGGAATATTTGTGCCATTTTTATTTGCCCCAGGGTACAAAAATCGGTTTGTCCTAGAATCATGAAAGCCTGACCTGTGAGCCGTAGGATAAACACTAAGAATCATTCTCATAATGACTAATGTTTATCCCCATGAGTGGTAGTGCTGAAAATACTAACTACACTAGCAAGAGGAACAGAGGATAAGACCCGCGTTTTGGTACAATAACAACACAAGGGGCTATTTTTGTCTTCAAGAAATACTTTTTTATTTGTCTGAAAACAGTAATTTCCAAGTTGTTTCTCTCTATGTCTTGCTCTCTGGATGTTAAAAATATCTTCTGCGTGTTGCAGCTTATCTGATCTTATCCATCTAGGACGTAGCCTTACATTTTAAGCTGTTCTTTTTTGATCTTAAACTGCCCTTTGCCGGCATAGAGGGCAGAATGGACTCTCTTGCAGCCATCTGGTTATACACTGATGGTGAAACTGGTGGCTGCAGGGCAGGCGTGTTATTCTATCCCCAGTTTCAAAATCCTCCAGGCAGATGGTACATTGGTCTGGTGGATCTCCTACTCTCACAATGATCACAGGGAGTCTGTTATCATTTTGCTGGTTCATTGCTGGCTGAACAGGGCGTCTGTTGTTATATATTTGGTCTGCTAATTCCTCAGCCTGATGAATGTGCCTAATAAGGTTTTCTCTGTAATGAGGCTCGGGTTGAACACGAGGAGGCTGGGGTTGAACACGAGGAGCTTGTCCTCTTCTGTTAGGATGGACGGCTCTTACTGGATGTACTCCCACACCAACCCCAGCAGGTCCTCCTCCAATAGGCTGGACAGCTCTTATTGGATGTACTCCCACACCATCCCCAGCAGGTCCTCCTCCAATAGGTTGGACAGCTCTTACTGGGTGTACTCCCACACCATCCCCAGCAGGTCCTCCTCCAATAGGTTGGACAGCTCTTACTGGGTGTACTCCCACAACATCACCAGCTGGTCCTCCTCCGATGAGTGGTCTAATAGGAGGTTGGGCGATTTGCAAAGGGACCTGTGGCATTTCACGTATAGGAGACCGGCTTCTGTCCTGACCTCCTCGAGGTGTTGCACTTCTGTGTCTTCTGCCGCGCCGAGCAGGGACCCTTCTGTTCCCTCTTTGATTCCTATTGACCTCTGTAGGAAAAATATATCCTCAATTTAATATTAACAGCATGGCATATCTGAGAATCAGGGTATTCTTAATCACAACCATACATTTCATATTGTTGTTGTACAGTATACTAACACAGTAGTAAGGCTCTTGTCTGTATCCATATCATTACTCTTGTTTGCAATACATACACACATTCGCACACACACACACACACTATTACATACCCTAAGCTCCTACTCCTTATCCCCACACATACACAGTGAGGGGCATAAAGCCAGGAACATAGAACATCTACAGACAATCATCTATATATGTGTGTGTGTGTGTGTGTGTGTGTGTGTGTGTGTGTGTCACTGCACAAGGCTTTGGTCTGGCTCATTTGTGGCTTATGGTCACTTACCTGGGTTTCTATCCTCACTGGGGTCTATGTTTCCATGCCATGAATGGCGCTCCCTTCTTCTCCCTCTCTCTCTCTCCATATTCCTTACACCAGGTGCTTTCTATTAAAAAAAGCTTTTCACTTGCTGATTACTAATACAGGGGTATCTGTCCTTTGAATAGTGGATCACTCCTGAAAGATTGCTACCTTGCAAAAGTTTAGCAAATGCTAGAGGATTCTCTGACTCTGTGCTTCTATAGCTCAGACATTATTATGATGTAATAAGAAGTTACCACGGAAACTTCTGAAAGTTTATGACATCACAGCTACAGTAATTTTTGGAGGGAGTGATTAATGTAGGGGGTGAGGCCAAGGCGGAGCTAAGGGCACCAGAGCATGTTGTGCCTAGTGGCATTTGAAATATAAATCCATGCCTGCTGGCAGTTGATGACATCACAATGGATGCCTCAGCTACAGTATTTTTTTGGATGAGACTGGGCAGTTGCAGGATCCCTGAGCATTCTGCCTTTCATATTGTTATCATAGCAAAGTAAAGCTCTGCACACCAAGAAAACACGCTTTCTAAGTAGATTAATAAATAACATTTCAGAGTCAGCTCCTTCTGAAAGTTGTCCACAGGTATGGACACAACATCCATTGGACTTATTTATCCATATATGGTCAACAGCAAATAAGCCATACCTACTATATTGTAAACGCCACACCAACGCAAACCATTTTATCATAGAAGCCTATCAATAAATAGTATAAAGCCACAAGCAGAGCAATTCTGATGCAGTCCAACTGAAACCTATGGAACAAATACAAAATCCCATTTGGGGCTTTTAAAGAGATAGTAATACATTAATGAAATTAAATTTAATTCTGTAGATATTAAAAAAAAATACATTAATTTCACCCAGTCCGATCACTCAAACGTCTATGGTTTGAGAGCTACAAAGTTCCCCCTTCTCTCCCCTTACAATGACGTCAGCTTTCTATCTTACAGAAGGAGATCCCGGTCCGCAGACCATCATGAGGCTCTTCAGCAGAGCAGAAATCATGCTAGTTAGAAAGAAATACATCATTTGAATGGTCTACATCGTGTGCTTGCAAACCAGACACGCATTGTAGACCGTTCAAATGAAGTATTTCTTTCTAACTAGCGTGATTTTGGCTTTGCTGAAGAGCCGCAGAACGGTCTGCAGACCGGGATCTCCTTCTGTAAGACAGAAAGCTGATGTCAGTGCAAGGGGAGAAAGGGGGAATTTTGTAAGCTTATAGCTCTCAAACCATAGAGATTTGAGAGATTGGACTGGGCACAATTAATTTATTTTTTATATCTACAGAATTAAATTTAATTAATGAAATACTATCCCTTTAACCCTTGCAATATTAGAGATGTCTCTAGTGTGTTATTAAGCAATGTGTTGGGGACCTTTCTAGCAGAGGTTAAAAGCCCCATTTTAATCAACATCATTTTTATGTGGTCCTTCAGAAACAATCGGTTTGCAACATGTTTTCCTTTTTAAGAAATTCCCCAAAGTGTCATACGGGGAGGGGTGTGAAAAGGTTCTGTAGAGGTTGGGGACAGAAAGAAGGTTGGTTATACTGAATTAGGAGCAGATATGGAGGACACATGAGAAGGCTTGACTAGGGAGGGAGAGGACATAGGAGGGACAGAAGTGAGGAAGAGGATTGTGGGGGAGCAGTACAAGAAACTGAGGAGAGGTAGAGACATTACACAATTCCAGTTTAAATTGAACCCAATTTTTCCGGAAAGCTACACCAGTCCATCCTCCATTTTGTATTTATCTTCCTTAATATGTTTGTTCATATTTGTTGTATAAGACCTTATAAATCTCCCTTTCTAAAGATACCGCAAGACAGGTTTTATTTGTTTTACAGGCAATTTATAACCCAATTCTGTGTCATGGTGCGTTATTATCAAGCTATCCTGAATACCTGACATGATTCCTCCTAGGCCATAATGGTTTCCAATATAAACTCCCTTTTTTGCAATTGAATTTTTTTTTCTGTTATTTTGGCCTAAGTATGGTATTATAGATTTTATACATTAAGCACCCATCTGCGTCAATGGGCATGTATTGATATTATAATCAAAATGTGTCTACTCACTGGTGAATGTAATTTATAGCCTCTCAGCTCTGTACATGTCTAAATCACCAGTCAGTTCCATTTAAACCAATTCGGTTAGTCATTTCTTCTGTAGATTGTTATATTCAGGGAGGGACATACAACTACAGTCCCTCCACAGTGCTATCCTTTCACACACACACACACACACACACACAGTGTGTTAACCCTTTGAGTGCCTGAGGGGTACAGAACGTGTACCCCTCTGGCACTCAAGGGGTTAAACCTGCTTATTTTAAATACATGTACAAGTAACTAAAAATAATTTTACCCTTCAACCCCTATTCTCAGAACAACTGGGGAGATTTATAAAAAAAACCCCACTCTTAGTACTTTTAAAGAACGGTCCGTAACCCTCTGAATGCAGAGGGGGACGCAACCCATTGCTTCGCAATGCATTTCGTGCCACTCTGGCACTCAAACGCAATGCGTTCCGTACCCCTCTTGCACTCAGAGGGTTAAGTCATGGTAATGTCTGGTCTGCAAAGCAATGCGTTGAGTACCACTCTGGCAACCAAAGGGTTAAGAACAGATTATACTAAGTGTGAGAAAGAAAGAGAGAAAATGTGTATGATTGGCGCACTTTTGTTAAATATAACCTTTATTATTCAAATAACAAAAATTACATGATACGATGTACAACTGAAGACTTCCATCATTCATCACATACACAGATTGATATAATGATCAATCAACAGACTGCTGGCCACATAAGTCTAAGCTCGAGATATTCAGAAAGTGGTGGTCACTGAAATTGTCTGTAATCAGAATAAAAAAGTTCTTATGCCACGGCCCGTCAGATTTCAGACATGTTTCCGTCATTTTTTGCATCCAATTCCGCCATCTCCGTCAAAGGGAAAAAGCTGTCTTAAAAGTGGCCGTGGTTTAATCTACCGGCATATTGTAAGGTATTTTCAAAAGAATATTCGTTTCAACGCTATTTTTTTGTCTGATTAACGTAATTTTTCCCCCACAAAATAAAAATGGTCTCAACTTGAAGAAGACAAATTAAAGTACTGTTAGCAGGAGTGAGAAGCAATTTGTCATTTCAAAGACGAAAAATGTCTTTTCTTTGAAAATTTTCGTTTCAAAGACAAAATGAAAGACAATTTTTAATGAGATCTTCTTATCGTCACTTTTAAAGTGGAACTATCATGTTGACATAAGTGAAGTTATATAGATTTGTCAGCCTCAAATAAACGTTATACTTATAAGTATATTGTTATTGGTTCCCATATCCCTCATAAATTATACCTTTATATGTCCAGATTAGCTAGCAGTAGAGCGCTGCCATCTTGGCAACGTGCTGCGTGAGGGGCAGCGCTCTGTCTCTGTTCTTGTGTCAATCAGATTATAAAATCTGCCCCTTCTGTCTTTTGTGCATGCTTGTCTGGCACGCAATGCAAGCTCCACTTATTGTTGTTGCTGAGCACAGCATCCTGTATAGCGAAGGTATACCCTTGTACGTTATACTTTTAGTAAACTGGGCAAAATAGGATAGGAATGAAATAGAAAGATTGATTTGTAGCCAATATTTGCCATTTGTCTACAGTGGAAGGGGTTAATATATTGAAAGATTTTATCAACAATACCTACTTGGCACAACACCCAAATATATATAAACACATAAGATCCATTCTGCTCCGCTCTGCTTGCTGCCAGACCGTGAACAGGCTGAGAAGCAGGCAGAACGTACTGATATACTGAGCTGAACATGAGTGCGCACTGAAACCTGGCCGTGTCTGACGAACAGTGCACAGTGTTCAATCTCAAATCTCTATGATGCGGATGCATCTTATTAGGCATGGTGAAGATCCAGACGTGGTAGACATCTTTTTCTCCTCGTGCCCCTTTTGAGCCCTTTTTCATACATCTCACAACTAATCAAACATTAAAACGGAACTTTCAGCTATTACTACAGTGTTTCTGAACTCCTGTCCTCAGGACCCACTAACAGGCCAGGATGTGATGATTTCCTTGTTAGAGCACAGGTGAGTTAATCAATGTGACTGAGCCTCTGATCACCACACCTGTGCTCTAGCAGAGAAATCCCTAAGTCCTGGCCTGTTAGTGGGTCCTGAGGACAGTAGTTGAGAACCACTGTATTACTAAGTCTCCATGCATTCATTAAGTGCATGGCGACTAGCTTGGAAATCCATGTCTTACCTTTAAAAAAAATTGCAGACTCTAAAGAAATCCTTGTCCTTTGTAGACCAGAACCCAGGCTACAGCACAGACATCTTGTCTGCGTGCCTGCGCCATCAGTCCCGGTCTCCATTGAGTAGCACTGCAGTGTACCACATGGTAACCGGAAGAGACTGATGACGAAGGCACACAGACCGCACTAACCTGCCTGTCAGTCTCCAAACGGAAAGAATTTCTTTAGAATCTGCAATTTTTTAAAGGTAAGAGATAGAATTCCAAGCTAGTCGGCATGAGTTTAATGAATAAGTAATAGCTTAAAGTTCCGCTTTAACGCTCTCCCGGACCTTATTATACCACTGTATACCCTCCCCCATGACTCTCTCCCTCCAGATATATTTTCTCTTTCACTTCTCTTTCACTTGTCTGCTATTTTCTATCTCTTTTTTTTCTCACCTCAGTCTTTTCTTTTATTTTGCATGGAGCTACATCCAGACTTTTATTATCTTTACCTTTATTGTAAAACCACGTAATTCTGAATGCAACTGTGGACATTTGAATAGCAATCTTGTTCTTTCGCCTTTATCCCTTGTGCTGAAATGTATAATATGCCCTTGATTTTGACGTGTATCTTGTGCTTTTTGGATGTACGCCTTTTTTCTTATTGTTATTTGCTTATTCTCAATAAAGCTTTTTTGAAAAAAAAAACAAAAAAAACAACAAAAAACAATAGTCTGAGAATCAAACAATTACTGCCATTTTAGAACTTATTTTTTTATTTGCCACATTTACCTTTAAACTTTTGAGTGCCAGAGGGGTACGCCACACATTGCTTTGCAATGCGTGGCATACCCCTCTGGCACTCAAAGGGTTAATTGTGTTATATATTAGTAAGTGGACCAATACGGCCAACTACACTTTCTTTTTCTAGGGGAGAAAACATAAAAGGCAGCTTGGTTCCACATTTCCTGAATAATTTTTCAATACATAAAGCTAGGTTTAATTATGTTATAAAAACGTACCTTTTAAATCAACAGACCATCTCAAGATACCAAAAACATTTTAATAGCCCATGATGTCCTTTCACAAAGACCTTTTTTCCTCATAATATTAGCTATTAAAACATGCTGAAAGAAGACTCTGCTTTGTTATGCATAGAATGAGACATCTATTTCATTGTGATAGTAAAGCTCAAAGGTTATTATGGATGCTGAAGTAAATGCATGAAGCGCATATTTTGCTAATAATTAAGAAAATAGGCTTGTGTGAAACCATTGTGGGAAAAATATTAAAGGAGAAGGAACATCCTATATAATAAAACGCTAGCGATGTTTGTCAGAAGACGTTATGCGCAGTAGAGACTGTGCATGTTCGGGCAGTCTCTACTGCGCAAGACTGCATTGCGTGGAGCAGTGAGGTAGTGGCCGCTTAACCCTTTGAGTGCCAGAGGGGTACGCAACTCATTGCAAAGCAATGTGTTGCGTACCCCTCTGGCACTCAAAGGGTTAACATTACCCGGACCTTGGCTTTTACACTAGTCTTCTAATAATCCCCCACTATACCTTACTATGGCCAGAAAACCCTAATGCCCTGTAAAGATTTTTTTCAGCGTGTGTTTGTTCAGACCTAGATGTCATGTCCGTAGGGGCTGACATGACAGTGAAGCATTCAGAGTGTGTGTACCTATTGATCATTTAAAGGGATAGTAATACTTTATTATTACTATCCCTCATATTGTAGGTATTTGCAAAATAAATTAATAGCCCCCAGGTTCATCTCTCAAACCTTTATGGTTTGAGAGATAACCGAAGGCAAAGTTCCCTCCTCCCTCCCCCTTCCCTGAAGTCAGCGCTCTGCTGTCTGCAGGGGAAGCCTGTTGTACGACAGGCTTGTGGCTGTACAGCTGAGCTGAGATCACGTTAGTGAAGAAGAATTATTTCACTTCTTCACTTCTTCTTCACTTCTACATGTGCTTTGTTTGCAAGAACATGTAGAAGACCGTTTCAGTGAAATAATTCTTTGTCACTAACGCGATTGCGGCTCTACTGTAGAGCCGCATGGTGAACGACAAACCGGATATCCCTGTAGTCAGCACAACGCTGACTTCAAGGAAGGGGGAGGGAGGGGGGAACTTTGCCTTCAGTTATCTCACAAACCATAAAGGTTTGAGAGGTGAACCTGGGAGCTATTAACTTATTTTTCAAATATCTACAATATGAGGGATAGTAATAATAAAGTATTACTATCCCTTTAAGGAACAGCTGGGTATGCAGTGCATTGTGGGAGGGAAAGGCAGTGGGGAAGAGGGAGACAGAAGGGGGGGTGTAGAGGTAGAAAATGGGGAGAGATAAGGAAAGAGATGGAGAAAGAAGGTTGCAGGTGAAGGGGGAGGGAAGCAAGTGGGTAGAGAAAGCAGACAGAGGGGAGATAGAGTAGAAGGGAAGTGTAAGAAAGTCCAGATATCCATTAGGAAGATTAGGCAACTGCCTAGAGGGCCAATTTTGAGGCATGGGATCTGTGCTGACCACACTTGCCACCTAATTTCTGTGTGTGGTCAAAACAATCCTAATCCCCTTTACTACTGTTTAAAACGAAGCTTTCACCAAATGAAAGTTACCCACAAATAAGTATGTGCATAACAATAAGCATATCCATACTAGCATTATCAGCAATATGTCCAGCGTTACTGACAAATCTAAGTAGTTCTGAGATGGTCAGGCAGGCACCAGAGCAGACATCTTGCCAAAGAGACATCTGTGCGCCTGCGCTGCCTGTCCTGGTCTCCTCTAGGATTAGTGAGGAGGAGTTGCATTGTACCTTAAGGTACAGGAAGAGACTGATGGCGCAGGAGCACAGATGCCTCTACAACAAGATGCCTGCCTGACCATTTCAGAACGAGTTGGATTTGTCAATAACGCTGGACTTATTTCGGATAATATAGCATGGATATGCTGATTGTTATGTGCATAATTATTTGGGGTAACTTTAATTTCAGCGATAGTTCCTCTTTAAAGGGACAGTAATGTCCCATAAAAAAATGTTCTACTTTTATAGAGCTTAAAAAAATAAACTATGTCCCACAAATCCTATCTCTCAAACCGCTATGGTTCGAGAGATATTTGCACTGAAAGTTCCCCCCTCCCATTCTCCTGATGTCACCTGTACAGCTAACAACAGGAGATTCGAGACATGCGACTGGAGGAGGCTCTTCAGCAGAATTACTTCGCTGGAACCATGCACACTTTTTAGACCTTTCCAATGAAGTAATTATTTTTAAATAATGCAATTTTGGCTCTGCTGCAGAGCCGCCGGTTGGTCCCCAGACTGGGATCTCCTGCTGTCAGCTAGACGCTGAGGTCCGGAGAAGGGGAGAGAGAGGGGGAACTTTCAGTGCAAATATGATTTGTGGACATAGTAGAAGATTTTTTTATGGGACATTAGTCTCTTTAATGCTGGTTGTTTGATGTCCCTTTACTAGTCATTATATTACTGCTTGGGTATAAGAGACTTCTCTAGCACTGGTTTAAAGGGATAGTAATGGCTGCTTTTAACAAAGTTTAATATGGTAGACATTAAAAAAAATAATTGATGTAAATCAGGTCTGTCAAACATGTACAGTCATGTGAAGAAGAAAGTACACCCTCTTTGAATTCTATGGTGTTACATATCAGGACATAATAACAATCATCTGTTCCTTAGCAGGTCTAAAAATTAGGTAAATACAACCTCAAATACACAACACATGACGTATTACACAATGTCATGATTTATTTAACAAAAATGGCTAGTAATTGCTGCTTTTAACAGTGTTTAATATTGTAGATATTAACAAAAGAAAATAACTGATATAAGTCCGGTCTCTCAAGCAAGTATATTTTGAGAGATATATGCTTCTAAAGTCCCCCCTCCCTCCCCTTTCACAGACGTCAGCGCTCTAGCTGACAGCATGAGATCCTGCTCCCAGAACCTGCCGGCGGTTTTTCAGCAGAGCCGAAACAGTGCTATCTAAAAAGAAATACTTAATTGGAACGGTCTACAAAGTGTGCCTGGTTTGCAAGCACACTTTGTAGACCGTTCCAATGAAGTATTTCTTCCTAGATAGTGCTATTTCGGCTCTGATGAAGAGCCTCCATCCAGTCGCACAACCAGAATCTCATGCTGTCAGCTAGAGCGCTGACGTCTGTGAAAGGGAAGGGAGGGGGGAACTTTATAAGCATATATCTCTCAAACTATACATGTCTGAGACCGGACTTTTATCGATTTTTTTTTTTTATATCTACAATATTAAACTTTGTTAAAAGCAGCCATTACTATGCCTTTAAGAGTAATTTGTCCTTGTATGTTATAGGCTGAAGGCTTTTTATGTGTCAGTGGATGGGGCTGGGGGTGGAGTCATGTGAGAAGTAGGGTGGAGTTACTGTTGGTGCTGAGGGGCCCTAGGAGGTCTTGCCTGCAGCTGGCTGAGATGAGTCTCTTGCCGTGATATTAAAGATTAACTCATGGTGCATTTAATAAATGTATCTGGTTATTATTGGTGTTGTTTATTCATAAAGAACTAACAGATTCCACAGGGCTGTCATTCAGTCAAAATTTCACTCTAATGTCTGTATATTCAAAAGAAAAGTGGAGAAGTTCTGGGGCAAACCATTTGCCCTATAGGGGAGAACTAAAAAGTCCAAAAATTCCTATTGATTTTAACGGGGATTTTAACCCTTTCAATGCTAGTGCGATCTGCAACGCATTGCTTTACTCAGGGGGGGGGGGGTAAACCCTACAACATATTTATTTATTTACATTTTAAGTATTAGTATCCCTTACCTTCATTATACTCTTTTACTTTCTACGGAGCAGTCGACCTGGCCAGTACTGGTGGGAACTGTAGTAGTCTTTGGCAATTCTGGAGTGAACCAAGAGCATTGTACAGGATAAATGAAAATCTCAATTGGTTTAAATGGGACATTTAACACCTTGAATGCTAGAAAGGTTGCCAACACTCTAGGATTCAAGTGTTAAAAATCCTATTTAATTCAGCGGGATTGTGCATATTTATATTTGTCCCCTTTGATGGAGTTGACTTTCTCCAAAATGACTCCTTTTTTGCAGTAATCGACTATACAGGACAAGGGGTTATGCACTAAGGTGTGATAAAGAGGTGATAAAGTGAAGATGACTTCTGCAATGATATCACTTCTCCAGTTCCTATGTTATTCTATAGAGCTTATGCAATAAGATCTCAAAAGTTGGAAAAATCTCAGTTCATTGGCTCCATAGAGTAACAAAGAACTTCTCCAATTTAGCATCTCTTTATTACACCTTAGTGTATCTCCCCCAATGGCTTCTTTTACATTTTAGAATTTGTGATGTGAACAAAGCTGTTTGATACTCAGTTGGTTAAGAGGTATGTATCAAATTTTAAACACAATTCTAGTCTCTTCACATGATATGGAATAAACTGTTCTGAACTATTTCCAAACATATAATTTATTTAACAAAGAAAACTATATCACTTGTTTTCGGCTGTGTATTTATAGTATGCTGCCCTACAATGGATTGCATCTTGTGTGATCAGGACATTTATTTATATAGTAAATCTCAGATCTGAGTCTGGTTTGTCTTTGCTTACAAAATGTTTTCAGTTTCAAAGGGGGTCCCTCATTCTACATACCCTACGATGATGGTTGTCAATGCTTTTGTGGTGACAGAACCTTTTAGTTTCACATAAAATCTCTGTGAAACCCTAACAATCAAAAGAGTTAATCCTTCCACAATTAATTATACACATCACTAACATCCATGGAGTTAATAGGGTACCCACATCCTATATAATAATTCTCTAATGTATGTTTGTCAGAAGCTGTCATGCGCAGTACAGACAGCTGCGCCAGCTGCAGTCATGCACAGTACCGACTGCCGGTGCCACGGCTGATAACGGAGCTGGGCGCTCCGATCAGCCGCGGTGCGGACAGTCTCTACTGTGCATGAATGTGCCACGGCCGTTGCTGCCTGTCACTGTGGCCCGTGTACACGGCTGTTCAACTAGTCAAATATATTTGGATCTGGCTGTTCCTAGGTTCAGAAAACACTTGGGGCTGTGATCCACCTAAATCATTAATACTGCACTCCGTGACCCAATTGCACCATTAGTATTATGAAGGGTGGACCACTAAAACATCATTACATACTTGCAAGCAGGTAACCTTCCAGGACCGAAGGAGCAGGAGGACTTGACTTCTGGGGGCACGGCAACATGATGAGCCTTATAGTATAGTGGTTTAGGATATTGTCATTGGTATATGGGAAGGGGTGTGGGCTGAAGAACAAAGTGATATATATATATCTGTTGTCTTAGTTAGTGCAGCCACCATTTAGAGAAATTAGACAACTTTCTGTGTCCCTCCCTCCCTTTCTTTCATTGTTACAGCAGGTTTGTGGTTGCGGATGGGTCCTCGACAGTAGAGAAAGAAACTGCACTTGCCCATCAGGGCTTTGGGGAGTTAGGCCCTCCCCCACTGTTCCCACACAGAAAATCTATTTAACCTTTTAAAGATTAAAGCGGAACTACCAACCTTAAAAAACATCCAAAATAATTCCCCATCTGACAACTAGCTGCTCAGTAGCGCGTCTCTAGATTTCTTACCGCGTTCAAGAGAATGAGCCACTACACCGGGACTGAGAAGCAGGACGGAGCACAGACATCTTTCCATAGTGACGTCTGCGCTCCTGCTCTGTCAGTCCCTCTTGGAGCCGAATGTCTCCTAGCAACGCCTCCTAGAGCCGTCTGGGACTGACAGAGCAGGCGCGCAGACATCACTATGGAAAGATGTCTGCTCTCCGTCCTGCCTCTCAGTCCCATTGTAGTGGCTCATTCTCATGAACGCAGTAAGAAATCTGGCGACTAGAGCTACTGAGCAGCTGGTCGCCAGATGGGGGAATTATTTTGGACAACATTTTTTAAGGGTGGTAGTTCTGCTTTAAAGGGATGTGCAATGCATTTCAAAGCAATGTGTTGTACAAATATCTGGTTAACACAGAAAACACAAACAGGATAAGTGTATATAAACTGGTCACCATAGCATATAATCTGGATACTAAAGCAATATGTAAACTGGAAAATAAGCAAACCGACCTAAAACAGGAGTGGATCGCTAGTGAAGGAGCATTGATATTGTGTTGGTCACACCCACAAGGGGTTGGTCAGCAAGGCAGAGACACCTCCCACAAGTTGTCTGCCTCGTCTACATAACAGGTAGTCCAGCCCTGAGCATATACTATGGGGGAGATGTTCAGAAAGTGGTGGTAACTGAAATTGTCTGTAATCAGAATAAAAAAGTTCTTACACAATGATCCGTCAATTCTCAGACATATTTCCGTCATTTTTTGCATCCAATTCCGCCATCTCCGTCAAAGGGAAAAAGCCGTCTTAAAAGTGGGTGTGGCTTAGTCTTCTGTCATAATGTAAGGTATTTTGAGAAAAAAATATTCATTTGGACGTCATTTTTTTGTCTGATTAACGTCATTTTTTCCCGACATAATAAAAATGGTCTAAACTTGGAGAAGAAAAATTAGTTTCAAAGACAAAAAAAAGTCTTTTGTTTCTTTGAAAATGTTCGTTTCAAAGACAAATTGAAAGACAATTTTTAAAATCTTCTTACCGTCATTTTTAATTCTTTAGACGAATTTTCAAACGTGACGATTTACTTATGAAAATATCATCCTTCTTTTACCACCAACTCACGATCCGACAAGTTTTTCATTATGAAGACTTTATGAACATCTTCCCCTATGTTTCTCCTATAGAAACACATCCCTTGCTCAGAAAATAGGCCTTTTGGAATGAACAGAATAATATATTTGTGCTCATTGCTAAATATGCATATTTGAAATATGCCAGAAATTTGCTATGTTTTCTGGTCTTTTTCCAATTCAGTATTTAGTAAACTGGCCCCATTATTGTGGCTTTCAAATTCATCAGAGATATTCAGAAGTAATCATATTGCTCTATAAGTAAAGCTAATTAACCTTTTAAACCTTTGTGTGCCAGGGAGACTCCCAATGCATTGCTTAGAAATGCCTTGGGCATCATTCCGGCACTCAAATGGTTAATGACTGGAAGGGTGTGCAACGCATTGCAATGAATTGGGCAATGCGTGATACACCCTATCATCCTTAAAGGGTTAGTAATGCCCGAAATAAAGTTTGTTCTATATGGTAGATTTTACAAAAATAAAGTATTTGGAGAAAATCCTATCTCTTAAACCTTAATGGTTTGAGAGATATTCACCACTAGAGTCCCCCCTCACTCCCTCCTATCAGCAGTAAAGCTGACAGAAGGAGATCCATGTCAGCCGACACTAGGAGACTCTTCAGCAGAGCCGCAATAGCGATATTTAAAAAGAAATATTTAATTGTAACGGTCTACAAAGTGTGCTTGCAAACCAGGCACACTTTGTAGACTGTTCCAATGAAGTAATTCTTTTCCAATATCGCTATTTCGGCTCTGCTGAAGAGCCACCAGTTGGTCCCAGGACCAAAGGGAGGGTGGGGGGAACTTTAGTGGCGAATATCTCTCAAACCATTATGGTTTAAGAGATAGGATTTTCTCCAAATACTTTATTTTTGTAAAATGTACCATATAGAATAAACTTTATTTCGGGCATTACTAACCCTTAAATGGGTTAACAATGCATTAATAAAATGATCCTGCATGAAATTCTACATTGCAAATTTGCCAATACATGGACCAAGAAATGAATTCACATTTGGATGAACCAGTTTCTGGATCTTTGAACAAACTCTTGATTTATTTAGTTTCTTGGTGCTTTCAGACTATTGAATAAACTGTAAATCCTTAGTTACCAGGAACTTTAAAAAGACAGCAGACATCTAAACAGATTACATCATTGAGACCTGATAGAGAACAGAACAGTCTCAATTCATGATAATATAAAATGTAAATTCCTATAACCCAGCCATGGCAAACTCAAATGCATTTCCATCCAAGTTACTTGTGTCTTTAGTCTCTGCACTGGAGCCACAGGAAGGCAGAGGGAGAAGTCCTGCTTGTCTTGTGTGTGTTCTTGCAGTGATACATTTAAGTTGTTGAATATTAATGGGTCCTTAAGGACTTATAGGAGTACCTCTCAATTACAGAGATCGAGGACAAATCTCAGAGAATCTATATTATGGAAACTTTGAGGGTTAAAATCTAGAAAATCTCAGCGTGAGACATTTTTAAAACGGACAGTAATACTTGAAATGTAAAAAAAATATGTTACAGAGTTTATCCCCCTCAGTAGAACTAGGGTACTCCCACTGCTGAAAGGAGTTTTATTCAATAGTTATTACAACTCAAATTTGAATTTTTTTATGTGCAGTATCACAGTAGCCTGAAATAGTAGAGTGGTGCTGTTGCTACATCATACTATGGACAGCTTTGATCAGTTGACCATAAATCTCCATAGGGTGGTGTAGCAACAGCGCCAATGCACAATTTCAGGCAACTGTGATACTTCAAGCTCTCAGGCAGACATACTATCCACAGCACCTCCCATCAGTAAGTCAATATATGGCACAGCGGGGTGATAGCATCCTACGCGTTTCGTATAAAAAATATATACTTCCTCAGCCCGCTGTGCTTATTTTCCCCCTATTGCTGTGCCATATATTGACTTATTGACAGGAGGTGCAGTGGGTTGTATGTCTGCTTGAGAGATTGAGATCTCTGCCCGCTGTTACAGAGGATGAAGACAACAACAGATCCGTTGGTGAGACCGAGATCCTGGGAACACAGTTCCAGAGTCGGGAGGGAAGCAGTCAACCCAAATTTCCAAGCTCATTGTGCTTCTAACATACACCTGCCCGCTTGGATATACTGAAAGGCAACATTTGATATTCATTCCAGCATAGACAGTTTTGAAACGGCACATCTCATTTGGGGTGAACTTTATATTTTGTATACATCTTTTGATATTTTTCAGTGAATTCACTGTTTTTTATAGCGTTATTAGCCCCTTTGGATGCAAAGGGACCATTTATTAGTAGTTATTCTAGGTTTATTTTATCCCATGTGTATTTACTTCATTAAATGTATTATTTATACTACTGCTCTCCCTTTCTTCTCCTTTTTTCTTTATCCTATATAATAATTCGCTAGGATGTTTGTCACGATGCAGTCATGCGCAGAAGAGACTGCGAGCGTTGCGGTCAGTCTCTACTGAGCATGACTGTATCGCGTGAGTTAGGCAACGCAAGACTGCATCGTGTGGAGCAGGGAGGTAGCGGCCGCTTAACCCTTTGAGTGCCAGAGAGGTACGCAACGCATTGTAAAGCACTCAAAGAGTTAACATTACCCGGACCTTGGCCGGTGTACACAGGCTTTTACACTTTACACGGGCCACAAAACCACCCAGCAACCTCGGCTGGTGGCCGGACCCTGCTTTCTTACTGGCCACTCTGCAGTCATGTACAGTACTGACTGCCCGAATGTGTCGCGGCGTGTTCGGGCAGTCAGTGTTGTGCATGACTGCAGAGCGGGCAGTCTCTACTGAGCATGACTGCAGCACGCACAGCAGCCTCTACTGCACATGATTGCATCGTGGCAAACTTTTTTTAGCAAATTATTTATATAGGATAAAATTGGGCAGTGTGGCAAGCATCTGGAAAATGTAGTAATACAGTTTTCAACCCCTTGAGTGCCAGAGGGGTACGCAACGCTAGGAATGTTTAGAATGTCGAGTAATTCTAGAGGAACTAAACTGCATCATAGGGAAAAATACACACGTACACTGATTTAAATTTAACTCTTTCAGTGATAAAAAAGCAAAGCATTGCAGCGGCCATCTCTCATACATAGAGGGGTTTAAACATTAAGTAATGTGGAATTTTTTATTTGCCAACTGCAGTGCGGTTAGTTTTCTCCAGAATTATTAATTGTGGATTCTGTTACTGAAGGGGTTAAACACCCCATTTAAATCAGAGAAGATTCTTATTTGACCCCCTATGGTGCAATTATTTTGCCCCAGAGTTGTTTCAATTCTTCTCAGTCCGTCCGCCTCACAATTTCTTATAATAGCTAGTTGTCATTTTAACGTGAACACCCCTGTAAGGACAGCAGCCAGATGAACAGGGATTTTAATTATCTACAGGCAATTGATGTCACCACATAATGCAATTACAGGACAATGTGGATGTTACGGATGAGCAGGACCACACGTACAACATCGCCACTGTGAGAGATTTCAGCCAACGCACTGCCTTTATCACAAAGCTATTCTGATTCCTTTTCTCTTCATGTTGTGCAGATTAGCGGGTCTCTGGATCATGTTTTTTGCTATTGTAACAATAATCCTTTTTAAAGGAACACAGGCTTTAGGACACCTAAGATTTATTCTTGGAATCAAATCTGGAGTTCTCAGTACAGAAAAATGTCAGGGCAAGGGTGCGCGGTTCCTCTCCTGAGGGTTGCTGACAGGCTAGTTTTCAGAGACAGTACACGGTTAAACATTTTGATTAGTGTTATAAAGAACAGTGTTAACTCTTTGAGTACCACAGAGGTATCCAATACCTCTCTGGGGTTCACAATAGAATTGCCGCACTATAGTTGGCATCCAACACAACAGCTTGTTCAATATGTCGTGACCATGAAAAAGGCGAGATCAGAATCCGGGCCGCGCCTGGCTCTCTCCCACTTCTCTGTGTGCAGAATGACAGGGCAGAGCAATCAGAGAACTGGAGAGAGAGCCCGGCCCAGCGCTCAGCAACATTTAGAAAACAACAAAACAATCAGATTGAGGTACATTTTTAATTAATTGCTGCTGGAGTACCATGTCTCCTCCTGCCTCCATTGCTGGCCGCCTCCTGCAGCTGAATCCTTCCTCTGTGCGCTGGTAATGGGCTCTGTCGCCGGTATTTATTCTGTCTTATCTGACAGCTGACTACAACTCCCATCATCCCCAATACAATATTACTTTGAGTGAAATATGTGCATTTTGTTTCGGCAGGCATAGCTCACTATAGCGGTAGGGAGAAATCTTGTAACCACTGTATTGAAATCATACCTGGGAACTCTCCGGATTTGCCCCAGAGACTCCGGTTTTGACAGAGCTTTACCGGGTCTGCCAGGGAGAGGCTGATTCCTCCAGATGTGGGGAGCTTGTATTGAAACTCTGCCCACATCTGCTGTTTCTCCTGGTGTTCCTCCTTCCCCAGCCTTCTGTGTGACACCTTTTAAGCCCTTCCCCCAACTCGTGTTAGGCCCCGTCCCTTTTTGACACGATTCATGTCATTATTGTCACGCCCTGCTGCAACAGAGGACTCCCCTCTGGGTCGACCTCAATTGGAAGTTCCCAGGTATGATTGAAATGTAGTCCTCTATGCGGCCTTTAAACCTGCAACATCAGAATCTAGCACTATTGATGAGGGCGAGAATCTGGTCTCGCCCTTTTCATGTTCGTGACATTTTGAACACGCTCTTGTGTTGGTTGCCAAATAGAAGGAGACATTTCAGTAGAATACCCTTCTCTGGCACTTTGGTTGTTTTCATAAAGACAAAGAGGAGCAATTTGTTGTAGACCTCTCTAGTACTCATGGGGTTAAATACCAGATATAAATCGAGGAGAAATTTCATTTCCACTCTATGGTGCCGTTGGTTTGTTCCAGGAGTAAGGCCCTACAACCTAAAAATGTAATAGGGTCCTGTACATTTAAATACAATGTTCTCCAAGACAGAATTTGTAATAAAAAAGGATGTATTTCATTTTAACCCTTAGAGTGTCAGAGGAGTACACAACAAATTGTTCTACAATGCTTTTCGTACCCCTCTGGCACGCAAAGGGTTAAATGTCCTATGTTCAAAAGAAAATATAGTCTTACAACGGAATTCTTAAATGCCAATTTTTCTTGTCATTTCAAAGAGATAAAGAAATTGATTTTACTAGATAATGCCATGTAAGACAGTTTTAGAGGAATGGTCTTGAAAGTGGATGTGATCAAAAGTAATGTTAAATGGATAGTAATGTTTCACAAAAACAGCAGCTCCAATTAATCTTCATAGTATTTGGGCCATGGAGAGTGTTAATTAAATTCTGTCAAAGTTGTAGTTCAAGAGTAATTGAATGATAAAGTTTCCCCCTCCAACCCCTTTTACCTAGCGTAAGCCACCTCCCCTCAGATGTGCAATCTAGTTGCTTGAACAGCAAGGGATAATCTTCTTACTGTGAGAACAATGAAAAATCTGCCCCCCCTTGACAGGTTTTTCAGCTTTTTCCCTTATCCTGATTGAAGATTATCCCTCTCTGCAATGTACCTGGGCACCTCCCTGCTGCTCTGAGCTGAGCAATGTATATCAGTAAAAGGGGC
>CM074718.1:56517757-56742757 GCA_037306005.1 Rhinophrynus dorsalis
TTTAGTGTAGATGTGAGGGAAAGGTTTAGGGTTAGATTTAGGAGTAGAGTAGGGTAAAAAAAAATAAAAAAATCATAGAAATCTCTCTCTGTCACTCACTATGTTTAGTCATTTGATTTTCTGTCCACCTGCTGTGAAAGGGAAGGTGGGAGGGGCAGCAAGACATAGGAAAGGGAGGAACAAGCGTGGTGAAATGGAAGATGGGTGAGGCAAAAGTAAATTGAAAGCGCCAAAAGGGTGGGCAGGAGAGGAAATGAAAGCCACTCCTGTCAAAACCAATGCCCCCAGCAAACCGTACGCATTGACTTTGAAAGAAGTGGCTAGGCAGCTTAACCTCCAACACCACCCCCCCAGGCATTCCTGTCAGGATAAAATGCCGCTTGACACTCTTAGCATTGATTGTTCAGTAATTTTATAGACCTCTCTAGTTTATCAAAGGGTTACATGTATTACTTGAATCAGTTTGTTCGCTCTGGAGTGGTCCTGGAGCACAGGTTCAGGAAGCTCTGATCTACAGGCTGAACTTCTTATATATAAATATCCAGAATGAATACTTTATGAAAACTACAACGTGCTGTCATTCATCATTAATCCTTTGAGCAGCAGAGGTTTCCAACGTATTGCAATGTGTTGGACAACTCTCCGGCACTCAGAGGGTTAATCTTTCAGCGTCTATGGCCACTGGTGAAGAGGATTCTTTTAGAGTCATTCATGCTCTGTAAAGTTGTGACGTAGGACGTTTGGTTAATGAAGCGTAGAGAAAGACAAAGGTTAGACTTACAAAAGGAACCTGTTCATTTAAGCTGCGCCCCATTGCCGTACTATAAATTAAGCCAGCCAGGTTCGATTATGGCATCATGTAAAAAGAAACAGATAAAATGGACATAAGACTGCCGAAGTGCATGGATAATTATATTGATTTAAGCACACAATGGAACAGCGAGTGTAGTTTAAAAATAGCACCAAGGAGAAGATAAGAGATATGAACAAACAGCCCAGAAACCAATAAGAAATGTGGATATGTGTCTGCATATGGAGTCTTTCAGGAATGAGGCCAGTTGTACTAAGAAACTGGGACATCTGCGCAGAGAACAAATTAAAATTCCCATTGACTTATATGGCGTATTTAACGTCTTGAATGCTAGAGAGTGGTCTCCAACGTATTGTATTAACCCTTTCGGTGCAAGAGGTTTGCAATGCTTTGCACACCACACTGGTACTGAAAGGGTTACAGGAATATAAACATCTAATAATAGTAAATCATAATCCCTCATTGCATCCTAACTAATAAGAATCTCTCATTACATACTAAATTCGCTTATAGACTGCCACGCAAATTGTCAAGCAGAAGGGCACTGAAGAGTACTGTGGGGTGTTTTTATTTTTCTTCCTTTAATGGGATAGTAATACTTACAATTTAAAAAATATATATATTTTAGGGTCTGTAGATCATAAATCTCCATAGGATAGTGTAGCACATTTTTCAGGCCACTGGGATATTGCACCTAAAAAAATTCAAGTTTGAGCTGTTATAATGTTTTAATAAAATATCTCAGCAGTGGGAGTATCCTTGTTTTATTCAGGGGGATAAACCCTAAAATATATATATTTTTTTACATTGTAAGCATTACTATCCCTTTTAGCTTGCAAATTGGATCATTAGAACTGTAAAATATTAGGGTCTTTAAAAATAAATAAATGATGGCCATTACATAATTGGTGCACATGCTCAGACGGCTCACGATGAAACAATCACTCTCAGTGCTATACCAGCTTCCATCAATAAATGGCCCTGAAGTGAAGCTACTTACACTTGAAAAAGCAATCAGCAGCTTCAACCCCACCTGTGAAAAGTTCTTAAAATATATAGACTTCTTTTACATGCTGTATACATTCGAGACCTCCTTCCTCATATTCTGCATGAAATACCATATGTATTCTTCGTATGTGCAACCTAGGGTCTCTTCATTAACCCTTTGAAAACCAAACACAAATATAAAGAAGCAGGTGCACCAAAACGTGTAATGATGATGAAATCAAGCAGGAGTAAAAGCAAAATATACTTTTATTGTTGCAAACATTTAAAATCACGGACAGTACCTTCAGTCTTTTCTGAGCAGCAGGAGGAATAGTTGTTTAGCGGGTACCTTTCAGACTGCAGATGTAGTAATATTTCAGACAGACATGTTTCGCGCACACCAACGCTTAGTTATGATCAAGACTGAAGGTACTGTCTGTGATTTAAAAATGTTTGCAACAATAAAAGTATATTTTGCTTTTACTTCTGCTTGATTTCGTCATCGTTACACGTTTTGGTGCACCTGCTTCTTTATATTTGTGCCTGAAGTGAAGCCAACACCAGTAAATTATGGAAAAAATGGATAATGTAAACCCATGTAATTGAACACTGACTAAATATAAGCTCAAGAGATCTAAACCAATAACCAAAAGCTATGTTTAGGTGACAGTGTGGAGAGCAGGGGAGACTAACTACAGCACATACAGATTCTTTGATACAATCCCACAAAAGATATGGAGAGAAAAAAAAAAATTTGAAAATAAATCCACCTTTAGTTAGTTAAAATCTCACTGAAATTCATAAGCGCAAAGAAATACAGATTATGTTTTTCAACTCCCCCCCCCACCCACCAATAGAAAAGCACTAAAAACAATGGAGTGGAATTAACAGATGTCAATATATTTATTTTGTCGCAAAAAAACAAAACAATTTGCAATTTTTTGACCTTAACTGTGGTTTTAACAGACTTTTGCCACTGAATGTACCTTAATATGGGCAGAAGATCCCACTGGTCACTATGAATAAATTCTCTGTGTACTGGCTCCCAAAAATGAATTTTAACACATGACAGGAGGCTCCTATTTGCTATAACTTTCTTTAACTCACCTCCAATAGCAGCAAGTAGTAAAAAACAGGAACAACCAATCAGAACAAAGTTACAGTATTAAGTCATCTAGTCAGGAATTCCACTTCCTCTTTCTTGCTGCTCATATCCATACTGCAGGTCAGAGTTTTTTGTTTCCGATAAATTACTATTTCATGTCAGATTTAGGTTTGTGTTTGTTTACCTAATTTATGTGTACCATTTCTAGGTGTCCTTTTCTTTTTATGCCCCCTTTTCTCTATTGCATAGCTACTATCCTGCTATTTTATTGTTGTTAGTCCATTTTTACCTCATTCTTTTGCACTATTCTGTTTTGGGCTCCTGCTCTCATCTCTCTGCGTCTTGGCCTGTTCTACTCCCAGTCTCCGCTCCCTTATATAAATCGCTCTCTTCAGCGCCCGCTTTCCTCTCCTCCCGTTGGACGGAGTTAGGCCATTTGGCTTTCATCATGTGATATTTTGGGCGCCATTTTGTGTTAATTTCTTCTCGGTTCTCTGTTCCTCGCATTGCTGCGTGTAGCCCTTGCGGAGAAGCATCACTGTTTGGCTCTGTAACACTCTGATTTTCTACCCCAAGAGGAGTTTTTATTATTCAGCATTACACAACCGAGGGTGAGCGCCTGTCTCTGTTCCCTATCTTCTCAATTACAACTACCTGTGCCACTGTCTTAGAGGGTGAGCCCCTCCTTTAGCCCTGCACTTTATACACCTTTCACCACATTTATTTTATTGCCACAGAGGGTGAGCCCCTCTTTCTAGTACATTACAACTTGCCATTTGTTACTACAGATTTTACTGACTTAGAGGGTGAGCCCCTTTACCACTTATCCTTACTTTGTCACTGAAGTTTTCTTTCTCCTGTTGGATTGAGTTTTGCTTTTCCATTCATTGTGTGAGCATAGTCCTACTGTTATTATTGCCTACTGATATTTCTGTCCATCCTGACCTGCATCAGATTTGGGAAGTACCATTGTATTGACCTCATCTAGACCCGATTAGGGTGATTGCTTTTGTCATTTATTTTCAATACATTTTTTTAACCTTACCTAATTGCCTGAATGTTCTTACAAAACCGTGACAGTTACTTACAAATTTGTAGTTCAAACGCTATTCAAGAGGAAAGGATCACCCTCATGGCCACCTCCCATCAGATCCAGAATCCGGTCCTGGGACTGGACAGATACTGAGTGAAGATCGTCCCTCGCTGTAAGTATAAGGAAAACCCTGCCTCCCCCACCCCCTGACGGAGTGCATGATTTTCCTTTTGCTTACTGAAGATTGTCACTCGCTGCCTCTCCATCAAGACCAGACAGAGGCAGCAAGATGCTGCCAGAAGGGGCATCTTTTCAACAACAAATCTGTAAATAACTATAAATAGCGCAACATGTTAAACAAGTTGTAAAGAATAAATCAGAGCCAATATTCTATTGAGGTATTACTGTCACTTTAAATGGCTGTCCAAATTCTCCTCCCTGGGAGCATCTAGCTTTACAGAATTTAGAAAATGATTCCTTCCTGCTAGTTTATTTTATCCCTTTGGTGGAAGCAGATGTGGTCCAGCCTGGGGTTAGGAGTAGAGAGGCAATTTCAGGACATGCAAGTGACTAATAATATACAGATTGTGCCACACAGGTTAGAGCCCTCTGTTCTATGGTTAAAGAGTCCTCAATGCATTGCACAGCCCTCTGGCACTCAAAGGGTTAATACAATGAAAACCTGGTAAAGGGTCCACTTCAAGTTAAGTGGGTTTATCGGGAGGCTTTAGAATTCCTATTTAAATGGAAGAGAATGTTGGGAGTTGGTATTTGTCCTCTACTGGCACAGATGACTTGGCCCAGAATTGCCCTGCTTTTCTGCCTAGCACATCAACTTGAGTGTTCCTGCAATTAAACAATTATAGATATTTGCAAAGACAGATTTTTCTGTGTGTTTCATCTACATTGTCAAGCCTGGAGAAAGTCAAACATTCACATCCTTCTACACTTTCATGCCTTGATCAGACAAGCACCAGCCACATCATCTCCTACACTTAGGCACCATATTATCCACTGTTTAACCCTCCAAGTGGCAACTCCTACGCCAAAGAACTGCAGGACCAAAAGCTTGACCCTCCAAGTGCCATCTCCTATACACTTCAGTATTAGGCTGACCATATGTACCATTTTAAAAGGGACAGTACTGTTTTTTTTTCCCCATACATCCAGACTGTCCCTTCTTTTTAATACAAATGTCAATTTGTTTATTTCTCTTAAGATAAAGTAAATTGGAACTTCCTTTAGTCACACTAGTGGTTTTACTGTACACACTGATTACCATAGAGTCTTATGACTCGAGTGACTGATAACTGTCTAAGAGTCTTGAGCCTATGGTAAATTACAGTGACATGACGATGAGTCATAAGACTCTATGGTAATCAGTGCGTACAGTAGACACAGTAAAACCACTAGTGTGAGTGACGAAGAGAGGAAGTTCTGATTTACTTCAAGGGCAGGCTTTTCGGCCAGAGAGAGAGAGAACATTGCTAGTAAGAGATGGAGCAAATGCGTCCTCGCTGCTTGCAGCTTATTGAGATCGGACTTGGGAGTGACGGAGTCCCACTGTCCGTCTGTCCCACACCCCGTCCCATTTTTGTCTCAAGGAGATATGGTCGGCCTATTCAGTATCCACTTAATCCTAAGAATGACAACTTTTACATCCAGGCACTACTACCATTTCCTCCACTGTTTAGCTTTAAGTGCCAGAGGGATAGACAGCTGTACACCACTCTAGTGCGCAGAGAGTTAAAAGGCACAGCCTACACGAGAACAATCTGCAGATACCACCCACACACACTATATGTTGGACTACAACTCCCACACATCCACAGCTGGAGAAACAGAACAGAGAAAGAGAGGGTCATTTTGCCAGAGATCAGATCTCAAACATTTTAGTGGGGCTAAAAATATTGGCGACCATATTATTTTCCATATAAGAGAAGAATGGTAGCGTTATTCAACCCATATTCCTACAAGTTTGCTTCATGGATCAGTAGGAGTGCGGACTGGAACTTTCACCCTCATGACATTTAACGTTATTGAATGTAGATGTTAACAAGGTCTAGAAGTTGTGCAATTATTATTTTTTATCTCCGTATTTCAAAAGCGATATCAGGTGACATCACAAGTTCTTCCTACACTACAAGTTGTACCACACAGCTCTGCAGGATGTCCCCTGCTTTGAATTTCTGCTCCCACATTCCTCCCCAGCTCTCCTTAGGAGCGAGTGCGCTCCCTTCAATGCGTACGTGTCCCCTTTTGTCTCCTTCCTGCACCCAATACACAAAAAGAATGTAAAAATGGTGGTAACACCAAAGCTCACTTCTCCCTCATTCTTCTATCTCCCTTCCTCCTCCCAGCGATATGAGCACCTGGGACAGTTATAGCAATCTCAGGAGTTTAACCCTTTGAGTGGCAGGAGGTATGCAATGCAGGGATACAAATCTTTGTACAAATAAACAAAAAACCATCCCATATATCGCACCACCGTCATATGATAAGTGTATCAAACAGACTTCATTTAAAACATCGCACTTTATTTCAAATACGTATAAAAATCATACTTGCTGTTTGTGATATCAACGGAGAACAAACGGAGAATGAATGGGGTGAGACTTACAGAGTCGGTACAGCAGTTGTTACATTACAAAAGATCAACGCGTTTCACGCGACAAGCGCGCTTATTCATGATACAAATCTTTGTACACATTGCACATAGCATTATGAAAGTAACATTTTGCATATATCTGTGTATATAGTGTTGTGCATATTGCACTTTGCTTGTAGTGTTGTGTGGGAATATTGTGTGTGTTCGTTCATTGTAGCCCCTGCATCTCCTTGCAGAGATTTTGACAAGACTGGCCATACGCCCCCAATAGGACAGGCAGTATAGAGGAGATCTGAATAACTCCTCCTTACTTGTAATGTAATTTATTTCAATTTACTTATTTTTCTTTGCATTGTTTTTAGCTATTTGATCACATTCTTTACAGCTCATTACTGGTGCCCCCTATTTATGATTAAATGCTTTATGGGCATTAATTGCTAATTTTTTTAAATTTTCTTTTTATTTCAGCGGCGTTGTGCTGCACATACAGGGTGACTCAGAATGCGAAAGTGCCCAATTTGAAGTCTTCATATCTCTGCTAGTAGGTGAATTAAAAAAACACAAACATTTTATTGATTAAAACCCATGCTCAAATTTTTTTTTTTTAATGTGAACGTTCCTCTCTAAATCCTTGAATGCTAGAGAAGTCTGCAATGCATTGGAAAATTCTCTGGCATCTGAGGGGTTAAAATACCAATACAAAATCAGTGGAATGTGAGCGTTTATTCTTGTCCCCTGTGGTACAGTAGATCTATACCAGAACTGGACCTCTTTAGTATATAGTCCTATAGGGTTCCCAGCCTCCTAAGAGCCTTAAGTCTTTGAGTGAGAGAGGGGTACACAACACATTGCTTAGCACTCAAAAAGGATAAATATCCATTGATTTACACTGGCCTTTCATCCCTTGACAGATGTTGCCAGTTAAGACACTAGGTATTGCAGACCTCTCTCCCCAATTCCCAGCTAGTTTTTTTGAACCTACTGTGGTGCAGCTGATCAGCTCCTGGATAACTTCACTTTTTCTTTGTGCATGAGGCCCTTAAAGGGATAGTAATGTTTCACAAATACAGAAGCTCCAATTAATCTTCATAGTATTTGGGCCATGGAGAGTTATTTCACTACGGTCAGTGTTGTAGTTCAAGAGTAATTGAATGATAAAGTATCCCCCTCCCACCCCTTTTACCTAGTGTAAGCCATCTCTTCTCAGATGTGGAATCTGGTTGTAAGACCAGACAGATAACAGCAGGGGACAATCTTCTTCCTATGAGAACAATGAAAGCCCTGCCCCCCTTGACAAGTCCCTTATCTAAATTGAAGATTGTCCCTCTCTGCAGTCTACCTGGGCACCTCCCTTCTGATCTGGCTGAACAGTGTTACATCAGTAAAAGGGGTGGGAGGGGGATACTTTGTCATCGAATTACTCTTGAACTACAACTCTGACAGAACTGAAATAACACTCTCCAAAGTGCAAATACTATGATAATTAATTAGAGCGGCTTTTATTATGAAACATTACTATCCCTTTCAACTCAAAGAAATCACATTCTTACCAGATCCAGCTACATTTTACCAAAGCAGCTTAACCCTGTAAAGACCAAAAGGAGTGTGCAACAACTACCCTCTGACCCTTAAAGGGTTAAAGTGGCATATTTACTTAAAGTACACCTGTCACCTTAAAAACATCTTGCAAAGTTACCTCTAGGCATTTAGGAATTGATCCAGGGGGAAGAGTGTTTCCCCAAAGCCTCTGCTCCTTAGGTCAATTTGCTACTGACAGTGATCTGGCAGAGGGCTTGTCCCCAGTGGTTCAAAACACACACGCTAAATCGGTTTTACATTTTGATTGCTAGTGTGCAATCCCTCACCCCTCTGGAACTCAAAGTGTTCAAGAGAATGTAACACCTGAAAGTGGTCACACATCACAATTGCTGTATTACCAGTTTCCCTATTTCACACAGACTTTGCAACACATTTCCAACAAAAACTTGCAACACTGTTTTATACAGGAAACTAAAAACTTATCAAAGTATATTATAAACTTCTGTTATGTGAAAGTATAATATAGAAAAAAGTAAGAGGAATCGATGATTTAACTCACAGCTGCCAAACAGGCTGCAGCAGCCATTTGCAGTAAAAGAACAATCATCTTTCAGTATGGGAGTAATGAAAGGGTCAACAGAACAAGGATTAGTACAAAAATTACATAAAAAAGGGATTTGCAGGGCCGGATTTCCAAATAGGCAGAAAAGCCAACTACCCAGAGCTCCAAATTCTGAGGGACTTCCCAGCTGTGCTGGCCACACCCACATTCTGAGTTGTGGGTGTGGCCAGGGCAATCTCAATGTCCCTACATCCCTTTACAGGCTATTATTTAACCCAGTGATTCTCAACCAGGGTGCTGTGGCACTTTGGTGTGCCATGGACATAATCTTAGGGTGCCTTGTGTTTTCTATAAACACTAACAAAAATGGACTTTTAAATAAAGATTTATAGAAGTGGTTATGCACAATATGTTTAGTTTTGGTATTATGATTATAAGACCTAATAATACTGTATAATTATGTAGTGTACCCTTCATTATGCCCTTGATAAAGTACATTAAATATGTTAGCGGTGCCCCAAATGTTCTAGATTACGTGTTAGGGGTGCCCAGAGCAAAAAAAAAAGATTGAGAACCACTGATTTAACCCCTTGCTTGTTGTAGACCAAGGTTACTTTTAGTTCCAGGAGACAGTGGATGGGACTGTGGGGGTGTGACCATGGGTGAAGCTAAAGGCTTCTATCTAGAGTGCCTTGAGTAGGGGGCTAGGGATGTAAATCTGGCCTTACGATTAAGTCCAGGAAACATGGGTTAAGTTGCAACCTTAAGGAGGCAGTACAAACTAAAGCTTTGAATGAGGAGATGCCCTCAGCTCCAGTTAACCCCAACCCAGCAGCAGATTTCGCTTCCATGTGTAGCAATGATGCAGGAAAAAAAAAAAAAAAAAAAAGTAGGAGAAGCAGGTGGTCAAGACACTAGAGAACCCAAAGGACACCCCTGCCAATATCACAAACAGGTTTTTCTCCATGAGCTACATTCTGTGTACCAAAAAGGACTAAGAGAAATGAAATTATAAGTACACAAAAGTACCAAAAACTATTGCAACCCGAATTCCAGGAAGGAGGAGGAAAACTCCTAATCAAGAAAAACAGAAATAGCTATGAATCTCAGTTGTCAGATACGCCACACACAAAAAACAAACAAAAAAAATACAAAAAAAAAAAAACACAACCCACTCATTTCTTCTGGTAGTAACGAGGCACAAAGGAATAGGGGCACTTCCACCTGTAAAAAAAATGGCCTCAGTTCACTCTACTGTGTTAAGAGATTACCACGTCACTGCCTTACATAACTGCTCTGAGACCTGGTTCATGCAGGCCCAGGAATGGTGAGGTGCTACCCTAAAGGGTACTGTTCTTTTCCTAGAAACATATGCTTGGCAAATGGCAGCGTTGCTTCAAGAGGCCAATGTTACCTTAGACACCACTTGGCTAGCAAGTGGCCGGTCAGGAATAACAAAAAGCAATAACTGATGAGGTTCAGATTGATGAACATAGTATGTAAGACATCCAAGTACATCAAGGCAGTGAAGCTGCTGTCCCAATCTATTAAAAAGGGCAAAGAGAAGGAAATACAATCTTCTGATTAAAATAAAAATGAGAAGCCACCTTGGGAAGAAACCTAAAAGCCGCATTAACCAAATGAAAATCAATAAAGGAGGCTCAACAAGACAAAGCCCTGGAAGCACTCCAAGGATCACATTGTAGATCCTATGGAGGAGTGAGATCCCAAAAGATAGGGTAGGTATGAGCCACAACTTTCTCTGAACATCTGGCAGAAAGGCAATAAGCTTCCAAAAAAAAAAAAAAAAAAAAAAAAAAAAAAAAAAGAAGAAGAAGAAACGGACACGGTAGAAATCTGGACTTTGACAGATTTATGACAAAGCCCCATTTGGAGGCAGTCAAGGAGAAAGGCTAAGACCAATGGAAGAAAAGGACGTAGTCAAACCATGGAGAGATAGAGAGAAAGAAGAAACCATAAAAACAAACTTTTAAAACACAACAGTATTCGGGTATTCAGCATCGTAACGATGGCCGGCTCAGAAGCCCTTTCCCTGCGGACATCTGCTTCAAGAGACATGCCATCAAGTTTAGTTTCTAAATGTCTGTATCAGGAACCAAAGACAGGAAGTCCCAAAGAAGAGGAAAATGAAACAGCTCGGCTACTGACAGAATTACTTGCACCTGGTCAATCCTGAATTTTCTCAACACCCTGGGAATCAGGGGAAGCAGGAAACATGTCAAGGGCCAGAAGATCCTGGGCCCTGAAGCAAAACTAAGGAGTCTTTATGTTCACCTCCGACACCACTGAATCCATAACAGGCAGACTTCATGTCCAAACTAATGAGTCAAAAACAGACTGCTTCACTTCCCATTCCCTGGGATCCAGGTGCTGATGGCTAATAAAGTCCACCATCACATTGTCTAACCCAGAATGTGAATGGCTGATAGGGCTCGAATATGAGCTTGTACCCACAACAACTAGATGAAAGCTGGTTCCTGTGGGGCCAAAAGTGGGCCCCTTAGAGTGATAAGACACTGTGAACCAGTCCACTATGACAGAAGGGTGACCCAAGATCAGGTAGGTTTCCTGAAGCCACTAAAGATACACCTTCGTCTGGACCAAGAGAGACTCACAGGAGATAGCACTGCTGTCTGGACCAGTATTGGGGAATATTCAGCTGAAGTGTCGGAATGTGAAGTTGGGCACATGGAACTCCCAACAGAGCAGAGATCAGCAACCTTAAACACTCACAGAATACCACATGGTTGTCAGTGGGTGATGAAAGACTGGGACACTCACCTAGACAATGCCTGAACTTCATTCTCTGGGAGAAAGACACTGTCACTGAGGACTGTTGAATCTGAAACTAAGAAAGACCAGAGAGAATGGGACAGAGTAAAAGACTACTTTCTGAGTTTGATCACCCACCAGTACTGCTCTAGAAAAGACATGCACATCTGGAAGAGTTGCAAAATCTGTCAAAAGCGGGATTAGCAACAGATCGTACAGATAAGTTGTAAAGAAGAACCCTACAGATCTAATGTGGCCAGAGCCTCATAACTCTTGTGAAAACCCACTGAGCAGATGCCAACCATGAATTAGGAATGGCGATCTTGAAAGGTGAGGAGAAGGATCTTGGTGGTACTATAAAGTTTGTCCTATTTAAAGCGGAACTACCACCGCTAAGCAAACTTTGTTTCTAATAATTCCCTATCTGGCGACTAGCTGCTTAGTAGCGCTAGTCGCCAGAATTATTACCTGGTTATTGAGAAATATGCATTCATCCTCGGCTGACAGGCAGGACAGAGCGCGGACATCTTGCCCTAGTGACGTCCGCGCGCCTGTGCTGTCAGTCCCTTCCGGAGCCGAATGGCTCCTAGCAACGCCTCCTACAGCCGTCTGGGACTGACAGCGCAGGTGTGTGGACGTCACTAGGGCAAGATGTCCGTGCTCCGTCCTGCCTGTCAGCTAGTCGCCAGATAGGGAATTATTAGAAACAAAGTTGCTTAGCGGTGATAATTTCACTTTAAAATTTTATTATTACAAATCAGACATGTCAAGGGATAAATACTTTGAGTACTAGGTATGTGCAAGTCTGTTATTCAAAGCATTACAGTTGCATGGGTAAGTATGTTTAACCTTTTGAGTATCAAATAAGTGGGCAAGGAAAGTTGCTCACCAACTGGCAATCAAGGTGTTAACTACACTGGTGTTCTATACAGAGACAATTTGGTAATGAGTGGGAGGGATACAGGGCATTTCTCCAATAATGAGAACACATGCACACAGAATGTCCTCATGGGACTTCTCCACCCCAAAACGAGATAAAACATGAATTCTTTAGTCACAGACACCACTTCATCCCCACAGTACACATTTCATGACTTAACTTGGCATTTTGTCAGTGGTTATAACAGCACCTGTAGACTGATGGATATGTAGACATGGGTGTGTATGGACATTGCCATACATATAAAAGTTTGTATGTAATTTCCTATTTGTGTACATATGCAAGTGTTAAAGTGATAGTAATATTTAATATAAGTCCTACTTAAAATTTTCATAACACCTTGAAAGCTAGACAGGCCACCATGGCACAAAGGCTGCATCCATGACATTTAGTTCTTTTTGGACTTCAGCTAAACCCAAGGACTCTCTCATTGCCTTAACTAGACCATCAATCTTATCCAGGCTGAAACTACCAGTTTCTTCAGGAATTTCTCCTTCTGGTGATGAGGGGTCAGAATCAACCTGAATGAAGCTGTCGTCATCATCCTCTGGTTTTCTGGACGGTCCTTCATCCGGGTCCAAGGCTCTAGGTCTCTTTTTTACTGGTAAAGGTTTCCTGCACTGATTACTGTATTCATGAGAAGAAATCCTGAAACTGGATCGGTACGTCACTCCCAGCAGCTAATTTCAGGCAGGCAGTACATCATTTTGCAGGATCAGAAACCGCTATCTGCTGGTCACAGCTGGCACAAGTCTTCAATTTGGGGGATGATTTGTCCTCCTTAGCCTTGGGCTTATCCATCTTAGGTTCTTTAGAGGCAGACATTTTATAGGCAAAATATAGGGCACTGAATACGCCTATGCTAGAGACAATAGATTACAAAACTGACAACAGTTATTAAATATTATATAAACAATATCTAGTGAATGCTGAAAATACTTGAGGCTCCAGAAGTCACCCGCGGTTTATCTCTGCTGCAGGAGAACCGAAACAGGCTTCTTCTGGCGTGCGTTCCACTGCTGGAAAGCAAGAAGAGCTAATTCCGGTTCTGTAAAAGAAAGCTGTCCTGAAGGCATGCGCACGTTCAGAGACAGCATTTCCAATGCGGATGAAAGCAGACGGTTGGTATGGCAGCGTGTAGATACCAGCATCCCCCAACATTAGCCCCAGGAAGTTCCAATGTATTTGTGGGAATCCTTCCACAATCTGATTCAGCATGTATAGGAGCAATGTAACCAGTTATGAGGCAGGCTACATGAGGAATGCACCAGACAAAAAAAAAATAAATAAATAAAAAATAGTGGTATGTCTGTGGAGGAGAGAGTGAGGCAAAGCCTCCATCCACCAGCTAGGTAGGACCAAAATAACTGCAGAAGGGGGGTGAACTCAGGAAATTTATACAATTTGAATTGGGGTTACCAGCTGGAGGGCAGAGCCAACAACCCACAGTATGCCATGGATTGGACACAGAGGAAAATGGACTTGAGGGAGACCTCAAGTTTCTGGTCAGTCCAGCCTTTCAGAGCGGAAGCATCAGCAACTGGCAAGGCAGTGAACTTAGATAGCCTGGAGACAGAAGCATCCACTTTGGGGAGGGGGGGGAATGAACCCACTGAGCAAGCACCGCCTCAGAGAAGGGGTAAAGCTTGGCAAATTTCTTGGAAACAGAACGTTTCCTGTCCGGAGACTTCCACTCAGACACAAGGCAGTCAAGAGTGGGGTTAGGTGAAAAACAAGTATAGGGCCTTTTAAGCTCCTGAAATACATCAGAAGCATCCGTTGACACCTTCTGAACTAAGGGAATGTTTAGGGTAGTTAAGCCGAGGGATCAGGATCAACCTCAAAGGGGTCCCCCAAAAAACAGAGGAGCTCACAGCAGAACATTCCTCTACATCCGAATCCACCAACAGTTCCTCCTCAGAGGAATCTCATATGTCAGGTACTCCCTGCGGTTTCGTCCAGGAAGATCTAACTGAAGAAGGGGTCTGACAGGAGTGAAAGACCCCCTGTAACTGGGATGGAAAGAGTTGCAATATAGACAGGAGGTCTCTACTAGCAGCCCTGAACTCTTGCACCCAAACTGGCTCTAATGCATGGCTAGAGGTCCCTGGGAGAGACTCAGGGACATCAGAATATGCTGGGCATAAACGACCTGAGAATTCGCTAGGTAACCCTGAATCAAATGAGGAGCAATGTGCAGTAGGGGACACAGAGACCCCAGCGTCCTTAGTCTTAGGCCTGGCGCCAAGCTCAAACGGATTAGACATTCTCACAGTGTCAAAAGGTTTATAGTATAAGGGATCACCCAAATAAATTGTATAAAATTAAAATTTCACCCCAGAAATCGCTAAAATGCACTTATCTGGCAGGCAAAGGGTTACTCTGCAGAGGAGAGGAGTCCAAGCCCTGCGTAGGATACTCATTCAGGAAAAGGCACAAAATGGCTGCCGTGGCGGGAGCCAATCAGAAAAGAGTGCTTCAAGCAAGCGCTCATGGGAAATGTAGTTTTCCCAGAAAAAGTACCCCATCAGTGGCCGAAGCCCCCTGAGCCCCCCCCCAACACATAAAACATTAACCGGATGACAGAGCAAGGGCAGAAAATTAAAATGAGCCATCTCGGAAGTCGCTACGCTGAGCGGTTGCAGAGATATGTCCCAAACTGTACAGTCCCATAGAAGTGAATGGAGCAATTGAGTCTATGCGGTAAAGTGCAACGGAACACAAATTTTGCAAAGCTGAAACTGTGAATTAAAATTACATGAAACATCACTAGAACATGTTAGCAGACCCAAAAAACACTGAACCCAGTAGGGAAAGTGCCAATAAACCCCCAAAGATGCAAAAGCAGCAGCTAAAGGGTTAAGTTACCAGAGAAACCTTGCTCCAAAACACCCAACAGACATACAGATAGACCCAATGAGTGCAGGAGCGTGCAACAGGAACTCCAAAGGAAAACCCCTGTGTGGAGGGGCATTGTGGGACATGTGGACCTGCAGCACTCAAAGGGTTGCTCACCTTTCTCCTGCAGATCTTCTCTTTCTTCAGATCACCATGTATTAAGAAGAAGCCTCAGTGGGCAACTCCTGAGGAAAGAACTTGTAGCCAAGATTTTCCTCCCAGGGCTTAAGGTCCACAAAAAGCACCTGGATACTGAGCTAGCCACATCTAAGGGCATTGTCAGTTATGGCAATCCACCTAATGGTGGTATTCCACATCTAACAGAAAAATAAAAAGAAATAGCTAAAACTATAGCAGAACTGTTCTCTGGCCTGTGTCTTCACCGAGGAACAAATCTTACTGGGGCTGACTGGCTAGCAGCAGCCAGGGAGGGAAGTAGGCTCCACCCCCTGCATTCACTTCTAGAATTGTTCCTGCCCATTTAAAGGGGCAGATCGCCTACCCAAAGTTACCAGTAACCTGTACTGGACGACAGAGAAATAAAGTTTAAAAAAATAATAAAAATAATAATAATGTTTTATAATTACTTGCTAAGTATTCTACATAAGGATCAAAACTTGTAAAGTGGTGATAGATCCACTTTAATAGGAATTTGTATTTGTCCGCTATGGTACAGTTGGTTTACCCGAGAAGAACTCCCTCCAGACCTAATTCTGCTCTGCATTAATTAACCCTTTCAGTGCCAGAGAGATTCAGTGGCTGGGTGCACAGGGTTTAGCGGCCTTTGTAAATAAAGATAAAAAACATTATCACCACTTCATTTGCCTCTGGCACAAAGCTCAAATTAAAGGGATAGTAATACTTAAAATGTAAAAAAAAAAAATTATTATATATATATATATATATATATATATATATATATTGTAGGGTTTATCCCCCTGAGTAAAACAAGAGTACTCCCACTGCTGAAAGGTGTTTCATTCAAAAGTTATTAATTTTCAAAATTTATTTTTTTTGGGTGCAATATCACAGTGGCCTGAAATTGTACAGTGGCGCTATTGCTACACAATCCTATGGACAGCTCTGGTCCCGGGACCATAAATCTCCATAGGATGGTGTAGTAACAGCGCCACTGTACAATTTTAGGCCACTGTGATATTGCACCCAAAAAATTCAACTTTGAAAATTAATAACTTTTGAATGAAACACCTTTCAGCAGTGGGAATACTCTTGTTTTACTCAGGGGGATAAACCCTACAACATTTTTTTTACATTTTAAGTATTACTATCCCTTTAACTGTCATCTCTCATTCAGAGAGGAATGAAAATCCTATACACCCAATGTAACAAGAAAGGTGATGCGGATAACCCAGTGTGTGCCAGAAAGGAGAGCACTGAAACCCCCACAGGCATTCAAAGGGTTTGTAAATTGAAATCGGAGAGCAGAGCACCTAATTAATTGTTTAGCAGCTACTGCCATTAAACTGTCACACTCCAGAGACGAAGGTATAAGGTGGCAGATCAGGTTTTACCATATAAATGTTTTAAAGGGGTTGCGCACGTCCCACTGAAAAACAACAACACTGGTTTCTAATAGCCACCAAACAACCAGAAGGAATACGTACTAGATAGGTTTATTTGTTATAATGGTGTTTCCTGTAAACAGAGGTAGGCAATAGTTGCACTCCAGCTTTTAGGTACTACTACTACCGGGGGCCATCATCCTTAAAGGGATAGTAAAGTCTGTTTTTATGAAAATCTAATATTGTAGCTATTACAATAATAAACAAACCAATATAAGTTCCATCTCTCAAACCTTTATCTTCGTATATCTCTCAAACCATAAAGTTCCCCCTCCCTCCCCCTTCTCTGACGAGACCTGTAAAGCTGTCAGCAGGAGATTCTGGTCACGTGACCAGCCGGCGACTCTTCAGATGAGCCGAAATAGCAGTATCTAGAAACAAATACTTCATAGGAATGGTCTACAAAGTGTGCTTGCAAATCAGGCACACGTTGTAGACCGTTCCAATTAAGTATTTGTTTCTAGATACTGCTATTTCTGCTCTGCTGAAGAGCCGCCATCTGGTCACGTGACCAGAATCTCCTGCTGACAACTTTACAGGTCTCGTCAGAGAAGGGGGAGGGAGGGGGAACTTTATGGTTTGAGAGATATACAAAGATAAAGGTTTGAGAGATGGAACTTATATTGGTTTAATTTATTATTGTAATAGCTACAATATTAGATTATCATAAAAACAGACTTTACTATCCCTTTTAACTAGTCAACGACTGCATAAGGATGATAGGATTTGTAGTCCAACAGCTGGCTTATTCTCAGTATAGATAATTTTGGCAAATAATGCACAAGGGAAAAATAAATGTGGAATTGTATACAAAAACTCTCCAAATCCCTTTGAGTGCCAGAGAGATGTGCAACGTATTGCTTTGGAACAAGGCTGGTGGATGGTCAGTATGTGTGATTCTATGGCTACTGTGGGCCAAGAAAGGGGATTAGACAGTTTGTATAGTTCTCTGGCTACCAGTGCAGTGGGTGCAAGGCTGGGGTTCAATATGTGTTGATCTACAGCTTCCAGTGCAGTGGGATAAGGCTAGGGGTCAGCATGTTTGGCTCTCTGGCTAGTAATGCAGTTGGGACAAGGCTGAGGGGGGTGCAGTGTTGTGGTTCATTAAAAGCTCTGTGGTATCATATGTATGACTGCATTTCAGTTGTAAGCGCTGTGGTATCACTAGTGTAGCACCATTTAAAGGGATAGTAAGGTTTCAAAATAAAGTAGCTCCAATTAACCGTCATAGTATTTGGGCCATGGGGAGTGTTATTTCAATACTGTAGTAAATACTGAGATGTAGTAAAGTATCCCCCTCCCAACCCTTTTACGGATGTAACACTGCTTACCTCAGAGCAGCAAGACTGGATGGATGGATCGCAGAGAGGGACACTCTTCATTGAGCATAAGAAAAAGCTGAAAAACCCGTCAAGGGGGGCAGGGTTTTCCTTATACTATCAGTAAGAAGACTGTCCCTTGCTGTGAGCTGTCTGGTCCCAGGATAACACTCCCCATGGCCCAAATACTATGAAGATTAATTGGAGCTGCTGTTTTTAAGAAACATTACTATCCCTTTAAGGTAAGCTCTGTGATATCACTTGTGTGGCTCCACTTCAATTGCAAGCTCTGTGGTATCATTAGTGTAGCACAATGTCTGTGGATCACTAGTCTACCTCCATTTTTCAAATGTAATCTTGTGGGGGTTTTTTTGTTTTTTCAAACACATGCACACGTATGTATCTGTGAATGTTGGGGACCATGATACAATGTGTGATGCCACTGGTATCCACAGCACCACCCATACACTGTGTATGCAATTACTGTGGCACACAGGTGGATTAATGAACCCTTTCAGTGCCAAAAGTGTCAAACATTGCAAGAGTTAAAAGTGACCGGACCACTGATTCATTCACCTGTGCTCAAGGACAGAGATCATGAAAAAAAATGGGGCATTTACCCTTTGATTTCCAGAGGGTTGTACAACACACTGCAAAGAATTGTGTTTTCACACCCATCTAGCACTCTTCTTAAAGGGATAGTAATGTTTAATAAAAGCAGCTCTAATTAATCATCATAGTATTTGGACTTTGGAGAGTGTTATTTCAATTCTGTAAGAGTTGTAGTTCCAGAGTAATTCAATGACAAAGTGTCCCCCTCCCGGCCCTTTTACTGATGTAACACTGCTCAGCCAGATCAGAAGGGAGGTGCCCAGGTAGATTGCAGAGATGGACAATCTTCAATTAAGATAAGGGAAAAACCTGAAAAACTTGTCAAGGGGGGCAGGGATTTCATTGTTCTCATAGGAAGAAGAGTGTCCCCTTCTGTTATCTGTCTGGTCTGAGAAGAGATGGCTTACACTAGGTAAAAGGGGCAGAAGGGGAAACTTTGCTTGTGAATATCTCTCAAACCATAAAGGTTTGACAGATAAGACATATCATTCTTCATGTTTGATGCCTACAAAATAAAATAAAGATAAAACGAAGTATTACTATCCCTTTAACCAGGGTGCAGTGGCACTTTAGTGTGCCGCGGTCATCAAATTAGGATGCCCCATGTTTTCTATGAAGACAGACAAAAATGTGCATATTGTCTTTTAAATGTAGAAATACGGAAATGGTTATGCACAACATGTATATTTTATTACTATGATTGTTGGACCTAATAATATCTGTATATTTATAAACTGTACCCTCTTATGTCCTAGAAAAATTACATTAAAGGGGATGTATAACCCCTATATAAGTTAGCCTGAATAGCTAGGTTATATATTGAATATGAGTAAAAGTGTATGAAATTTTTGGTCGAAATTGAAATTTTAAACTCTGCCCTGCGCCTACTTCCGGATAGACTGCGATTACCTGCTCTGTAACTGCAGTCTGTCACTCTGCCTCTGTACCCCTCTCTTTATCCAGCCTCCTCCGATGACCGAGGCTTTCTGCCTATAAGCCGGAGCTCTCTCATTGGCTAGATATCGGGGGAGGCTGGATAGAGGGAGGGGAGCAGAGGCAGAGAGAGTGACAGACTGCGGTTACAGTCTTCTTTCTCTAAGCCAAGTCTATGGGTTTTGTCTAGATTAATTCAATGCATTGTGTGGGAGTACTTGCACAGCCAGAAAGTAATTAGCATAAACTATGACAAAAAAATAAATAAATGATAGCTTCCCAAAAGCCATTTAGGTTACACGACTATTACAAAATAGACAACGTTTAAAACCAAACTCAAATGGTAGTGTGAAATGTCCACCTAAATGGCAACCAGGGCAGTGCCCCATCAGCAGATCTGCTCCAACAGACTTCCTGATTAGGCAGAGGTCTGTATCAAGCCCAGGCTGACCAGCAGGGAAGTGGAACAGCATATGGAGCGTGCACTTGCAATCCACAAAGTTTGTGGCAAAGAGCCACATACTTTCTGGTTGCACTACAGCGATTGGTCTTAAAAGGTCATACGCACCAAATGGAACTGAAGCAATGCATTGGAGACCTCTCTAGAATTCAGGGGCTTAAATTCTAAAATTTAAAAATTAGTAGAAATTTGGACATTTATATTTGTTCCTTATGGTAACAGTTGATTTGCCTCCAGATTGCTTCTTTCTTCAATAGCCCTACAGGTCTCTTGTTGTAAGTCAACAATGGTGAGAAGTGAGACAAAAGAAAAGAGTGCATCCCTCTTCTAAGAGCAGTAAGCTTGTAAATTCACATATGTGCATATTGTCCACGCCCCTCCAGAATGGGTACTCACAAGAAAAGAGGCCATCTCCACCTTTGGAACACAGGCCTTGACTGGGTCAGACCCCCATTCCTGGTCAGGAACTATCTTACCTATCCTTATCTACCATCTGGATGTCAGTATGGATGGACTGATACCTTAAGGGTTTCTGGAGTTCATCATCATGCATGGCCCTGAAGAAATGGTAGTTACAACGTGAAACACGTTGGGTAATTGTATTACAAATGTAGTTTGTGTATACTTTGATATATTTTTTAAATCAAACAAATTATTGTTTTGGTTTTCCACCCAGTAGTGGCCCCCATTTATTCTCCCTAGTCTTGTTTAGTATAAGCCAAAATTACCAGAACTCCCTAAGATCAGTCCATCCATACTGACATCCAGATTGTGGATAAGGAGGAAAAGCAAGAGACAAAAGGTGAAGAAAAGGAAACATTGTTGGTGCCTGACCAGGACTGGGGGTACAGACCCAGTTAATGACTATATTTCTGAGGGGGTGGTGGCTTCTTTTGTTGTGACTACCCATTTTGGAGGGAAGGGGACAATATGTTCATTTGTGAATTACAAGCTTACTGCTCTTAGAAGAGGGTTGAGTTGTATTTTCTTTTGTCTTGTTTGCATATGTGTGAAGGGTGTATCAACAACCCAAGGACAAGCTGCATGCTTTATTGAGAGTGGAATGTAATGGATTTGTGGGACCTATATTATTGCATTATAAATATCCTTTTATCTATATGTCTTTTACAACTGTGTTTATTGCAATCTAATATTGTTCCATATTATATTCGCTTTTAGCTTATTTTTCTATCTGTATCTCTGTGTAGAGGTGAGCGCTGGGGTTGATGTGGGATTTAATGCCTAGAAGTACCCTGACACTGCACAAAACACAATGGCATACATGCAAATACCTGGAAGACTCAATCTGTCTCTGAGGCTCTGGTCTGTAGACTCCATTAATGGGTCACTAGGGTCAGTGCCAACTCCCTGGCTTCAAGACAGTTTCCAAGGTAGAGACTTGCTGACTTTCCTAACACATCCACCCATTTTAGGTGAAACCCTACCTTTCCTCCTCCCAATCGCACCCACCATAAATTAATTCAAATCTATATTTTGAAGCAAAGAGCATCACTCCTATCCCCAGCGCATCTTCTTATCCTGGAGACAAGAAGCCTCCTAGAAGCAACCAAGTCAACTGCACAACAGAGAACAGATCATTCCCCAATTTCCCATTGATTTAATGGATACACTGCTAGCATTCAATGGGGTTAAAGCGCCATTTATGTCAAATGACAAATGTTGTTTGTCCCAGAGAAACTACACTTTTGTCCCTGTGTAAATGACCCTATAACAGGTATGGGAATATCTCATGAGCCTTTGAACCAGGGCTCCTACAATTTTTGGACATTTTTTATACACCCGAGTACATTTCTCTCTTGACTTGCTCCTAGAAATCACAGCTGGATACTGAAAATGTTGTCTGGCTCCAAGTTCTTATTATTTCTGTCCACCCTGCTATAAAGTATTGTTGTCACATGCCCAGAACACATCAAATAAGGAAGTAGAAAAATGATGCTGTAACCAGGTTATGACCAGGAACATGCAAAGAAATCATTTCCTGGGTTAATCCTTTCACTGCCAGAGCGTTGTCCAAAGCACTCTGAACATATAGACTTTAGACTGAAAGAAAAACCTGCATTATTAGACAACATTTTAAATTGCCTGAGGACCAGAGTGAGCCTATAACTCTTCCACCTCTCGTGTCAAAAAGACCCGGTGCTTCCATGCTGAGCATTCCTGTTAGGACACAGCACTGTTGCCATGGAGATGGCATTCCATGACACCCCAGGCAGAGCACAGGACAAGAAGTGGAGCACACACACAGATATATACTTATTAAACATTGTATTGCAAGTGCAACTAATAAATAAAGTAGATAGGTGACAGAGTCACATCTTCATCCACTTACGGACGCACAGTCACAAACAAATACCGGCTTTTCAATTGCCGGTATAGTAGTTATACCGGCACCAGTGCGCCAATTACCGGCTGTGCCAGTAAAATACCGTCAGGTGGCAACCCTACTAATCAGAGGTCATACTTGGAGAAATACACATGGGTATAATAATTTTCACCTGTGACAGCCAGAGCATACCTCCCCAGTGTCCCTCTTCAGGAGATTAGGGGTTCATACCTCATTAGTGTCCCTCTTTATGAGATATTGGGCTCTATACCATTCCAAGTGTCCCTCTTTAGGAGATATTGGGGGTTCATACCCCAATAGTGTCCTTCTTTAGGAGATATTACGGGTCTGCACATCCCAAATGTCCCTCCTCCAGCCTTGTCCCATGGTAGCCACAAAGCCATGCATGCTGGCACCCCAGCCTTGTCCCATGGTAGCCACAGAACCACGCATGCTGGCACCCCAGCCTTGTCCCATGGTAGCCACAGAACCACACATGCTGGCACCCCAGCCTTGTCCCATGGTAGCCACAGAACCACGCATGCTGGCACCCCAGCCTTGTCCCATGGTAGCCACAGAACCACGCATGCTGTCACCCCAGCCTTGTCCCATGGATGCCACAGAGCCACACATACTGACTTCCCAGTCTTGTGTGCTGCACTGGTAGCCAGAGAACCACAAATACTGAACTCCTGGGAGTCCTAGTTTTGTCCCACTGCACTGGTAGACATATAAACCTCACACACACAGTCTGCATATCTGTGGGGATACTCGTGGGAAATGTATGGTTGTTAGAGAGAAAAAACACACACACACACACACACACACACACACACACACACACACACACACAAACCATGGCATTTTATGGATTTTCAATATGTGGGAAATGTCCCTCACCAAAAAGGACTCTACCTGTAAAACTTCTTGCCAATGTAAAATTTGGCTGGTAAATGGCAAATATATATGTGTACACCTGCCACTGTTCATGTATTTCCTTTTAGTCCTGCTCTCCTGTCTTAGTCCTTTATTTATTTTATATATAATATCTAATCTACACCCTGATTTCCATACGAACACATAAGCAGTCATAACAACTAAAATTGTATATAGCCTGTGTCAGCTAGGCCTTCCACATACATAGCATCACATTTAGCACTGGTTCAGAAGAAGGCGTAGCAGGACAGCTGCTCTTATGAGGTCATTCTTACACTCCAGAAGCTAATTTTGTTAGAAAGAGGTGAGTGAGTTTACCAAGTTAAATGTTAGATGTTAAAATGTTAACCTTCAAATGAATATTCTAACACTACCTATCTGCTGTGACATAACTAGAGGGGATGCAGTTGTGAGAGTACTCAAAATGGTGACAAAAACAAGCTGCACCTCAAGAGAAAAAAAAAATCTAATTGATTTAAATGGGGCTTTTAAGAGAGACTGCAAAGTGTTTTTGTTTTTTTGTTTTTTGTGTTTTTTTTTTTGTTACCCATTCGGATAAAAATTCACCCAAAATCGGACAACTTTTGCTATGCACAGGTATATTATTTATATTACTAGTGTAAAAGCCCATGTACACGAGCCAAGTCTGGGTAATGTTAACCCTTTGAGTGCCAGAGGGGTACACAACGCATTGCATACCCCTCTGGCACTCAAAGGGTTAAGCAGCCACTCCATGCACAGTAGAGACTGGCCAAACTCGCGCAGTCTCTACTGTGCATGACGGCTTCTGACAAACATCCTTAGAGAATTATTTAGGATGAGCATTGAATGGTTTTAAAACTCCATTTAAAGCAACAGAACATTAGTTGATCCCTGTGCTGCTCTGGCTTGCTCCAGAATTAATGGGGGAAAAAAAAAATTCTTAAAGCTGCAGTTAAGTTCTTACTCACATGCACTAAAACCAGGAAAGTAGATATTATCAGGGCACATTATAACATTGGGTTTTACCCTCTGGATCAGTGTTATATCGTTAGTGAAAATAATAATACTTACATTTTTATTAATCCACATTTAAAATCATCACAAACTTTCTAAAAGCAAACATGAGCTCTCCTTTTATACTGATAAGTGAGCCATTTTTTTTTCTTTATACTGATAAGTGAGCAGTTTTCATAACGCATGTATTTTGTAGACATGAATATTCACTGCGGTTTCTTATAGCCTCGCTTTACTGGGATAACTATACTGTATTTTTAACAGGAGCTGTGTATATTGTGCCATCACTATCCCTACTATAATTTGTTTGCCCCTATAAAAATGCGATTTACACAGTATTTTTATCTCCCAGGAAAAATTTCCTGTAAACAGTACAATGAAAATTATACTAAATACTCTTACGGTGTCATACATAAACATCCGAAAATTCCTTATGTTGTTCAGTATAAATTCTCTTTACATTCATGCAACTATTCAATGTGATCCTGAATAGTGAATAAAGAACTGAAAAAAAAAAAAAAAAAAAAAAGTACGATATTGCTACTACAAACAGTAGCCCTTACTTAAAGGGATAGCAATACTTAAAATGAAAAAATTAAATGTTGTAGGGTTTATCCCCCTGAGTAAAACAAGAGTACTCCCACTGCTGAAAGGTGTTTCATTCAAAAGTTATTAATTTTCAAAGTTGAATTTTTTAAGTGCCATATCAGAGTGGCCTGAAATTGTACAGTGGCGCTGTTGCTACACCATCCTATGGAGATTTATGGTCCCGGGACCAGAGCTGTCCATAGCATCGTGTAGCAACAGCGCCACTGTACAATTTCAGGCCACTGTGATATTGCACCTAAAAAAACTCAACTTTGAAAATTAATAACTTTTGAACGAAACTCCTTTCAGCAGTGGGAGTACTCTTGGTTTACTCAGGGGGATAAACCCTACAACATATTTTTTTACATTTTAAGTATTACTATGCCTTTAACCCTTTTGGTGCCAGAGGGTTACGGAATGCATGGCACTCAAAGGGTTAAAGGTGTGGAATCTGTTGCACAGTAATCACTGATGCATAAATGTGTTAATTGCCCTGCTGGACATAAGAAACCTCTCACTACTTCTGCTTGTCAGCTGAATCAGCAGATTATAGAGATGCTACATTGAAAGGCGATATTAACCCCTGCTTTACTGTTGTAGAAAAGGAGGTTACTTAATAATTAATTAATAATAAATTAATAGAAGTGAAATTAACCCCGTGGAAGAGAAATCCCGTATTCCACACGGCAGAGTGCTCCTATCACAGATGCTCTAATAATTTTGGGTGCTATCTATGGCCCTTCATTGTCTGCTGTGACATTTTGGGTTTTCTACATAAAGCCACCTGGTGCAAAGAAAAAAAAAAAAAAAAAAAAAAAAAAAAAGTGAAATATATATATATAAATAATATTCTACATAGCAGAGTACTCCTATCTATGATGCTCTAATACCATCCAAAGCTGACTGTGACCCTTAACTTTCTGCTATGAGAGTGAAAATCTCTTAACATGCAGTTAAATACTTAAAAAAAAAAAAAAATAAATAATAAATAATAATAATAAGCCTTTGAGGGCATGCAATAAGAAAATAGTATTTAAAGGAGACAATATAAATTAGCCAAATCTAGATGCAATCATCTCCATATTTGGGAGTGGTTGATACTGAAATAAGTGTAATTTCTGTTTTCTAAGTTCTTAAAGGAGCAGTAAACTTTTTTTATGAAAAAATATATATTGTAGGGATTTTCCTATTGAGTAAAATAAGGGTACTCCCACTGCCGAGAGATTTATATTTCCAGAGTTATTACAGTTTAAACCCATGTTTTTTTACACTACCAGTGCCCTCTAGTGGTCAAATTCTAATTAGATTTCCTGTTAAATTCTAATGGAGAGGAAAGTCAGAAAAGTCAGAGACATAACAGTTCTCCATAGAATGTGATAGAAACTGCCTGTCACTTCCTGTCAGTTAGAACTATCAGGAAGTAAACACAGTAAATTCACTTCCTGATTATTTAAACTGCTATAATTTTTGAATAAAACACCTGACAGCGACGGGAGTACCCTTGTTTTATTCAGCAGGAAAAGCTCTATAAAATGTGTTTTCATAAAAAAAAGTTTACTGCTCCTTTAAGTATTATTAACAGCTAGTGCTATTAGATCCTGAGAGAGCGTTTTTAATAAAAAAAAAAAAAATCCTGACGCGTTCCACCCAATGGCTTTTTCAAAGCTCTAAGTGAGGCCGTCCATTCCTCTGGTATCTATACACCTTCTGACATCACATTAACCACCCCCAAAATCATTCAGATTTGGAGTTTAACATTAGAAATCCTTCTATTGTAGCGTTGTTAATTCAATCTTGACGGACATCCTCTCGGCTTTGAATTGTAACCCTTGTTAGTTCGCCATGAGCTACATAATTCATTGCTTTAGATGCAACAATCCGAACATATAATTTTAATATAAAATTCTCTATTAGTGAGGCAACAAACTAAATTAATAGTAGTAATAGAACTATGACACCAGTTTCTCACTCACCTAAATTTACCCCTTTAGGTCAGGTTACCAATAACAGCCCATAATAGGTGTAATACATGGCCCCAAGTATCATCTCACATCCTATTTACTTGTATTGTGATATTTAGTCTTGGAACCTACAAAATACATCAATTATGAAAACGGCCCACTTATCAGTATAAAAGGAGAGTTCATGTTTGATTTTAGAAAGTTTGTGATGATTTTAAATGTGAATCAATAAAAGTTTCAGTTTTATTACTTTCACCAGCGATACAACACTGACCCAGTGGCTAAAACCCAATGTTATCAAGTGCCCTGATAATATCTACTTTTTGGTGGTGGATAGAGAATTCTTTCCCCCTTTTTTGTGTGTAAGATTTAGCAAAGTATAGATATGGGAGCACAGTCATAAGGATGTACATAAATCTTGAATAATACAATCTAGATAACGGTTACTGCAACTGGGCGCTACTTCTTTTTTCCTACATATTTGTTACATTAATCCAACAACATGCTCCCATGAGCTTTATGGATGGCATCAGTGACATACTCTATTACAGGAATTTAACAGTGGCAAGTGCGCCAAAAATCAAACACTACACTAGAACACTCTTCAAATACAACACAGCACCTCTTTACACAGCATAAACAGTACCCCTATAAAACACTCAAAGTAATGTTCTAGTGCAGTGGTTCTCAACACGTACCTACAGAATCCATAAAAGGTCCTGGATTTGAACATTTACCTGCTAGATCCCAGGTGAGTTAATCAGAGGCTCACACATTCTGATCCGCTTGTGTTCAAACAGAAAGGTCTTCAGGTCCTGGGGGGGTTATGTACCAAGGTGTGATAAGGAGGTCATGATGAGGAGATGATTTATCTAGTGATATCACTTCTCAAAGCCCTATGTTATTCTATGGAGCCAATACCCTAAGATCTTCAACGCTGGAAACATCTTAGTGCATTTGCTCCATAAAGCAACATAGGACTTGGAAAAGTGATATCACTGGAGAATTCATCTCGGTTTTAATCACACATTAGTGCACCCCTCCCCCCATCTACATATTATCACACCTTAGCGCATCTCCCCCCAGACTGTTATTGGGCCAAGAGGCAATGTATTGAGAATCACTGCTCTTCTAGTACAGAAAAATAAATTTTGCTGTTCAAGGTTCAACTTTGAGTGGACCAGTAAAATCTCTTAACTGTAAGTAAGCCTCAATCCTTTGACGCTGTACACTTTTTTTTTTTTTAAATTAGATAATATATAAAGATCTTTGGAGAAAGAAAAAAAAAAAAAAATCTTTAGATGCCAGCTGAATTTTCAGGAGCCAGGGAAGGTGTGCTTGTGTGCATATGCATATACAATGCTCCACAAATTGGAGGGAATAGCACTTGAAAGCAGACAGCCATCTTTCACATGGGTATCAGAGGAGCAATATTCAAGACGCAAAGAACTAGCAGCTCCAGTATTGAAAGGACTGTTATCTTTGTGTGAATATTCATAGCACGGACAATGTATAACCAAGTAACAAACCGTGTGTAGCTGAAGTCTGGATAGAATATGAAAACAAGTGTGCCGGTCAAGTGAATTCTCCAGATCCATTCAAGTGCATATAATGATAATGAAGACCGCACTTCAACTTGAATCACACATAGCCAGAAAAATTAAAATCATAAAATATACCTTTATTCTTTCGAATTTAATAACAAGTCTGTTGCGGACCACTTCACAAGTTGGAGGGCAATAAAGCAGGGTTCAATTAGAGCAGCAGAGTCTCTCAGAGGAGCAAGCCAGAAAGTGATTGGATCATTGCCTTGATATATTCTAGCTATACCGGGACTCATGTCAACCACCGACTCTGCAACCATACAGGCCATTATGCAAACCTTCACCGCTACAAATTCAATGGCAATAAACATTCACTGGGGAGTTGCTGCATGTAACCTCTTTGTTTGACTGTAGGCCTATCCAAATCACTCATTTGAACAGACACATAGGAGTGAAAAAAAAAAAAAATACATAGATGACTGCACAATGATTGTGTCACTGCTGCCAGTTACCCATGTGTACAAGCCCCAAGTCCGATGTTAAATGGCAGACGCCATAAGAGAAACTTGTTGCAACAACAATGCTCACACAACAGTAATTTTTTTTGTGCAGTAAATAACATGGGTAACTTTCAAACTTAGTTATTTTTCATTGCATCTTGTGTTTCTGCAACAATGTTGCACATATAATCCCTGCCTAAGGCAGTGTGCAACCTCTCTCTCACACTTCAGTTTCCCTTTTTTTTTTTCTTAACCCTTTGAGTGCCAGAGGGGTATGCAAGATCACTTTGCAATGTGTTGTGTAACTCTCTAGCATTTAAAGGGTTAAATGAACATACAACCCTCTCTCCGGAAACGAAGCATCAAATGTATATAATTCATGTCATATAAAAAGAAAACCAGAGTTATTCTGGAATAAACAAAGTGCACCACAGAGGTCAGATAAACATTCCTGTAACATTTTTATTTTAATCAACTGAATGCTACCAAAAAGGTCTCCCATGCATTGTGAAGCAATGCACAGGATATTTCTCTAGCATCCAAGGGGTTAAAGAGATCTATTCAAGTGCATGGGCATTTAGGAATGTTTACTTGTCCCCTATTGTGCATTCGGTTTACTCCAGAATATATAAATCTAGGCCACAGGACTCCGAACCACTGTATGACATTAGTATTAGCGAGTACTGTTTTTCTATATTTCCCCAAGAAATAAATTAAATAGGTTAAGGGGGGGGGGGGGGGTACGTCAACCTATAAAATGTTTTATATTTTCATAAGTGATACTTTAATGAAATGTCCAAGCATTTTAGCTGTCATTTTTAATTATATATTTATTTAATTTTAAAAGAGAAAGCATCATGTGACTGAAAAACTTGTCTGAAGCCTAACACACCAGGGGTGGAAGTAAGGAGGGGATATTCATGTCTCTTCCCTACTGCCAGTCCTGGAGATACAGGGGTGTGTGATTTTGACATGAGTGGGCAGGGCTTTGCAAGGAGTTAGCCCGCCCTCAACTTCCTTCTCAAAAAAAAACAAAACAAAAAAAAAACCACCATGGCTGACAAACACACACACGTAGCCCCCTGGATATTTTCTGTTGTGGGTCCCCTAGGGACTTACTAGGCTGTTTTGAACTGTGTGGTTGTGCTCAGGATGTGATGAGGAGGCTTGGACTGAACGAGCATGCTCACAACATTAAAAAGAGGTTTTGAATACAAGAAACGTACTGGGCATATGAAGAACAGACACAGGTATACACACAGCCCTCCCCCGAGCCTTTTCTATGCCCAAATGTCCTCCTGCCACACACACACACACACACTTCTCCTGTTAACCCTTTCGGTGCCAGGGGGTATACAACGCATTCTCTGCAATGCAAGCCAATCTGGCACACAAAGGGTAAAACCTTTATAGACTTAACTTGCAGGGAAGTAATGTACAAGGAAGGGAGGGATGTCAGACCCCTATGCTACTCAAAAGGTTAGCCCTTGGAGTGCCAGAGGAGTATGCAAAACATTGCTTTGCAATGTGTGGACAAACTCTGCCACTCAAATGGTTAAAGGGAGAGTATTACTTCTATTAAAGTTTAGATACGCATCTTCATTATTATATAAAAAATGTAGAGCTATATTTAATTACATACAGTGTTGTAGTTCAAACGCTATTCAAGCCAAAAAGGATCCCCTTCCTGCCCCTTTCCCTGCATCACTCAGCCTCTAAGTCTGGTTTGGATGGAGCATGACAAGGGACAATCTTCAGTAAGCAAAAGGAAAATCCTGCCCTGTTTCCTCAAGGCGGGCAGGGTTTTCATTATACTTACAGAATAAAGATTGACCCTTGCTGCATCCGTCCAGTCCCACAACCAGATTACAGATCTAATGGGAGGTAGCCATAAGGGGTGGGAGGGGAATCCTTTCGGCTTCAATAGCGTTGAACTACAACACTAAGTTATTAAATATAGCGTGTTAAAAAAAATAAATAAAAGAAGACTCAGAGATAAAAGTTAATAGAAGTATTACTATCCCTTTAAAAAATATACTTGACTTTTTCCAGTGTGACCATGTCGGGACTCAGATGCCCAGCACTGCCTCTCCAGCCGATACCCCTGCCAGTCCCTAGGCTCAGGCCAGCTCCCTCAGTATTAACAGCTGCGTCTTCTTCCAGCAATGGATCAGGACATTGAGAGGCACATTGTGGGGAGAAGAGTGTCTCCGTTGTACCGGGGACAGTAACGTGGGGTGCTGAATCTGCATTATGTCATCAGAACAACTTTTTTTATACATTAACAGCACTCTATTTATCCATTTGAGTGCCAGAGAGGTAACTAATGCATTGCACCACCACGAATTGGATGCCTTTCCAGCATTCAAAGGGTTAACACTGACAATACTGTATATTGCATGGTACTGTATGGCTTAACATGCTGGTATAAGTGTCTCTCACGTAATCTCCTTTTATTTTCTGCTTCCCACTTCTACACGCCAAACACAGAGGCATAATACTGCAATTCTGCCCAAAGGCAAAGGAAATAACAAATACCACTGATTTAAAAGTTTCAGGACCAGACGGGAGACGGCAACACGTTGTGAAGGGATGTCTTCCGGTCCTTAGAGGGCTACATTTGGCTTCTAACTCTCTGAATATTGCAGATGATATTCACTTTAATACAAGATTGTTGCTTGTGTGTATGTGCGTGCATGTTTGTTGTGTGCGTGCGTGCGTGTCTGCACTGTCACTGTGTGTATGTGTCTGCCTGTGTGTTGCATATGTCCATTTATCAGCGTGTCCACATTTCAGACACGTACTCCCAACAGTCATAACATGATGGGCAAAGCTGTCCCACCTTCTTAGTAGAATATAAAAACCCATATTCATGATCTGATTCTGTATAACAAGTATACTTTATTCATGGATCAGTGTTTCAAGGGAAGAACAAAGCATTGATCCACAAATAAAAATATCTTTTTATTCAGAATGAAAAGTCCTGAGAGAAGATTACTCTCTACATTACATTTAAAATTCCACAAGACCCGGGCAAAAACATAATATAAATAATAAAAAAGTAATACTGTGGCCTTCAAAACATGAAATAAAATCTATATTTTTATATTCTCTTTCCCTAAAGTATTCCAAGACTACCCTGACCTGACAAAACACCAGATTGGAGAGGTTTCCAGATTATAGTTTATACACACCCAGGGGTAGCAGTAAGGAGAAGGTATGCAAAAATCCTGCTGCCTTCTGGAATCGGCTCCCTTCCCCAGTCACGTCCCACTGAAGATATGGCTGGGGTGGTGAACCACAGAGAAGTGATGTTCCACTGGTGGTCAAAGAATCACATGTACACTGCTATAAAATAACCCATTGGGTGTCCACTGCACCTTGCAGACCACACTTCTGGCACACACAAAAAGGGTTTAAAGGGATAGTAATACTTCGTTTTAACTTTATTTTATTTTGTAGGCATTAAAAAAACATGAAGAATGATATAAGTCTTATCTCTGAAACCTTTATGGTTTAAGAGATATTCACAAACAAAGAATCCCCCCCCTGTTCAACCAGATCAGAAGGGAGATGCCCAGGTAGACTGCAGAGAGGGACAATCTTCAATTAAGATAAGGGAAAAAGCTGAAAAACTTGTCAAGGGGGGAAGGGCTTTCATTGTTTTCACATAAAGAAGATTGTCCCCTTCTGTTATCTGTCTGGTCTTACAACCAGATTCACATCTGAGAAGAGATGGCTTACACTAGGTAAAAGGGGCGGGAGGGGAAACTTTGCTTGTGAATATCTCTCAAACCATAAAGGTTTGAGAGATAAGACTTATATCGTTCTTCATGTTTTTTTAATGCCTACAAAATAAAATAAAGTTAAAACAAAGTATTACTATCCCTTTAAAGTGTTAGTAATGTCTAAAAAAAAACAAACAAAAAAAAAACAACAACACTTTTTTGCATTTAGAATAGTTTAAAAAGCTGATATAAATGCAAAAAAACGTGTCTATCAAACCGCTATGGTTTAAGAGGTACGGGCGTTTATAGTTTGATTTCTCCTGCTGACAGAACTGAACACCAGGCACACGTTTTAGACCATTCTAATGAAGGGATTCCGTGTAAGTAACGAGATCGCGGCACTTCTCAAGCGCCTCCGTGTCGACCGACAAATCTCCTGCTGACAGCTTTACAGCTGTCAGTAGGAGAAATCAAACTATAAACGCCCGTACCTCTTAAACCATAGCGGTTTGAGAGATACGTTTTTTTGCATTTATATCAGCTTTTTAAACTATTCTAAATGCAAAAAAGTGTTGTTGTTTTTTTTTGTTTGTTTTTTTTTTTTAGACATTACTAACACTTGAAATGTCTTGTGTGCCGCTAAAAGAATTAAGATGTTCTTACCCGGTACATCAAGCCACACCGATCTACTGCTACACGTGTAGCCTTGTTAACCTGACATCTCTGATGACATCACTCTCAGTCACTAGAGCAGACTTTGAGAAATGGATAGGTGAACTGCTTGCTCCATGAACACACTGGATAAGCATAGCATCATTGCTCATTTAACAGTGCAAAGTGCATGTTAACCCTTTCAGTACCAAGGGTGCGCCCAATGCCTTGCAATACAATGTAAACCCCTCCAACATTCAAAGGGTTATTTTCAAGTAATATACTGAATATTTAGGGAGGGGTGGCAAGGCTGAATGTGAGGGGAGAGATACTATATTAAAGTGGGAGGCAGGCATGGTGTGAGTTCTATGGGAGAAGCTGTGCGTTTGGATACTTACCACAACTGGACTGAATATGACGGTGTCTGAGTGCAGCCAGCAGGACACTGCTTATAACAAACTGACTGAAATCTACCCTTACACTGAAGGACATACCATTGTCCATACCACAAAACTACAGAAAGTTATTTAAAGAAGAAATCTTAGCACCTTAGAAGCTCATAAGCCTATTAATGATAAAAAAAAAAAAAAAAAATTAAAGAGAAAAAGAGAAATACCCCTTAAGACTCTCCCCATATGCAAAGCGGTGGGTAATCCTCTGTTATGAGATATACAATTTCACATCAATAAAACCTATATATAAATATTATATACGGTGTGTATATCTATCTCAAGTCGCTATAGTATTAACAGAGTCTTAACAAGGCACACATCTGTCACAGAATAATACTTAGAGACATAAGTTTAAATACCCTAGGAGTAGAATTGGATGCTCATAATGCTGTAAGAAGTCCTTACAAACAGTATGGACTCACATCAATGACTCTTATAAGAGGTTGACTATATAGTATACCTTCCATTTATCAAGACTTTTTCCCCCTCTTATAATTTGATATGAGCCTACCTCCATTATTGTAACGAACAGTAAATCACCACCCCTAGTCTCATTCCCTTAGAATATGCGAATTGAATACATAGATATATCACCTACTACATCAGTTAATCACCATACTCACCATTTTAATATTTCTCTATTAGATCAAATCCAGCGCTCAGAAAAAAGTAAATTAAGGTTAGTAAATGACCAAAGCAGGAGAGATTCAGCTCATAGGACAAATTAAAGTTAGGACTTGCCTATATTGGGGTACGTTGGCATGGTGGCAAGCTTAGCATTATATGGCCATATTATGTGACTAACTCGTCATCTTTGATGTAGGGCCAATATGCCGCAGAGTAAAGGGTTAATAAATGATGTGCACCAATGCTTTGTGTATTTGCTTTTAGTTATTTTGGGCAAGATTGGTTGTACTCCAGCAATTTTAAGTGTATTTTTTCCTTGGGCTTGCTTATCAACTCCTGGATTGGAATTTATTAATTTCATATAATATAGATATATAGAGAGAGGGGACAATGAGTGGGTGCAAGTGTTCAGCAACAAAGTTATGCAATGCTCTGTAACTGACTCCGATAACCTAAGTTCGTTGCACTCAGAGCCAAAATTGCAGGTAAGAGTGCATGAAGCTGGCTAAGTTTCATATTCAGATAACAGTAAATTGTGGCAATTATTTAAAAATTATGTATTCACAAAAAAGGAATGGACTTAGCGATATGACGGAGTTAATTAGAACAATTATTCTAAAAGGGTAATCCATGGTGCATAATGAGGAAATTAGTGTTTACTTCTTTTTATATAATGTAGTAAATAGCAATGTTCTCCCTTATTAGGGATCCCAATCTGCTACCAATAATAACAATTAAAAGGTGACAGTTCACCTGAAGATGTATTACCTTAGAGAGTATGGAGCAAATACATAGACACATAATGCACACTGCGATAGTATCTTCACCACAGGTACTATCATATCCCCAGTGTATTGGGCACTTAGTAAATTCAAATATTAAGCATAATAATATGGTTTGCATTGTGGTGGAGGCCGTGATCTGAATGCATTCTGCACTTTATTAATTCAAAGGTGTATTTTCAGTTAGGAGTGTGGTAGTCTAACACAAATCACTCTAATTAGTGGTAGAAAATGAAGAGTTCAGTAGAATTAATGTGCTGTGCAGTATAATGGAGTGCACTGTAATTTGTGGAACATAACTCAACCAGGTAATCATATTGCTTCAGAATGGACTCTATAGGCAAGTAAACAATATAAGATGGAAAGACACTATTTACTGGCAAGGTGCCTTGTGTCAGTACGCACAGTATAAGGCAAACATTAGGACTCAACGAACAGTAGCCATATTAGAAGAAAAAAAAAAAAATTGGATAGCAGAGATCAGGACTGTGCCAAGTTAGTAAGTATATCAATATATCACTGACATACTATCAAGAATAAAAAAAAAATAAAAATAATAATATTTAATTATATATGTCCATATGAGGACCCATATAGAGTAATCATTCCTCTCTTAGGACTACCACTCCTGATGAGAGTTTCTCTATAGCTTTATCAAAGGATATAATGTTAAACAAAGAAAACGGGTTGACATTCAATTTTTAAACCAGGAACTAGATCCAAGGACAGAGAGCCAAAACCAGAATCCCTGGGAATCTGGGACAGTTGGCAGATGTATGAAAGGCATCACCAAACAGTCTGATGCTTACCATTCATTACAAAGCCCTGTACCAGTTCTGTAACCCATGTTTCACTCAGCCCTCTCCTGTGTTCCCCTGATCTAGTTGCAGGAGGGGTGCATGCTGGCCATCTCAAGTGAGCACCACACAATATTACTGGCTGGTACCCAGATGAGTTGGCCATTCTCTGAATGTTGCAATGAGCATCAAAAACCTCCATCAGCACTCACATGCAAGTTCTGTCTCAGCCACATAAGTTCCCGTGCAGGCCCTCCTTACTGCATTCTGGAGGAAATGAAATTAATGACAGCAGTATTGTTGTGTTTGTACCACCTGCATGAAGGGGCCTTAGGAAAACTTGCACTAAACTAGAACTTCTCAAAATAAATAATTGATCATTCACAGGTCTACGTATAAAAAGGTGGAATTTTTTTTTTTTTTAGAATTTAAAAAACCATAATCATTAACCGCTTGATGAGCCTACTTAACCTTTAAGGACAGTGGTGTATGAAAAACATTGAGTAGCACTGTTGTTCAGAGTCTAGTTCGAAGATGCACTGTTGCCCTGCTACCATCAGGTCCATGATATCCAGGACGGATTGAAGGTTTTCCCTCTTGAGTGAAGGAGCAATGGAAAAATGTATTTTGTCCATTAACATTTTCTGGCCAAGGTAGGGAAAGTACTGTAAGTGGGAGGTTATTATTGGAAGGCATTCGTTCTCCTTTAACTCCTTAAGGGGATTAACAGATTGCTTTGAAGTAGTCAATTTATCGGTTAATCCCTCTGGCATTCAAAGGGTTAAGGGGTTAACTCTTGGTCTATTAGTGTTACCAGGGAAGACCAGTTTGGAAACCAATGTATTATGTAGAAACATTTAATCAGGGTTCCAGAATAGCTGTACTTGGCCCTATTATGTATATCCTGTATATCCTACAGGTTCTACTTAGAATTCAGTGTAAATGATCCATGTCATATTATTTCACTGTGAATACAGAAGTAGGACAGAGAATAAAAACCTATGAACCCATACTGATTGATAGATCTCTACACAATATCACTCTGTACAGATGGAAATTGGAGTTCACTGTGCCCAAGGCAATGTGTGTACGGAGAGCTAGTTCTTGTAATTGCCATGCTGAGGAAAGCACTGATTACCGTTTGCCAGTCAGTAATCATAACGGTTAGTATAGGACAAAAAGGTAATTGACAAGGAAGCACAGACAGAAGCAGGAGGAGAGGGGGAAATTAGACCCTGGTCATGTCAAGAACATCTGAAGGTCAAGCCAGACATGACAGGTTGACTTCACACCCATATGAACAACAGAAAAGTAGAGTAATTCTGGGGCAAAGCAACAGTTACATTGATAGCAAGAGTTCTTATGGATTGAAATGGGATCTCACAAAGACCTCTCTAGCATTCCAAGGGTTAAAACACCATTTAAAACCAAAGGGAATTTTTATTTCTCCCATAGGATGTAGTTGGTTTGCCCCAGAATTGCTACAGTTTTCTTTGTGCACATGAACCTTGGTCTTTAGCATGACAGACATATTGCAATAGCTCTGTCAGAGCCAGTTGTTTACAAACCATCCCATAAGTGGCTATTAATTTAATTTATTTAATACAAGCAGTTATATAGGTAGGACTGATAAAGCAGGCAGGTATAAATAGTGGTTCTCAGAGCCCATGAACAGTCCAGGATTGGAAGATTTCCCTGCTTGATCCCAGGTGAATTAGTCAGAGGCTCATACTTGTGTTTAAGCAGAGAAACCCTGAAGTCTGGGAAGGGAATGGATTGAGAACCACTGATCCATACTTTAACTTTTGCCTGCAGTTAGAGGTTTATAATTATCACCAGTCATCAATAGGCTATTATGATCACATTCTATAGAGAAATGGCATTGGTGACTAACTTATTTCACATAATGTATTGTTGTTTTACTCAGAAGGAAAATGTCTGCAATACATATACTTGTTCGTAATAAGAATTTACTGTTCCTTTAGGTCAAAATCAGAGGCAAATTTAAAGCACGAGCTTATCTGCGTTTCCTTAAAGTGATAGTAATGTTTAAAAAAAACTTTTTTGCATTTAGAAGAGCTTAAAAAGCTGATCTAAATGCAAAAAACTGTATCTCTCAAACCGCTATGGTTTAAGAGATACGGGCGTTTAAAGTTGGATTTCTCCTACTGACAGCTGTAAAGCTGTCAGGAGGAGATCCGTGTCGGTCGACACGGTGGCACTTGAGAAGTGCTGAGATCTCGTTACTTACACGGAATCCCTTCATTGGAATGGCCTAAAACGTGTGCCTTCTCAAGCGCCACCGTGTCAACCGACACGGATCTCCTGCTGACAGATTTACAGCTGTCAGTAGGAGAAATCCAACTTTAAACGCCCGTATCTCTTAAACCATAGCGGTTTGAGAGATACATTTTTTTTGCATTTAGATCAGCTTTTTAAGCTCTTCTAAATGCAAAAAAGTTTTTTTTTTTTTTTTAGACATTACTAACACTTTAACCTGCCTTCTTGTTACTTTCAGATCAAATGGCTTAGTAGCCACACACACAAAAAGCAAAAGTTGTTCTATGAATTAACATAAAACACCAATAACTCCCACACAAACTTGCTTAAATCTGGGAAGAAAATCCTAATTACCAGTATGAATCAATTCCGCATGTTGTATCCCCCCCCCCCCCCAAATTAAGCTTCAATTATTACTGCAAATCAGGTCCATGGAGGTAGACATGACTGGAGTCATGAAACAGACTCCTCCCACTGAAGTATTCTTAGGAAGCTTTCAGTGGCAGGAGGCTGTGGTCCTCAAGTTCTACAACAAAGATTCAGGTCTGCCTCAATGGACGACACAGTGTACGAATTCATCTTGAGGAAAACAATCCATTCAGAACAGATTCATAGCGGCCATTTCTGAAATGCTGGTTTTGTTATTGGGGGGGATAGACACTAAGTGCGATCCCTGGACGTGCTACAAAATGCATCTTCCACAACTTGGTCATAAATATCATATAACAGGGATTCACTAGACCTGCAAAAAGATGGCTTGAACAATTCAGGTATATAGCTACTACACAACAGGTCTAAAACAGCATCTTACCTAGAGAAGAGGTTAGAAAGTGGTCCAAATATTTTCGTTTTAGTGTCCACATCTGCCTCCTGAACAAAGCCCTTTAGATTAGAATCGCTAATGTCTTTAGAAGAATTTAATGTAACATCAGAGAAATGTGCTTCATCATTCTCCAAGGTTACAATTGCACTTGAGCTACTTGTAACCAAAAAATCCACAATGTCCTCATTGCTCACCGATAAAGTAGTGGAAAATTCTGTGCTGAGGCTGGAGACACTACAGTCTGAGACATCATCACTTCTGTTAAGAGATGTTGGGCTGTAAAGTTTTGCAGTGTCATATCCTGACCTTGGAAAGGTAGAGGCCTTCCAAACAATGTGCTCATGATCTGCACTCCTCTGTGATAGGGGAGCACCAACAGTTGAGATGGTCTTGGAACTCTGGAAAAGCCTCTCATCTACAACCGCACAACTGGAACTGTTTTTTCTTGAGCTTGGGATGCCACAATGAACAGGTTCAGGGTTGGCTATTTCCAGAGTTGGGATACCAGAATCTACGGATGCCAAGCTACAGTTCCCACTGATAGCAGCAAAATGTTGATTAGGCCTGTATTCTGGTAATGCATAGGACTGTGCACTTTTTACATTCCATTTTCCAATACTGTGAATGTCATTCTCCACATTAATGTCCTGAACCTCGATAAAACCAAGCTTTTTAATGTTGGTGGAGAGGACATTATTCATGTTAGGGCAAGAGGCAACTGGGAAGAAAAAGCAAAAATATATAAAAATCAAAATCTTCTAGAAATACAGGTTAAGGCATCTTAATTTAAAGCAATCAGGCTGGGCTGTCATACGGTGTATGTGTGGATCTGTGACTACCAGTGGAGCAAGGTTTTGGTGTTAGACAATATATATGTGGTTCTGTGGCTTCCAGAGGACAGGAAAACAAGGGGTGGCAAACAGTGTACGTATCATTCTGTGACTAACAGTGGGCCTTTTATATCCCATCAGCAGCCGCCTCCTCAGAGTTTGCCATTAGGTGGGGAGACGATCAATTTTTTATTATTCCTCTGGCCTATAGACATTCATAATTACACTGCATCACTCCTAAGTGCAAATGCAGGAATTACTCTACAGCTGCTTGGCCCAAGGAAGACCTATGTTATTAAGGCAATATTTAAATTTACTGGGTGCCAACAAATTGTGCAAAACCAAGATTCCAAATGACCCATAATGCATCAAAACCAGAGCATTTTGTTTACAAAGTATGAATCATGCAGTCAGTACAGATACTGCATGGAGCTGATTTGTTGAATCAATTTACAGCTGGATGACAAGCTGCATCAGTGAATAATATTCCCATTACAAAAAGGTTATCTGCCATATAGTAGTTTATAGGTTAGGAACTTATGAGGATATTCAGTAAGCTAAAGAGGAGCAAATTTGGAGCAAAGCAATTGTGACATTGGGCAGAAATTTGTTGGAGGTATTGCACAATGTTTATGACCTATCTAGAATTCAAGGGATTAAAAAACACCATTTTAACCCTCTGAGTACCAGAGGGGTACGCAACACATTGCAATGCAATGCTTTGCGTTGCATTGTGTTGCCCTCTGGCACTCAAAGGGATAAATCGATGGACATTTGAGGAAATCATGTTTGTCCCCCAGAACTATGCAGCAGTACAGTCTTATTCATCAAGCTGAAATGTGCAATTCTGGGGCATACAAGAGAAATACCACTTAAATTCGGTTTTTAAACACCTTTTGTTCCAACGGGATAAGAAACCCTAGCAATCAAAAGAATCATTTATCACCTCTACAAAAGTTATGCTTATTATGTAGAGTATATATATGGAAAGGTAAAAACATTGATAAAAAAAAAAAAAAAAAAAAAAGCTATTTTTGTTAAAAAGATAGTTTATGGATTGCCCTGCACACTTCTTCGTAAACTTCTGTTGCCCCAGATTGTTGCACTGCCCCTTCTCATTACCCAGACTCCTCCAATGACAGAGGCTCTGTCTGTCTGTAAGGTGGAGCGATCTCACTGGCTAGATATCTATCTCTGCCAGTGAGATCACTCCCGCTTACAGACAGAAGCCTCTGTCATCGGAGGAGGCTGGGTAATGGGAAGGGAGAAGAGGTAGGGTGCAGGGTACTCTAAACTTTTTTTTTTTTTTTTTTTAAATCAATAACGTTTTCACCCTTCTGTATATATATTCTACATAAGAAGCATAACTTTTGTAGAGGCGATAGATCCACTTTAAGTATTTTTTCACCTATCTGGGCCCATATTAATAAAAAACAATCTTCTGGAGTAAACCAACTGCACCACAGGGGGCAAATAAAAATTCCTGTTACATTAAATTGGACTTTTGGATCCCGTGAGTGCAATGCATTGGAGGTGTCTCTAGCATTCAAGGAGTTAAAAAGCTCTATTCAAGTGCATGGTAATTTAGGGATTTGTATTTGTCCCTTATGGTGCAATTTGTTTACTCCAGAATAACTCTGGTTTTTAAAATATGGGCCAAGGTTGCCTAGTCCTAAAAGGGTTCCAGCAGCTTCTATAAAGAGGATTTAGGTTAATAGAAACATCAACCAAATGGGATACTGTGCACAGTATAGAACATGGAGCTACTTTTTAGGATCTCTGTTTGGCCACAGGTGGGTCACTTTAATTGATCCCTGTACATAAGATTTTGACAGGCCAGTACTGTTGGTATCTCTTGAAAACCCTAGTTGGCTACCAGTGGTCTAAAACAGTGGTCTACAACTGCATTCCAAGAGGCAGAGAAAGTATTGTGGATTTCTGTGCTTTTGAACAGGTGTCAAATCACCTGATTTTGATTCAAAATCTGAGATCTCCCAAAATTCTGCACATTCTTGGCACTCTAGAGGTAAAGCTGGACACCCCTGACCTATGTGGGTTGCCACTCATAGGACATTGCAATGTGCATATCAGTGTCCAACGCAATATTTGGAATGACCTGCACCGTAGATCAATGGCTGCAGTGCAGGTCATCTCTGCTCACATTCACAGCACAGTTTCCACATGCTGCATTGTCTATGTTAATGTATGGAGATATCACCAGTGTGAAGAGCCTGTAAGGTACTTGTGACTAGCTCAGCATTCAAACCACTGCACTACCATCAAGAGTGAATGAGCACTTAGGGATCTGAAAAAACAAACAGAGGAGGGTAAATGTACCAAGCTGGAACTGTGCATATGTATTTACCATCAGATTTCCACCCAACCCAAACTTGCACTTACATATTAAGAGTTAAAAAAAAAAAATGGCAGTATTCACTCACCTAATGGCATAAACATGAAAGCCTGTTCAGATTCCCATGTTTACTCCTTTTGATATTAACCCTTTGAGTGCCAGAGGGGTAGGCAGCACATTGCACAGCAATATATTGCATACCACTCTGGCACTCAAAGGGTTAACCCCTTGGTGCTAGACAGGTCTCCAACACATCAAGAACTAATGCATTGGAGGTTTCTAGCATACAGCAGGTTAAACAGCGGACCTCATTTCCAGGGCGTACAGTTAGATTTCCAAACTACTGGTGTTCTATCTTATGCCGTTTTTCCATTTGATTCTTGCTCTCCTTACTTTTAATATCCCATTTTTATGTTTTTGATTTGTTATATTTATATATTATTTGGGACATATATCATTGATTTGTTCTGGTGGGTGTAGTGTATTTTATACATTTGCAGCCGGTATATATTTTATATATATATAATGTTGTCTCTTTTTAGGGTTCCCTGAAGCGCCACCATTTGCTGCTTTTGTTGCAGACGTTGCACTCACGGGTTAACTGTGATTGTGGATTTTTCCTCCACTTCGTGGATAATTAGATTTATTCCCTTTGATCCACTGCGCTGTGAGGAGGGTGGAGGAATTGGACACAATTGCTATATATATGGTCATAATTGTTTTGGTTTGATTATTATAGTTTGTAGGTAGTGTTGTAGCCGTGCCCTATCACGCTCTTCACGACATGGTAGACTTGGGGTACTGTACTGCAGTCCTGCGTGTAGTGGATAGGTGAAGGGATCGTGGCTTATTCCAATGTAAGAATTGCAGAATTGATACTACACTATATCCAATGATATTGTTCTTTATATGACAGTTTTTAATTTAAAGGGATAGTAATACTTGAAAATATTTGTATTTTATATTGTAGCCTTTAAAAAAACATGAAAAATTATATAAGTCTTATCTCCCAAACCTTTATGGTTTGGAAGATATTCACATGCAAAATATTGTAAAATGCTCTTTTCCTGGCTGTTTCAGCCAAGTCTGCCATCTAGTGGACAGATTTGGAATTCGGTCCACAGAGCAACCGGCAGCTCTTTAGCAGTGCCGAGATCACGATCTTTGAAAAGAACTACTTAATTGGAACTATCGACAAAGTGTGCCTGGCTTGAAAGCACTCTTTGTAGACCATTCCAATTAAGTAATTCTTTTTAAAGATGATGATCTCAGCACTTCTGGAGAGGCACAGCCGGTCCCGGACCGGATTCCAAATCTGAAGGGTGGAGCAATGACATCACTCCAGGGGAAACTTTACTTCTGAATATCTCCCAAACCATAAAGGTTTGGGAGATAAGACTTATATCATTTTTAAAGTTTTTTTAAGGGCTACAATTTAAAATAAACTTATTTTCAAGTATTACTATCCCTTTAATCAGTTTTCTATTTTTTCCATACTTGTATTGATACTGGCCATGTTAGGAAGCATATACACTTGGTGTTTTGACACGTTATATTAATAGCGCTCTCTAGGATATATATATATTTTTCTTTGTTAACCCTTTACATGCCATTGTGCATCCAACACAGCTTTGGCAGTCAAAAGGTTAAGGCCTTGTCTGGGTGAGGAGGATTGTGAGCCACCATTTTAGCATATCATACTTATTTCTAAACGTGCTGCTGAGTGGTCTTGTGTCCAGCTGCTGATATCCTAGCCTGGTAGCTCAGGGGTTAATACATACTGAGTGACCTGCCCAAACCAAAGCAGATTCCACCAGGGTCGGGTAAAGGGATCATCTGCCTCAGGTCTGTCCAAGTTCAAGGGCCACCAACAGGCCAGGATGTACAGAGTTCCCTGATTAAGCACAGGTGAGTTAATTAGTGGCTCATTTACTTTGACCGACTCACCTGTACTTAAGCAGGGAAATCCTTAAACCCTGGCCTGTTGATGGCTCTTGATGACAATTTGGACAGCTCCGATCTACCTCATGCTTGAGAGTGTGTGTCTGAGAAGGATAGAGGTTCCATTTTCTAATCACCATGTTATACTGTGGTTGCTCAGAGTCAATATCCCCAATCTGTTTAAGTCACAATAGTAGTAACAGGGGGTTGAAGAAGTCAGCAAATCTGTCCTTCTCAGACACCCCTCCATTAACTAATAGCTAATCAAGCAGGAAGTAAAGGAGATCTTAATTTGACCTTGCAGGAGCTGGTTTTGGTTCAGACACACATGGTCACTCTTCTTAGCTAGTTAGGAAATAGGGCTATTACTTGAATTAGTTCACATGGTCAGTTGTTACAAAAACAAGTTTCCAAGAATATATATTTCTCTACAATTCACATAGGTGACCTTTACAGCTACAGTCAGTTTCAATGACAACCTTGTCTTTCTGCAAAATCTTCAAACTTTCAGGATATGTAAAGTCAAATCACCTATATTTTTTTTTTATACATATATACTTCCCCTGCCCCATTTTGATTTTAAACCTCTTTAAATGAGTCTTAATAGCTACGATTGCTAGATGCTTCTACAAAAGGAGAGGCCCGGTCTAACTGTACCCGGTCAGAAAAGGGATAGTAGAAAATCATTCCATTTTTTTTCCTAAGTGAAGAAGACATAGTGCAGGAGCCTACTGAAGATTACCAAGTGCAGTGGAGCAGAGTTTGAGGTCCTGTGATCCCGCCATCAACAATCACGTCTGTCATTGACAAGACATCCAGGACCGATTTAACCCTTTGAGTGCCAGAGGTATACAGAACGCCTTGGAAGGAGAGGGGGGGGGGGGGGGGAAAAAAAAAAAAAAAAAAAAAGGGGAGGCACAAGGGAAAGTCATAAGGGCCATTAAGATTTTCTGGCAGGTTATTAGGTGGGAGTATTTATTGTTTAAAGGGAGAGTAACAAGACAAGTGTACTCCAGAGACCTGAAATTGTACAGTAGCGCTGTTGCTACACCATCCTATGGACAGCTCTGGTCTGTAGACCATAAATCTCCATAGCATGGTGTAGCAACAGCGCCACTGTACAACTTCAGGCCACTGATACTGCACCTAAAAAAAAAAAAAAAAAAAAATTCTACTTTGAGCTGTAATAACTTTTGAATAAAACACCTTTCAGCAGTAGGAGTACCCTTATTTTACTCAGGGGGATAAAAAGTAAAAAAAAATAATGTTGTAGGGTTTTAAGCATTACTATCCCTTTAACAGTCACTTATTACTAGGAAATATTTCCCATTTAAGAAAAGATCATCCCCATTCCACAAAAAAGTTGTAGAGCACCATTTTGAGGAGATCAAATTCTTAGCTAAAAACAAACCCCTTCGCGTCCGATGACGTACCCGGACCGTCACGCTGGTCCGGCACTTAAGGACCAGTGATTGTCCTGGCACGTCACGTACTTTTACTAAGTGAGTAATACCGGGGACTGAAGTTGATCGCTCCAAGACCGGAGCGATCTCTTTCAGTCCCTCATTCGGCATGCCGGCACACGTGATCAGTCACGTGGGGCAGCACGTCGAACTTCCCTATCTGGTCCTTAAAGGATCAAACACCCCGGGACCGTTGGTCCTTAAGGGGTTAAACAATCCTCACAAAAGGCACATAACCTAGAGAATATGTGGAGACGTTTTTTGCATTCCAAACAGCTGAAGGATCCAGCGTTTTCAGTCCCAAACCTCTGGCTGAAATGTTTACCAAGCTGCTTTCAACACATTCTGCTGTTATTACTACAACAGCATAGCACTGGCATGTCCATACTTGCACATCAGTGTAAAATGCCATTACAAAATCAGCCACGTGCTTGAGATGTAGAATTTTGTAATAAGAATACCAAAACCTATAAATTATTAGGATTATATGTTCTATAGGAACAGTCGCTGGATCCTTTTTGCAGGGCTCCCTGTCTCACATTAGCAGATCAGTGCTGACAGAGACTGAAGTGATAGTGCTGTGTTGTCTGTAAACAATCAGATAATATAACAGCATTCCTGTATGCAAAAGCAGAGGGTACTAATAGCAATAAATTAACTCCTTTCAAACTGCACACACACAAAAAATAAATATGCATGTTTTGGATTAGATTGCAAGGATCCATAACCAAATCAATTTTTATGGGTACTGCTGGAAATAGTATTCTAAATTATACAAAACCCAAAATGTAATGTGTTACTGTTCCTTTAACCCTCTGAGTGCCAGAGGGGTACGAAACATTGCTTTCCAATGCATTGAGAAGCCCTCTGGCACTCAAAAGGTTAACCATTTGTGTTACTAGATGGCTTATGTTCAAAAGCAAAGTGGAGTAATTTTTGGGGCAAACCAACTGCACTTTAGGGAACACATAGCCATTAGCTTAACCTTTGGGTGCCAGAGGGGTATCCAATGCATTGCAAAACAATCCACTGGACACCCTTAAAAAGTGGACATGTCACCTTAATTTTAACCCCTTGAGGACCAAGGGGTGCAACATATTACAAAGCAATGCACACCCACCTATTCCTCAAAGGGTTAAGTTTTTGTAACCTAACTAAAACAGTCTATATATTATACTATACCGGTTGTAATATGTAAAAGTTTAAGAAATTTTTATCATTTGGAAATGGGGCATTCTGTGCTGGGTGAATATTCCCACAGGCTGTGCTATGAAAGCATCTAGTCACAGCCCACACACTGGGGAGATTTCTTCAGCACGGTGAGTGATAAAGCATGTTAAAAATAGTAGAAAAAGTGTCAAAAAGTTCAATCAAAATGTAATGGTTGATCACATACTACTTTACAGAAAAAAAAGGCAATTACAAGAGAGGCAGATTATAGTCATCTGAATACTAGGAACAAAAAAAGCGAAACTGATTAAAGTGGATATATAATTATTTTATATTTTTACATATTTGAAGACAATTCAAAATTGCCTAGATGTCACGTTAACCACAATTCCAGTACAGTATAGTTTAGGAGATATTTACACTTACTTCTGGGAAAAGTGAAAGTATCCTGGCACAGCACAGAGTTCTTTAGCATATGAAACATTACTGAAAACCTTAATTAGCATATGAGATGTCCCTGGTAACACAATTAGCATATGCTAACAAGTATGAATATCTCCATAAACAGTACATTTGCTGGTCTTTTGACACATAGGCAGTTTTTAAATAGGCAAAATGGAATAAAGGTGAAAGATTTGCTTTAAAACTTTATTACATACTTACAGCTAGCATATGTATACACGCAATTATTCATGTTAAATCCAGAAAATATAATCCTAAACTTGTTTTTTTAACACAAGTGTAAATTGCCATGTGCAGAGCATTTGTTTAGTGTTGTGTGTGCTGTTTGCATGGAGAGATAAGAGAGAAAAACCATTAAATCGGTGACAATTTGTGCCCACTATTCTAGTGCTGGCAAAGTCTTGTCTTCTGCGCCCAAATACAGATAATCCTGCAAATCAATGTTAGCTCTGAAGCAAGCAGGAATATCTGCTCCCTGTAAAGCCCATGTGAAATTATATTTTTGGCCATAGAAAACAGATCATTTTTACAAAGGCAAGTGTGAAGTACAAGGTAATTGGGCATATATAACCTCAGATCATTTTTAGGCGTTGGTCTTCTATATAGTAACAGGTCCAATCCAAAAGACCGCCAATACCTCCTAATAAACCCCCACTCACTAAGTAGCACAGAATATAGAACAGGGACACTAAGAATCTCCAAAATTAGAATGAACATCATGCCCATGGAGGCAGACATGATGCTTTCAGCAGAATTACAGGATTCTAAACTCTTCTCAGTTAAGCGTTCTTAGGAAGCCTTCAGTGGGACGAGTTCCCAATGCTCAAGTCCTGTGACAAGCAGCATATCTGCCTCCATGGGCATGGTATCCTATCCTAATTCACTATTCATTTTCAGGTAACAATCCATCCAATTTCCAGTGGGCTGAGAATTTCGGAGGGGAAAGCAGCAGTGTTTACTGAACATATCCATAGGATCAAGGGCTATCCAGCATGGAGGTGAGGATAGGGAAGGAAAATGGGGGGGCTCAGATGCACTTTGAAGTGGGGGAGGAAAGGAAAGGGAAGAGGGATATGTATCAGGTCTCTGTCGACCAAATTATGTCCATGAGAATAGCCGATTAGCCACAGGCACACCCTAATCGGCTTGTGCGCACAGGCTTTTCAGAAGTTAAATGGCCGTTTCCGCATATTAATGCAACTATGGCACCAGCTTTATACCTTAGCCGCTTGCCACGGCTATCTGCTGCTGACTGCTGTGTTCGGGGAGACCAAGGGGGGCAGGACAAGCACTCTGGCTCAAATGCTGCAAAAGCCTGCATGAGCCTTCCCTCCTTCGTTGCGGTGCTGACAGGAAGTGATGTCACTTCCTTTCAGTGCTCTTTTGGGGGAAGGTGTCAGGGAGCAAACAGCAAGTGAGGAGGCTGCAGGCACTGGCACTGACTCAGCTGTATGATGCATGAGTGAGTGTCTTAATGTTTATTGTGTGTGCGTGTGAAAGATAACTTACACCTAATCATTTATTTAGCACACACACACACACACTATGTATACATACATACATACATACATACATACATACACACACACACACACACACACATTATATATACATACATACACACACATGTGGCTGTGCACGCCTATGCAATTAGCACTGGATCAGTCATTTCACTCCTCCTGCCCACACTTTCAGCACATTGGTGAGAAAGGGGCTTGCCAGCCTCCCTGAATATAATCACTCACAAACAAATGGGAAAAAGGATTTGCTTTTTTGTATATTGGATGCAAGTGAGAAATGTCATTATGGTAAAGGTCTCACATCCAGTTAAAAGGATATTTTGTGCCTAAATGTTTCAATGTGCAGATTCTCCTCACTGAAACTACAGTAGTGCCCTGTGACAGTCTTGACAGGGCACTCAGGCAATTCCCAATCGGTCGAGGATCATGGAGGGGAGAGAAGCAGTGACGTAAGCGGGCAGCAAAGACAAGCATGCCGCTTGCTGAATGGATCCCCAGGCTGCCTCTTCATGGGCTCAATGACTCCCCAGCACAGACGTGGGTAGAGGGAGAGAAAGTGGGGGGGGGTCAGATGCACTTCTTTGAGGTGTGAGAGGAAACGAAGGGGAAGAGGGATCATGGGGAGGCAAACAATTGGATTTTCTTTTTGTGCATAGAGGGGTGCGTGTTATACATAGGTACTTTAATTTTCTGTAAAATCTTGGGTATAATTTACATCTGCTTATTTTACCTGAGATTTTGCTGTAGGTTTACAAATTAGTCTGTAAAAATAAAATACTTTGATCTTGTTCTAAATCACTTATTCAGCTACACAAAGGTGTGTTAAAGGGATAGTAACTTCCAAAAAAAAAAAAAAAAAAAAAAAAGTACAGGTGAATTTATAGGTACAATTAAAACATACTTACTGCCCTCATTCCCATTATGGTTTGAGAGATGTAATAAAATAAGGTCTCAGCTCCCTCCCCTTTCTGCCTGACGAGCTGTAAAGCTGTCAGAGGAAGAATCCGGTCGACCGACTTTAGGCGTCTCTTCAGGAGAGCTGACATCGGGATACCCAACTATAATTACATCATTGGTATGGTCTACAACGTGTGCTTGCAAGCCAGGCACACGTTGTAGACCATACCGATTAAATAATTATAGTTATATAGCTCGATGACAGAGCTCCTGAAAGGCCGCCTTCTGGTCCTGGAAGCAGGAACTCATGATGTCCGCTATACAGCAGACGCATGAGAAGTGGGAGGGAGCGGAGACCTTTATTTTATTACATCTCTCAAACCATAACAGTTTGAGAGATGGTAATGAGGGCAGTAAGTATGTTTAAATTGTACCTATAAATTCGCCTGTACTTTTTTTTTCGAGGTTACCATCCCTTTAATAGGTGTCCCCTCTTCACCCATTTGAAACTTTGGGAAGTATGTGCTCTGTGTCTCAGCCTTATGAACACTGCCTTTGTCACGTGGCTCCATTTCTACATGCGATCGCTGTAGTAGTGATCACATGTCTGGTGACACCAGGAAAAGGCTGAAACGGACTGCTCCGGTCCAGGAGACGACAGTAACAGCCTCCTCACCACGATCACAGCATGTCCAGAGGCACAATGTGATCGTTAGCCTGTGATGTGCCTGGACCATCATCATTCAAAGGACAGAATTATGCGAAGAAGCAATGCACTGGAGACCGCTCTAGCACCCAAAGGCCTAAAACCCCCAATTCAACTAACCGGAAATTAGAGACTGTATTTATCCTAATGTGCAGTTGGTCTCCCCACATCGTTCCCCTTTGCCTTTATACAGAAGGACACAAACCTAGGAAGAGTTATATATTCCTATAGTTCACTTAATGTCAAGAGGTTATAAACTTTACTTAACCCTTTGCGTGTGAGGGTTGTGCAATGCGTTGCTTTGCTATGCACTGTACACCCCTCTATCATACAAAGGGTTACTGGAATATTACAATTGCTCTTATATTAAGAAACATTATTAACAGTCTCCAAGTGTGTGCAGTATATATAGAAATGGCCAAAATGTTGACAGAATAAAGTTGCTCCACCTTCAAAAGCAACAATGTCTCCTGCCAGTTCACCCTTCCTCCAGAAAACCAGAGCGATGCTGTCTGAGAATGCACATTGGCATTTCTGTAAGTAACTATGATTGCCCCTGGCTCAACAAAAAGGATTGTATTTAAAGTGGACATGCCACCTTCGATTTTTTTTTTTATTTTTTTTTAAGCTTCATTTAAAACTACCTGTGCATCATGTTAACCAAAAGTCTGGTAGATGTACAGTTTATGAAATATTCACACATTTCTGGGAAAAGTGAAAGACTCCTGGTACAGCACAGAGCTTCATTATCATATGACATCACTGAAAAGGATTTATTGGTATATTAAAAGTCACTGGTACCCCAATTACTATATTGTACTAGTATGAATATCTTCTTAATTGTACACTTGCTAGTCTTTTGGCCAACATGACACACATGCAGTTAATGCAAAGTAATAGGTGCATACAAGAACTCCAAACAGCTCCTAAACCCGTACATTCACCATAATACCAAAAACGGAAGGGACACCCGTTGCTGTGCTTACTAGTATACAGTGTAGATAGCGTGTGCTCAGAGTGAAGACGATCCAGGTCCCAATCCGTATACTAATAAAGCAATACTCGGCACTCAGCCTCCATCCCGTCACAAATAGCAGCGACTCATAATAAAAATCAATGTTTATTGAAACAAAAATTAAAAGATCATGGATTACACTGGAGACAAATAGAGAATTGGAACGTGTGTATTCTTTTGCTAACGAGTTTCGCACCTAGTTAGGTGCTTACTTATAGTCACGTTGACTAAGTAACGGATATTTAAAACCTCCATGTGAAACAATCAAATCCCTTGATTTGTTAAAAACAACATATGGAACATGTATAGGGAAAAACCTTAATACAGATACCCATAAAGTACAAAAAGAAAAGAGCTACTAATACCTATATAAACCAGATCACAGAGCTAAAAGAATCATTCATTTCAGGGAATACTACACACTATATTACCAATATCCCATTCTGAGTTCAGTCCATATGGTATTCTTGTATTTAATTTAAAAATCCAATAAGCCTCTCTACGGGAAATCAGTTTTATAACGTTATTTCCCTGTGGAGGGACCATAACACGTTCAATACCCATAAAAGTTACAAGAGAAACGTTTCCATGATGTTTTTTCCAAAATGTGGCGATACACCGCTGAATCACGATTGCCAACATCACATTTATAAAGATGTTCTGTACATGTCAATCACTACAAGTGAATAAATAAATATATAATGGAATTAGAATTACAATCGACATATATTTGGATAAAGGAAACATTTCTCCTGTAACAGTGGATTTGAAACTCTGACTAGTCTGAATATGTGAACACACTCTACATATCTGGCTACGACACGTACAGCAACCCACGTTTCAATCATGTTGGTTGATGTTGTTTCCAACTAAAATAACTCTTAGATAGTCGATTTCCAATAGTACATCCCCTTTTTGCCACAAACTGGCATCCACCAGACAAAATTTCAGACAATTTACGGTTGCTTTAACCCCTAGAGTGCCAGGTGGGTACATTGTAAGAGTTTGGACAGCTGTACCCGCTGTGCCAAGCTCATACAATGTACCCACTAAAATGCGGTCACTGCATAAGCCGGTATAACCTTCATGCAGTGGCCGCATTTAAAAAAAAAAAAAAAGAGCTGGGCAATTGTGGGGGGACATGAGGATCACTCCTCATGTCCCCCCTGTTATTGATCTCCCAGCCGATCGCGCTGGGAGATCAATAAAAGAAGAGGAGAAGCGCAGCAGAAGCGCAGCTTCTCCTCTCCTGTCTCTCCTACCCGAACTTCCGGGTAGGAGTGGGCGGGACCGGGGAAGCCTCCCAACGTCATCAGTGACATGGTCACTGATGACGTTGGGGAAGTTTCCCCGGTCCCATTCACTCCTACCGGTGGTAGGAGAGAAGGGCAGGAGAGCTTTTGCTCTCCTGCAAGTCGCCTTATTGATCTCCCAGCCAATCGGCTGGGAGATCAATAACTGGGGGGACACCAGGAGGGGTCCTGATGTCCCCCACGAGGTCTGAAAGTAAAAAATAAAAAAAACAAAGGCTAAGTAACCCTGTGAGTGCCGCACGGAAGTCACAGGGTCACTTATTTTTTGGGGATTTTTTTTTTTTACCAAGACCTCATTGGGGGGATCAGGGGGGGGTCCTGATGCCCCTCAATGAGGTCTATGATAAAAAAAAAATCTTTTTAAAAAAAATTTAACCCTGTGTGTGCCACAGGGAAGTGTAATGCACCCCCCCTCCTGTGGCACACACAGGGCTTTTATCATTATTTTGTTACCAGAGATTGTTGGGGGGCCATCAGGATTGGTCCTGATGGCCCCCCAACAAGCTCTGATTACAAAGTAATAATAAAAAAAAAAATTAACCCTATGAGTGCCAAAATGGTCCAATGCATTGCTTTGCAATGCGCTGGAGACCCCAGTGGCACTCACAGGGACATTTATTTTTACTCTTTTTTTTTTTTTTGTAAGACCTCATTGGGGGGAATCAGATGGGTCCTGATGCCCCCCAATGAGGTCTAGAATACAAAAAAAGTAAATAAAAAAAAATTAACCCTGTGTGTGCCACAGGGGGGGCCAATGCAGCCCCCCTTTTGCGGCACACACAGGGCTTTTATCATTCCTTTGGTACCAGAGATTGTTGGGGCGCCATCAGGATTGGTCCTGATGGCCCCCCAACAAGCTCTGATAACAAAGTAATAATAATAAAAAAAAATAACCCTATGAGTGCCACAAGGGTCCAATGCATTGCTTTGCAATGCGCTTGACACCCCTGTGGAACTCACAGGGTCACTCCGTTTGTGGACATATATATATATTTTTTTTTACTAAGACCTCATTGGGGAGGGATCAGGGGGTGCTGATGCCCCTCAATGGGGTCTATAATAAAAAAAAATTTAAAACAAAAATTAACCCTGTGTGTGCCACTGGGAGCTGGGGTTCAATGCAGACCCCCTTCCTGTGACACACACAGGACGTTTTATCATTACTTTGTGATGAGAGCTTGTTTGGTGGCCATCTGAATACAAAGTAATGATAAAAAAAAATTAACCCTTTGTGTGCCACAGGAGCCCAAATGCATTGCTTTGCAATCCACTGGACACCCCTGTGCCACACATAGGATTTTTTTTCCCCCTTTATTTTTTATTTAGACCTCATTGTATGGGTTCTGATGCCCCCAACGAGGTCTACACAAAAATATTGGGGGAAAAAGCCCCAAAAAATGCACGTGCCACAGGAGGGGGGGTCCATCGTAGTGCTTTGTATGAGGGGACATACAGTGCACACTGGTAGTCACAGATCTCCCAATACACACTATCAGACACTGCCCCACAATCACCACCATCCTTGCTCCTCTGCTCATACCCACACACACTGCCTAATCCCTCACCCTCCCACACACTTTGTTACACTTGTATTCAGAGGTCCGCACGTACACCGGCTGACGCCCTAGCTTCTTTCATCTGTTAGCCATAAAATCACACATACACTGTTTGCTTTCCCATTCCTGCTTCACTGGTAGCTACGCTCCTGTAGTGTAAATTGGTATGTCAACCCACAGCAGTGGGGTACCATTTTTCTTAGGCTGGCAAGAAGTCCTCCTAGGAAATCCCACGCCATTGAACCATTTTAGTATCTTTGAAGTGACTGATGTGTAAAACAAATGTATGTTTTTTTTCCTGTAGCACCACATTCTGGAAATACTTGTGCCAACTAACTTAGGGGTAAAAAGGCAAATGACCCCTCATTAGATGCGGCAGGTTGTCTTCTTTCCAAAATAGTATGGTTTATCTACCTTTTCTTCAATTCTGAATGTGTTATAGCCATTTTTGTACAGGCAAGTCAGGTTTGAGAAAATGTTAGAAACATCAGAGTTTGTAGTAGGTGTAGTTTTCTACTTCTAGCACCCCCTAAGGTAGTTCAACTCATACCAATGGGGTGTCATTTGACTCCTAAGAGCACTAGCAAACAAATGCAGTTGAAAATGCCATGGTTTTCACAGAGCTCCATACATTTGAAGGGGCAGAAATGTAAAAAAAAAAATGCATTTTTTTTCCTATATTGCCTCCTTCTGGAAACATTTATGCACACCAGTATTGGGGTAAGAAGGCAAGTAACCCCTCGTTACATGCGGCAGGTTGTCTTCTTTCCAAAATGGTATGGTTTATCTACCTTTTCTTCAATTCTGAAGGTGTTACAGCCATTTTTGTACAGGCAAGTCACATTTGAGAAAATGTTAGAAACATCAGAGTTTGTAGTAGGTGTAGTTTTCTACTTGTAGCACCCCCTAAGGTAGGTCAACTCATACCAATGGGGTGTCGTTTGACTCCTAAGAGCACTAGCTAATGAATGCAGTTGAAAATTCCATGGTTTTTACAGAGCTCCATACATTTGAAGGGGCAGAAATGTAAGCAAATGCCTTTTTTTTTCATTAGCACCACCTCCTGGAAGCATTTGTGCATACCAGCCTTTGGGTAAGAAGGCAAGTGACCCCTCATTAGATGCGGCAGGTTGTTTTCTTTTCAAAATGCAATTGTTTCTCTACCTTTCCTGCATATCTATTATGGTTATAACCATTTTAGTGCAAGCAGATAATTTAAAAAACAAAAGTGTCAGGTTTACGAACGTGTTCCTAGCACCCACATATTGTATGTTAACCCACACAAATGGGCTACCATTTTTCTCATGATGGTAGCAAGTACTGAATACAGCAGGAAATTTTATGGTTTTCAAAGATTTTAGTATCTTTGATGTGGTGGAAATGTAAAAAAACATGTATTTATTCCCATAGCGCCACCTTTTGGAAATATTTGTGCACTTCAGCCCAGGGGGTAGAAAGGCAAGTGACCCCTCATTTGATGCGGAAGAATGTCTACTTTCCAAAATGGTATACCTTTTATACATTTCCTTCATGTCTCTAACAGTTATGGACATTTTAGTACAAGCAGCCATTTTCGAAGAAGCAAACAGGTAGGTGTAGTTATGTACTTCTGGCACCCCTAAGGTAGGTTGACTCATTCCAGTGGGGTGTCATTTTTCTCCTAAGAGCACTAGCTAATGAATACAGTTGGAAATACCATGGTTTGCACACATTTCAGTACATTTGAAGGGGCAGAAATGTAAGAAAATGCCTTTTTTTTCATTAGCGCCACCTTCTGGAGGCATTTGTGCACTCCAGGCTTGGGGTAACAAGGCAAGTCACCCATCATTAGATGCGGCAGGGTGTCTTCTTTTCAAAATGGTATGGTTTGTGTACCCTTTCTTCACTTCTGTAGTTGTTACAACCATTTGTGTACAGACAAGTAATGTTTGAGAAAATGTTAGAAAAATTTGAAGTTGTAGTAGGTGTCGTTTTGCACTTCTAGCACCCCCTGAGGTAGTTAAACTCATACCAATGGGGTGTCATTTTTCTCCTAAGAGCACTAGCTAATGAATACAGTTGGAAATACCATGGTTTGCACACATTTCAGTACATTTGAAGGGGCAGAAATGTAAGAAAGTGCCTTTATTTTTCATTAGCGCCACCTTCTGGAGGCATTTGTGCACTCCAGGCTTGGGGTAACAAGGCAAGTCACCCATCATTAGATGCGGCAGGGTGTCTTCTTTTCAAAATGGTATGGTTTGTGTACCCTTTCTTCACTTCTGTAATTGTTATAACCATTTTTGTACAGACAGGTAATGTTTGAGAAAATGTTAGAAAAATTAGAGGTTGCAATAGGTGTAGTTTTGTACTTGTAGCTCCCCTTGAAGTAGCTAAACTCATACCAATGGGGTGTCATTTTTCTCCTAAGAGCACTAGCTCATGAATACAGTTGGAAATGCCATGGTTTTCACACATTTTAGTACATTTGAAGGGGCAGAAATGTAAGAAAATGCCTTTTTTTTTCATTAGCGCCATCTTCTGGAGGCATTTGTGCACACCAGTCTTGGGGTAACAAGGCAAATCACCCCTCATTAGATGCAGCAGGTTGTCTACTTTCCAGAAATATATAGTTTTATATAGTTATTCCACTGTTTTAGGGTAGTTTTATCACAAAAACCCTAGAATGCGCATATTAGTTTATAAAGTTGAAAATGTCATTTTGCGCTGCTGGTGATTAGGGCTCTACGCTAGCCATGGACGTAGGTAAAACTATACAAATTTGGTATTTTTTTTTACTCGGGGGACTCGAGGCTTTTTCAAATAATTGAAACTTTTTCAATCAAGGTAAATGTTTTTGATATATAGTATGTGATCTTAGCAAAATGAGTAAATTTTCACTTTTTTTTGTCATTATGACATCATAGCTTTTTGCACGATGTAAAATTCCCTTCATGTAAGGTACCACAAGAAAGGTCAATTCGTTCTGAAAAAAACAATATATAGTTTTCCATATGTAACTAAAAATCCCCAGAGGAAATCAAGCCTAAACGGAAGGATAGCAAAAATGTTAAAAAAGTGTCTGGCCTGCAGGGTTCAGAAAATGGCCCGAGCCTCTGGCACTGAAGGGGTTAAGTGTGGTAACCAGATATGTAGAGTGTGATCACATATTCAGACTAGTCAGAGTTTCAAATCCACTGTTACAGGAGAAATGTTTCCTATAATCACATGTCAGTTGTAATTCTAAATCCATTATATATTTATTCACTTGTAGTGATTGCCATGTACAGTATGTGGGACGTACTATCCTCCCTTTAAAGACACATTTGGGAGAACATCTTTACAGAATTGATATTGGCAATCGTAATTCAGCAGTGTCTCGCCACATTTTGGATAAACACCATGGAAACGTTTCTCTTGTAACTTTTATGGGTATTGAACGCGTTCTGGTCCTTTCACGTGGAGGTAACATTATAGAACTGATTTCGCATAGAGAGGCTAATTGAATTTTTAAATTAAATACAAGAATACCATATGGACTGAACTCAGAATGGGATATTGGTAATATAGTGTGTAGTATTCCTTGAAATTAATGATTCTTTTAGCTCTGTGATCTGGTTTATATAGGTATTAGTAGTTCTTTTCTTTTTGTACTTTATGGGTATCCATATTAAGGTTTTTACCTATACATGTTCCATATGTTGTTTTTAACCAATCAAGTGATTTGATTGTTTCACATTGAGGTTTTAAATATCCGTTACTTAGTTAACGTGACTATCTATGAGTAAGCACCTAACTAGGTGCGAAACGCGTTAGAGAAAGATTTGGAACATGCGTATTCTATTTGTCTCCAGTGTGATCCATGATCTTTTAACTGTGTTTCAATAAACATTGGTTTTTATTATATGAGTCGCTGCTTTTTGTGACTGAGGCTGAGTGCAGAGTATTGAACTATACATATGCAGTTAATGAAGTTTTCAAATATGCAAACTTGATTTAAGGCAACAGGTCAACTTTAAAGTCTGAAAGGCTGAGTTTTCCCTGAAAGTTGGGTAAATAGTATTCTGGCATAAATCAGTGATTAACATTAAAATAGCATATAAAGGGAGATAAAGGGTTGACTAATCCATCTGCCGTTCTGAGTGCCAGAACATGGCATGAAACACTAACATATGATTGATGATGACAACGCTGTCACTGCACTAAAATTGATGGATTGATGAATCAACAAGACAAAGCTAGCCAGCAAGACCGGGTGCAATCTCGCGCTGTCATGCAGAGTGAGATTCTCATGTTGCCATTTTAATCCTTGCGACATAGTTAAATGTGTTATGTGGTCACACGCTCATTCGCGCTGCGACCTTTTAAAAGTACACCGGCACCATGTAGCCCGGGGGGGGGGGTGCAAATACAATCTAGTAGCCCATTTCTATTATTGTCCCAGCCCACCACCTTTTGTTAATTTTAAAATTGGCATTAATGTTGTGAAGTAAGGCAATGGATACCACGTAACTACACTGATACTACAGAGCTTACAATTGAAGTAAAGCTACACTAGTGATACGAAATGGATTATGCTGCTAGTGCAGCTTCATTTGGATTGTGGCTCTGCTCTGTGATATCATTTGTGCAGCTGTTTCAGTTGTAAGCTCTGTGGTATCAGTAATGTAGCTCCATTTGCAGCAGTAAGCGGGAGACCGAGTGAGGCAATTGCCCCCCTGCCCAGCCCTCCCCTGTGCACCACTAGGTATTATAAAAGGTGTTACTAAACCAAAAGCAATGTGCCAACCTGTAAATTAACAGCAGTGTGTTATAATGAAATTAAAACGATACACAGAACCAAACCCACCCTTGATTGGAAATGGGGTGAGAGGATAAGAGATCCTGTTTTAGAGTACTTTCCTCTCGCCACATTGACAGTCAAGGGTGGGTTTGGGGCTGTCTACATCTTTAACCCTTTGATTGCCAGAGTTGGTACGCAGCACATGACAAAGCAATGCGTTGTGCACCCCTCTGGCACACAAAGTGTTAATTTCTCTAGAAAACTTTCCTGTCCAATAAACATACAAATTGCTCATCGTCCTTTTGTTTTAAGCCTTCTGAGTTCCTGTATTATAACAGTACATGAACATTTCAATATATTCTTTAGAACACGAGTAAGAAACGTGGACTAGCGGACCATTAGTGTTGCATTAAACCCTTAAAGATGAGCGGTCCAGGTAAATGACCTTCCCTTAGTGACTGCGTCATCTTTTTTGGTGTGCCAGCACACATGATTGATTACGTGTACCAGCACACTAAACACAGCTCAGAGAAACCACTCCAGTCTTGGATCTGCAAATTTCAGACCCACTAGTGCGAGCGCTGTAAGCACAACATACGTGAAGTGCCAGGTCAATCATCAGTCCTTCAGGGAAAAATAAATAGATGGTTCTGACATGTCATCGATCCTTAGGAAGTTAAATAGCATCTTACACAAATGTGAGTACTTTGGTATTTGATGGTACCTTTTCTTTATTTGGATTAATTGTTTATATTTACAACAAGCTTTCGACAGATCAGCTCATCCTCAGGTCAAGCACTGGAGGTGGAGAAAGTGGGCTGAACCCTTTCTCTATAAGGTATTTGCACTAGGAACACAAGGTTTGTGCAAAAGAATGCAGACAACAGTGACCTTGCCGCATCCCAGATTCTTACCTCATTTTGAAACTCTGCATTGTTTTGTACAAACGTTGTGACTCGTTACTGTTTGACTTGAGGAAGAGCGTTGCTCTCTCAAATGGTTATCTTAAAATATTAACCCTTTGAGTGCCAGAGCGGTAAGGAATGAATTGCTTTGCAAAGCATTCCATATCCCTCTGGCACTCAAAGGGTTAAACTGTTAGTCCAAATAAAAAAGGTACCTCTAAATAGCAAAGTATATACATTTTTATATTACCAAGACTGGACTGATACAACTACTACAGAATTACATTAAATAACTCTAAAGCATTAACAATACCTCTCAGACACTCAAAGGGTTAAGCGCGAACTATAGCTACAGGAGTAAGTAACTCTTCCTAGGCGTGTGTTCTTCATACGACAGATCTACACACATGTATTTTGCATTGTATTGAGCAGTCAACTGTCTCATTAACTCTTTGAGTGCCAGAGTGGTACGGAATGCATTGCAAAGCACTCAAAGGGTTAAGAAATCCTACAGAGAACAGACCAACTTGTGGTTCTTTGGAACACAAAGCCGTACGTTCAAAAGAGAAAAAGGAGGAGTTCTGGGACAAACCATTTGCACTATAGGCGAGAACTAAACTCTCACAGATTTAAATGGAAACTTTAACCCTTTGAATGCTAGAGCGGTCAGACCTCTCTAGCATTCAAGTGATTAAAAATCTCCCATTTAAAATCAATGGGAATTTGTTTTAATTCTCCCCTATATTGCAACTGGTTTGCCCCAAAACTCCTCCACTTTTCTTTTGAACATGCGGGCCATATAAAAGGTGCAATTCAATAAAGTAGATATGTGAAATCTTGGAGCAAGCCAAATACACCACAGCAGGTATAAAAACAGATTGGATTTAAACAGTGATTTTAACCCTTTTTATATTAGATAGAGGTCTCTAACATTCCAAAGTAATGCTTTGGAAACCTCTTTAGCTTTTAAGGGGTTAAAAGACCCATTTAAAATTCCAGTGGGAATTTTATTTCTACCCTAAAGTGCAGCTGGTTGGCTCCAGAATTGCACCTCAAGAGGCCGTTTTAATAGGAACTGACGTAATTCTGGGGCAAAACAGATGGTGCACAAATATTCACACAGATTTAACCTCTTAAAGTGTTAGTAATGTCTAAAAATAATTTAAGACATTTGTAAAGGGTTTAAAAAAAAAAACAAAACAAAAAAAAAAAAAAAACAACCTAGAAACAAACCTAGATATTGGCAATGCAAGTTCCCCCTTCTCTTGATGTCAGCTGTAAAGCTGACAGAAGGGGATCCGTGTTGGCTGATACGATGAGGCTCTTCAGCAGAGCCGAAATCTCATTACTGCAAACGAATTACTTCAATGGAAAGGTCTACAAAGTGTGCTTGCAAACCAGGCACACTTTGTAGACCTTTACAATGAAGTAATTAGTTTGCAATAACGGGATTTCAGCTCTGCTGCAGAGCCGCCGGCTGATCCCCGGACTGGGATCTCCTGCTGTCAGCTAGACGCTGACGTCAGAAGAAGGGGAGAGCCCCTCTCTCCCCTTCTTCCCCCCTGGAACTTTGACTGCAAATTTCTCTCAAACCATAGCGGTTTGAGAGTTGGGGTTTGTGGCAATGAGATTATTTTTTTACCCACTACAAATTTATTAAAATTATTTTTAGACATTACTAACACTTTAACCCCTTAACGACCAGCTGTCGCGGGGTGAGTGGTCCTTTAAGGACCAGATAGAGAATTTCGGCGTGCCGCCCCACGTGACTGATCACGTGGGGCGGCACGCCGAACTGAGGGACTGAAAGAGATCGCTCCGGTCCTGGAGCAATCAAATTCAGTCCCCGGTATTACTCACCGCGCTCCTGCAGGAGCGTGGTGAGTAATACTACGTGACGTACCAGGACCGTCACTGGTCCTTAAGTGCCGGACCAGCTTGACGGTCCGGGTACGTCACCGGACTCTAAGGGGTTAAGGACCAGAGGGGTACATAACGAATTGTTGCACAATACGCTGGACATCACTGGTCCTGAAGGGGTTAAAAGCATCCATCACATGGACAGCATCCCAACGGGAGATTGCCAATGAAGCCTTGCGCTGTGAATGTAGACCTCATACACTCTCTGCACTGGGCTTGAAAGCATGACACAGGCCTACATAGGCTGTATGCGCCACCAGCAAGGTTTGTGGCCAAGAATGACAGATGTCAGGGTTGTGTTCCAGCCCATTGCCAGCAACACCAGGAGCCAACACAGGGCTGCACAGTCCTGCGCTTTTTATCAATTCAGGCAGGCTTAATAAAACAGAATTGCTCTTTAAAGGGATAGTAATACTTCGTTTTATCTTTATTTTATTTTGTAGGCATTAAAAAAACATGAAGAAGGATATAAGTCTTATCTCTCAAACCTTTATGGTTTATGAGATATTCACAAGCAAAGTATCCCCCTCCCGCCCCTTTTTCCTAGTGTAAACAATCTCTTCTCAGATGTGGAATGCAGTCCATAGACCAGACAGATAACAGAAGGGGACAATCTGCTTCCTATGAAAACAATGAAATCCCTGCCCCCCTTGACAAGCTTTTCAGGTTTTCCCTTATCTTAATTGAAGATTGTCCCTCTCTGCAGTCTACCTGGGCACCTCCCTTCTGCTCTGGCTGAGCAGTGTTACATCAGTAAAAGGGGAGGGAGGGGGATACTTTGCCATTGAATTACTCTGGAACTACAACTCTGACAGAATTGAAATAAGACTCTCCAAAGTCCAAATACTATGATGATTAATTAGAGCTGCTTTTATTATGAAACATTACTATCCCTTTAAGAGCATTAGAAACCTACAGAAAATCAAATGGTATTTTGGGGATTTTTTTGGTCCCTTGTGTTACAGGGCAAGGGTGGGGGGACCCTTCCTAAACAAATTCAGAGCCTATATTCAAATACCCCCTTTAATTAACCCAATGGGTTGCATACCCCTCTGGCACTCAAAGGGTTAAGTAAGGAGCTTTTCATTACATAACCCCTCCTTCTCCTGAAATGAAACAAGCTATTTTATGATTTTTTTTTAAAGCATGTGACTTGAAACAAACTCAAGTAACTCTGATGGAAACACTAACACTATTATCGGATTATAGTTGGCAGCAGGAATTATTTTGCAGCTTGACGTCTGCTTAGGAGGAAGACATTATATATGCATGCATGTATATATCTCATTTTCCTCTCTCTGTTCTTGCTGTGCCCATGACTTTGCAGAAATCACACAGGATGCAGCTTGGTTTGGGTCAGCAGGTTGTGAGTTGTGGTGTTGTTACACATGCCCAGACACATATTGCTTAAGCACTTTACAGGACCAGAGGCTTATGCAATACCTATCTCCGAAATCGGTTTCATTACCCCCACTACCGGTCCTAAAAGGGTTAAGAAAATACATTTTTCACAACTGGTGTGGAAAGCGGTAGGGGATGTCTATATTTTATACAAGCACACAGACTAGAAGCTATTTCATTCCCTACAGGTGTATAAACCACAGAGGAGTTTTACCTGAGGTGTGATGACTGCCATTGCTGTGCAGTTCATGCTGAGCACGTGACATAGCCAACAGAACGGAGTTTACAGGAACCGTGATACAATAGGGCTATGATCCTTTCAAGCCATGCTAACCTGCAGATGCTGAACTTGATCGTATCCTTTACAAAAAAAAAAATATTATTATTAATAATAATAATAAATTATATAACATATGATCGGAACAAAATAAAATTAAAAAGGACAAAGTGTGGAGCTTTTTACTACTGCCTGCAATAAGCCGTTCATTCAATGCAATGATTGTCTTTGAAGCTAAGCAATTTAACCCTTTGAATGCCAGAAAGGTGTCTAAAGCACTGGCCTCCTCTTTGGAACTCAGTGGGTGAAACGTTTACTGTGTTTTGTGTTCAGTAAATAAATGAAACCTTGCAGTGACCTTTACCTGGCACTGAATTGTTTGTGCACTAGTAAACTGCATTACTGTACCTACTCCAAATTTCTCCTAGGTACAGTAAAAATACAGGAATTTCATACCTACGTAACTGAGCTTGATTTACTAAGGAATAGATTGATAAAGCAAGCCAAATTCAAACCAAATAAAAGCACCCATAATTTTAACCACTTTAATGCTAGAGAGGTGAATATCGCAAAGCTTTGCAGTGCATCGGAGACTCCTCTAGAAATCAAGAGGTTAAAAATGTACATAAGACAGGAAATATTCGTCCTCTTTGGTGCAGTTTTCACCAGAAATGCACAAAAGTCTTCTTAGTAAATCAGCATGTGTGTCTTTGTATATATCTCTTACACACCATTTCTAAAACCTTCCAGGGCATTCAGTGTTAAAAATCAGGTTAGGAAGAGACTGATGCCTTGGAGACAATACAATCTCCCAAGATGTTAAAGAGACAGTAAAGAACTGCACTATACAATATTTATCAGATCATCAATAAGATAAAGTGCAGACATTATTAATAACCATCAACAAATGGAATCAATACTTAACTCTTTGAGTGCAAGGAGGGGGTACGGAACGCATTGCTTTCTGTACCCTCTGGCACTTCACGGGTTAATATTCCTTTAAGGACCAGAGCGGTGTGCAATGCTTTTGCACACCCCTCTGGACTTTAAAGGGTTACAAATAAAATCAGAATGTTCTTAGACTGTTTTGGCATGGGGTTACTGCTTGTGTTAGCTAAACTAGCTAAAATGTTGATTTAAAAATAAAATAAATATATAAATATATTATAAATACACATATTATTGCTTCCAGACTGGAAAGTATATTAATATACACCTACATACAGAGACGTTTATACATATCACTGGAGTCAATGTGGACAAAAGACCTTTCAATGACTCACAATTTTTTTTGTCTCCTTCCTCAATAATTAAGAGTTGCAAGACATTCCCCACTCACATATTTACATGTTTTGGGGAGGGACTTGATTCAAGATCTTGGGGCCTGCTGCACAACATAAATGTGGAATCATTCTCCGGAAAAATCAACTGCACTGTAGGGGACAAATACAATATTTCCCTACAACAGACAGTGGGAAATTGAATGTGTCCCATATAGAGCTGTTAGTTTGGTCCAGAATTACTTCATTTTTCTTCCCAACACAGGGCTGTATTCAGGAAGATACAACTATGGAGCAAATCATAGGGAACAAAGCACTCCCACGGATTTAAATTGGGATTTTTAACTCCATGGATGGTCAGATGCCTCAAGGGGTTAACAATCCCTCTTTAAAAAAACAATAGAAATTTGGAGGAATGCTTATTTACCTATGGTGCAGAGTTGCACCGCTATACTACTCAGACACCTAAAACAAACTTTAACCCTTTGACGGACAGTCAGGTGGGTAATGCACATTACACACTGGCATTTAAAGGGTTAAATAGACATTTCCTTAAGTTGCCACATGAATATGGGGATATCACAAACAATAATACTTCATCAATAGAGAATGTATAAATGTACTTTTATAAAACAGGAAGTTAATGGCATCCACATTGTAACTTTTACTGCCCCTTAACCCTTTGAGTACCAGAGGGGTACGCAACGCATTGTAATGTGTTGCGTACCACTCTGGCACTCAAAGGGTTAAAACCAAAACAACTAGTTTACCTTGAAAACTAAAAAAGGTAAGAAGGTTAATAATTTTCACTATTTCAGTGGTTACCTCCTACCACTTTGTTTCAAAATAAAATATACAGTAATCATGGGAAGGAATAACCCTTTGTGTACTAGCAGAGGACATCTATAGAGAGAGAAAAAAAAGTTGCACTCCTCTCCAAAAATAACTCAAAGCAACCACCTCCAAAATTCCCTTACTTCCGACACTTATCCCTTAACCCCATGAGTGCCGGTTCTATCCAACGCACTGCAACACAATGCGTTGGGTACCTCTCTGGCACTCAAAGGGTTAACAAGAGTGATGTGAAACGCATCGCTTTTCAGCGTGTTACACCTCAGATAGACTAGCTACCCCTCTGGCACTCAAAGGGTTATCGTTTTATGCAGGAAAATGAACACCCCCAAATACAAAAACATCTTAATTGTATTCCACCCAACGTCTCAATGAGTAAAGAGAGACAGACTTCCTCCTACCTCCCCCATCTCCAAAATCCATATGTCCCCTACCTAGACACGTTGTACAGACCACCCTGCCCTGCACCCCCCACACTAGAGCACATACCTGCCAGATAATTGGGGGTCCCAGCCACTTCCTCCACCTCTAGTCTCAGTGGCAGGTGCTGCTGCTACTGTTTGTTGTTCCTGGAAGGGAGGTGCTTCCTCTCTGTGTGTTTAATCCTCCTCCTCCCTAAGACAGCAGCCTCCACCTCCTCCCCGTATGTGTGTCTGGAATCTCTCCTCCCTCCCGCCTGCCTTCCTACTCACAGGCAGGTCACAAGTCTGTCAATTCATTCACCCCCATCACCGAATCCATTCACCCTATAACTGCATGAGCACTCCTCTTTTTATGGTCGGTCAGACTCAGCTGTGCAGGCATTAGCTCACTGATATGTGCGTGTACAGGGTAGCAGCAGCAGCAGGTGCTTTATATAGAAACTGCACATTGCCTGCTCTAAAGGCTTCGGCAGCTTTACATGCAATTGTCTCACTGTCAGACAACAGCATTCAAACGGGTATCCTGCTTCCAGGGATATTATGTTAAAGATGGGTTATTCTTCATAGGTAACTAAAACATCCCGTTGATTTATATGGGGGTTTAAAACTGTGAATTCCAGAGGGGTATCCAGTGCATTTCTCTGCAATGCATTGGATACCCCTCTGACACTCAGAGGGTTAATCCATTCAGTACTAAAGATGTATCAAATGTATCATTGCAAACCAATGTGTTGGAGACTTTTTAGTATTTAAGGGGTTAAAGATGTATTTAAATCAATGGGGATTTGTTTGCCCCATAACTACCTCACTTTTTTAACTACTGAAAGTGGACTACACTACCACAGTGCTCCAGTGGTTATTATTAGGATGTAATGGTTCCCATTTATTTATCATTGCAGAAGGCAATTTTCATTTAGGCAAGGAAAGCGGAGACAGTCCTGACACATCACCAGTCTTTAAGGGGTTAACAGCCTTGAACCCCTGAGTAGAAAAAAATACCTTATATGTATAATTATCCCTACAAGTATGGCCCGTGCAGGCCCCTAATTAACAGAGGACAAAATGGCATTATCAACTTTATGAAATATAATATACATTTCAGTGGGTACATGGTAAAACGACCCTACAACAGCTGATTATCCTATATAATAATTTGCTAATGAATGTTTGTCAGAAGCTGTCATGCGCAGTACAGACGGCTGCACACGCTACAGTCATGCGCAGTACAGACTGCCCGCGTGGCTGATAATGGAGCGGGGTGTTCCAAATTCAGACCGTATTCCTTTCTACGCACTGAAGGTACGCAGAGAGGACTACGGTCTGAATTCGGAGCGCCCCACTCCATTATCAGCCGCGGCGTGGGCAGTCTCTACTGTGCATGACTGCACCGCGGCCGTTGCTGCTTGGCACTGTGGCCCGTGTACACGGCTGTTCAACTAGTAACTATATAAAAGTAAAAATGTTATGAAAGTACATATCCCACTGCATCAATAGGGGTCACTTGCCTTTCTACCCTTAGCCTGGGGTGCATAAATGTTTCCAGACGGTGGGGCTAAAGGAGAAAAATACGCTTTTTTTATTTATTATTTACATTTCCACCACTTTAAGTGCACTAAAACCTTTGAAAACTATAGGATTTCCTACAACAAACTACACCTAACTACAAGCTCTCATTTTTCTTTCATTGTTTTCAAACATGACTTGCCTATACTAAACTGGTTGTCCCAGCTATAGAAATGAAAAAAAGGCAGACAATACACACCATTTTGGAATGAAGACAGCCCACCGCATCAAATGAGGGTTCGCTTTCCTTTCTACCCCTAACCTGGTGTGCACAAATGTCTCCAGAAGGTGGTGCTCTGGAAAAAAACAAGCATTTTTTTCATATTTCCATCCCTTCAAATGTATGAAATTCTGTAAAAACTATGAAGTTTCTTACTAAATCCATGAGCTACTACTCTTCCAAGAAAAATGGTACCACATTGGTATGGTTTGACTTACCGAAGGGGGTGGTATAAGCACAAAACAACATTGATCTGTTTTTCATAGGCTGCCTGCACTAAAATGGTCCTAGAGATATGAAGGAACAGTATGCAAGTCATACAATTTTGGAAAGTAAACACTCACTTCCATCAAATGAAGGGCCACTCGCCTTTTTACCACTAGGCTAGTGTGCACAACTCTTATCAGAAGTGGTGCTACAGGAAAAAAATATATATTTTTTACACTTTAGTCACTTAAAATCTACACCGTGAAAATTCTTAGTCTATTCATTACCTAGCCTGAGAAAAATAGTACCCCATTGGTATGGGTTACATACTGCAGTGATGCCAGGAGCATGGCTACAGTGGGAACAGGCAGTATATGAGCAATTCCATAAGGCTAGGGGTGAAAGTGTGCATGCAAGGGTCTGTGACTACTAGTGACAGTGAACCAGGCCTGAGTGGTGGGTCAGACAATGTATGTGACGATCTGACCTCCATTTGGCAGTAGAACCAGGCTTGCAAGGTCTGACAGTGTATTTGCAGATCAGTATTGGTACCAGGCATGGGGAGGGGGTCACAGTGTAAATGAGGGGCATGGACAGTGGATCAGTGGGCAGGGGGTATGTGGGATTTCCAGTGGGGTGTCAAACATATTGCAAAGCAGTTTGGCTGCCCTGCTTCCATCCTACCCGGACTACCAGGTAAGAGTTGGAGGGATCAGAGAAAGCTTTCCTTGTCACTGGTAACATGACAGAGAAAGCTTTCCCTGATCCCTCCCACTCCTACCTGGAACTTCAGGCAGGATGGAAGCAGGGCAGCCACGCTGCTCCCCTGCATCGTGTTTATTAATCTCCCAGTCAAAATGGCTACAGGGGGCACACAATTTTGTTTTATTGTGGCTACAGCATGCCGGTACTATCTGCTTATGCTGTGATCGCAATTTGGCAGTATGACGTATGGGCTTGGCAAAGCAGGAATAGCTGTCAAAGCCAGTAAGTCGTACCACCTTGGCACTCTGTTGGTTAAAGGGATTTTTCATTCAAATGTTATTATAACTCAACCCTGACCATGCTTGGGGAGGGAACAGAAGAAGATTGACAGACTGTGGTGCAGAGCTGTAACCTCAGCCTGTCCGGAAGTAAGGCACAGGCTCATTTTTAACAACGTAGATTTCACCACAGCATGTTTTTTTTTTAAACAAACAACAAATGATTTAAGCTTATTGCTAGATAAAATAAGCTAAACTTGTATAGGGGTGATAGTTCCTCTTTAAGTTTAATGGAAGCTTTTCTATTTTCCCTCATTATTTGTGGGGAAGAAAGGGCATTTATGTTTTGTGCCCCCAGAACAGCCTTACTACTCCCTGGCCATCTGACTACAGGGTTAAATAGTTTCCCTTCTGTAAAACTGGGACTGTTGAGGCCCCAACAAATTCCATGCATTAAAATTGTACTAATGATCCAACTGATGTGAGAACGTGGAGATGGTTGCTGTACCAGCCTCTGTGGATATAAGCATAATTCACATAATCAGTGCCTGAATCAATATTTAATCCAGCTGCTCTCAAATAAATATTTCCACAGGCCTTCTGAATGTAATAAGCCTGCCTTGTCTGCTTTTACATCAATATATCATATTTAGTTACATTAAATACTGGCTAGCTGGAGGGATGACGATTTGTGACCCAATCTCTGTTCAGATTCCCCTCACTCTGACTCGGGCAAAAGCCTGAGTGGGAACTGCTGTGTGTGTGGGGGGGGGTACCTTTTCTTTTTGGTTTACTAATAGCAGTGGCAGTAGTAGTAAAAGGGGGAGATAGCATTTCATTTACTTCTATTTTTTTGTTATTAGACTTTGAAAACATTTGAAGAAGAAGCAAGACTTGATGAAGAAGACCAGGGTGCAGAAGACCATGCTGGACCTCTGACTTCAGGGTAAGTGTTTATTGTTAAAACTGTGTGGAATGGGCCATGGGATAGGGTTAGATTTAGGGGGGATTAATCATTTGCAGTGTGTTGCATACCCCTCTGTCACTCAAAGTGTTATTTATTGTTTGGTTTCATTTCTGTTTTTGGTAACTTGGCTGCTCTGATATGGTTCTTAGGGCCCCATATGAATGGATACACGGGTCACTAATGTAGTGATATCTAGTTGCGCATACATATAAACTACTAGTGTAAAAACACGTGTACACGGGCCAAGGTCCAGGTAATGTTAACCCTTTGAGTGCCAGAGGGGTACGCAACTAGGGTTGCCACCTTTTCTTCAAAAAGATACCGGGCATGGCACTCCCTCCATAGACTTAACATTAGATAGAATCCAATTTTTTACCGGTCTGCCGGTAAAATACCGGCTGGGTGGCAACCCTATACACAACGCATTGCTTTGCAATGCGTTGCGTACCCTCTCGCACTCAAAGGGGTTAAGCAGCTGCTTCACGCACAGTAGAGACTGCCCGAACACACGCAGTCTCTACTGCGCATGACGGCTTCTGACAAACATCCTAGCAAATTATTATATACGATTTTCACACTTTTCCATTACACATACGTGGTTATTAACACTCATTAGGAACTAAATGCGGTTAAGAGCTAAAATAACAAAAAAAAATAAAGAATCCTTGAATGCGTGTTATTAGCTACTGCATGTAATTGAATAACAAATGTATGTGTTGTTTCATTGTTTTCAGTGGGCACTAATCTTGCACCCATTGTTTTTTTTTTGTTTTGTTTTTTTTTTATACTGTCGGTAGTTTGTCACAGTGCAGGTCATAGAATACCAACATGTGACTTAAAACTACCGACGTTAGTTCTGTTTTACTACTGGTCCTAATAGCATCGGGCAGTTAGTGCATGAGATCCATCAAATAACACGGGAACTGGAAAAGTGATATTAGTGGAGAAGTTATCTCCACTTTATTACTCCTTAGTACGTAACCCCCCACACCAGGCCCGGACGGGGACAAAAAATAGGCCCGGGCATTTAAGGCTGAGCAGCCTATTTTTATTTTTTGAGCCTGAGGCGGATAGTGGGCAGAGCTTCTAATCATGTGCAGAGTGCCACACAGCCGCATGTTGATTGCCCGCCCACCAGGAAACTTGTAACTAGGTGGCCGTCTTTCAGACAGTGAAAGACGGCCCAAACTCGTTTAATGATTAATTGTTTTTTAAACGCCTGGACCGGCCCCAGACCGGCCCACCGGGCAAATGCCCGGTATGCCCAATGACCAGTCCGGGCCTGCCCCCCCAGGTGCTATAATAAGCACAAATTAAAGCAGAGATGTTAGGATGTGGCTCCCCAGCTGTTGTTAAACTTCAACCACCACATTCAGACACAGAAAGATAAAAAGAGAGAGAGAAAGAAAGAAAGAAAGAAAGAAAGAAAGAAAGAAAGAAAGAAAGAAAGAAAGAAAGACTCATACTGTGGCATGTCTGTGAAAACATGTGTGTGTTACTCACCCCAAGCAACGTTGGGACAATTCTGTTCATTTATAGAGAGAAAAGATCAGAGATGCTCTACTAGACAGGCCTAGTGTCCTTCCCAGGGTGCAAACTCTTTTAACTCAAAAGTGACGTACCTAGAGAAGAAATTTCCCAAAGTACATCATACTGATCCTGCCCAGATGGTGGTCCAGACAATTCCTCTCAAAGAAGAGAAGCAGCCAACCCCAGACATACATTTCGGTCTTATTGAATCAGTGTGGTGTAGCTGTTCTAAGAACTTGTGAGCAAGGGGTCCACATCTGGATTCCCCTATTGTCCTTAGGGTTACCAAGGGTAAAGTAAATTAGCATGTGCAAGGAGGTGGTCAGGGATGGTCAACAAGGCAGGAACAGAATCCTACAAAGAATGCAATCTCTTAGATCACAAGCACCATAGACAGAGGAGAAATATTCTGAATCATATTAGGGAGATGGACAGAGAGACAGACAGATAGAGAAAAATATCCACCAGAATATGTCCACATACCAAAGGATGTTCAAAACCAAGAAAGACAACCACAGACAGAGAGTCTGACAAAGACAGAGAGGCAGAATGAAAGAAAAAAAAAACACTTTTCTCCCCATAATTTCATAATTGATAATTTGCTTTATTAATGGTTTACTGGATTTATATTTATTTAATAATGATTTTACTGAGTTTACTGCAGCTACAACCTCTAAATAATAAAAAAAAACTTGAAAATACGAGTTGGATTTATATGAAAGAGCATATTGAATGGATCATATACATATTACAGCTTCCATATCCAGATGGATAATAGATCCAGGTTGAACCTGATCAGGGACTCCATTGACCTGGCTAATGCCGGATTGGAAAGGTTTTCAGATTATAGGAGGTAGATTAAAGAGTTTACAACTCCCTAGACAGGCCGTGAGAGTTTTTTCCTGATTATGAGACAGATTAAATGTCTGTGCATATTTGGAGCTGAAGGTTGCGCTGTAGAACATTTAACCCTTTAGATGCTAGAGAGGAATCAAATGCATTGCAACACATTTATACCACGCTGGCACTCTGCTGTGTTTGACTTTCATGCCCCATAGAGGGGGTCTATGGGGAAGCACACTGTGCAGGACAGGGGACTGGCCTGAGTGATGCAGATGAATCTCTTCCCCTGGAACATTGTAAGTCTCCTTTTAGAACCTGTCCTGCCCCCCTGTTGGCTGGCAGGAGCTCACAGTGCGGCCCTGGCTTAATCAGCAGGTCAGGAGCAGATCTGCCAATCAGGAATTATCTGATGATAATTGCTCCTTAACCTCTTGAATGCTAAATAGGTCTCCAACACAATGCGTTGGAGAGCTCTCTAGCATTCAAAAGGTTAAATGTGCCATTTTGATTTATGGAAATGTTGTTTTTTATGGAGCTGATAGTTTGCCCAACCATTGCTTGAATTTTATGCATACAGCTCAACCCTTTGAGTGCCGGAGGGGTACGCAATGGGTTAATAAATTAATGTCAGCATAACACCCTATTTAACACTTGCATGTTAGAGACGTCTCCAAGGCAACATAATGGATCTACCTCCATTATCCTAGGTGTTAAAGGGATAGTAATGTTTCAAAACAAAAGCAGCTCCAATTAATCTTCACAGTATTTGGGTCACGAAGAGTGCTATTTCAATACTGTCAGAGTTGTAGTTCCTGTTTAATAGAATGATAAGGTATCCCCCTCCTGCCCCCTTTACCTAGTGTAAGTCACCTCCCCTCAGATGTGAAATCTGGTCTTGAGACCAGACAGCTCACAGCAAGGGACAATCTTCTTACTGTGAGCATAAAGAAAATCCTGCCCCCCTTGACAGGTTTTTCAGATTTTCCTTATGCTCACTGAATATTGTCCCTCTCTGCGATCCTTCCGGACAGTCTTGCTGCTCTGATGTGAGCAGTATTACATCAGTAAAAGGGGCATTCATTCAATTGCTCTTAAACTACAACTCAGACAGTTTTGAAATAACACTCTCCATGGTCCAAATACTGTGAAGATTTGTTAGAACTGCTCTTATTTTGAAAATTTACTTTCCCTTTAAGATGCAATAGCAAACTGCATTTATAAACAAAAGACATAATTTTATTGCAGATGACACATTTTTCGTTGTTTTTTTCATATATAGTACTCCATAGACTTGTCAAGGTAAAACTATGAGTACATTTATCACCTACAATGTATTTAAACCCTAACAGTGGAAATTTATAACTTGTAATTTTCCATTCTATTTTGCTTTCTACCTGTAAATTGCTGTAGTGGACACTTTCTCCTGATTCAAACAGGGATTTGGCTTTGAGAGCATTTCACTTGCACAGATATAATTTTAATTTTGGATGATCCAGCTCACAGCTTCATCCCTTATGAATCATGAATGATGGATAAAGAATTAATTGAGATTAGGAGATCATCAAAAGGGAGTCATGATAATTAATCCACGAGGAGGGCCTTCAAGATTTTACAGTATTATTGGGTTAAACCAAAAGGAAAGGTGGTTAAAAGGAGTCATCTACATTGGGTCATTTATGGTACCAGATGTCCTATGCGAAAAGGCAATTTCATAGTTGCATATATATCAGGTGGTCAGAAAAAACTTAAAGGGGAACAGTACCTTTAAGAAATAATTGACGGCTAGTGGCACTATCACCCTAAGATATATTTTCTTAATTTTAAAGAGAATTAAAAGCTGCTTGTATGTAGTGCAATTCATTTATGTATAAGATAAATCGTTTTTGAGAAATTAACCTTTATGTATTGGCGGTACAGTGTGGAACTTTATGCTAATTCATATTTGTACTGGGTTAGCCCTTTGTGTGCCAGAGGGGTATGCAACGCATTGCAAAGCAATGCTTTGCATATCCCTCTGGCACTCAAAGGGTTAATATTCCCACACATTGCTCTAAGAAGAAATCTAGGCAACACTCACACAGTGGGGATATTTCTAATAGCACAGGGACACGTACATTTGAATTCAGACAGAACCAGTTAGCGTAGTGTGCAAAGATTTAGTAGGGCGACATCAAAACATAAAGGATACAGTTTCCACATCTATTTATTTTACAGAAAAATAGCCAATACAATGTACAGGAATAGTAACCGATTAGGGCTGCATAGGGCTCTAGATAAGGTACCAATCTGGGAACCTGCATCATCTGATCTGGTGCTTCTGACACAGAGTATTGGTAGCAGATACTGTCAATTTGACTCTCATGGAAGTGGGAGCAACTGGATGATGCTTGTCTCATTCAACAAAAATGGTGCCTGACACAAGATGTTAGTGGCAGCAATAGCAGGGTGTCTGTTTATCGCTTACTGCCAGGGCCCTTCATATTGGCATGGGCCTTAGGCAGTAGGCCAAGTGCCATAATGGATGATCTGCCTCAGTATATGAAGAGTTTCATGAGCAGAGAAAAATCATATTGTGTTAAGGCCACCCCTTGAGATTAGAGTAAAGGAGGTTCCAATGAATTATTTATGCAAAGAGCTGAGCTAAGAACAAGAGGTCATCCATTAAGACTTGAGGAAAGGCGCTTTCGACTAAAACACAGGCAGGGATTCTTTACAGTAAGGGCGGTAAGGCTATGTAATTCTTTGCCTCGGGATGTTGTGCTTGCAGATAATGTAACTGCATTCAAAAAAGCAATGGATGCCTATCTAGCACAGCACAATATTGACAGTTATGACAGATGGCTTCAAAGCCAATAGGATATTGAGCCGGGGAACTATTTGACACACACACACACACACACACACACACACACACACACCTACACTGGAAATTGCTCCAGAGGGCTTTTTGTTGCCTTCCTCTGGATCAACAGGGGTGTTATTGGCATGGGCTGAACTTGATGGACGCATGTCTTTTTTCAGCCTTATCTACTATGTTACTATGTTACTATGTAACTTCAGCAGAGGAAGGGTTTTATTACAGTAAGGTCTGTTAAATTGTGGAATTTCTTTCCCAAGGAATGGCAGATACAATGGATACATTTAAGAGACAATTAGATGCATTTTTTTCAAAGTTACACTGTGTATTAGTAGGCAAAATAGGGAGTCAGATAAAGCCTAACTTATTTGGCAGCAAGAAAGCTATCTAATTCTCATTTCTCTGTGTTATGAGGCAAAGGTTGAACTTGATGGACTTGTGTCTTTTTTGACCTAATTTACTATGTTACTATGTATGAAGGTGATAGGACTAATTTAATTTGTTTGACAGAAGGGCATAATTTAGCATTATATAACAATCAGGTTTATTGAAATATAAAAAAAATGCACACTCAGTTTCAGTTTTATATACTGCATTATAGTAACACATTAAATAAAAACAACTTTGTGTTCCCAGTTGAAATCTTCATGTAGATAGACATACATACATAGAAATCCTGACTCACTCGCAGGCTTGCTGAATGGTGCAGTGCTGCAGTTGTTTAAATGGACATGGAAGGGAGTGAGAAGGACAGTGTGAGTCCTCTGACCCCTTTTTCAAGTGCAGCCAGGGCTGGATTTCCATCCCAGGCACCCCTTGTCAAGGTATTCTAGGCACCCTTAACTCCTCCCATGGCCACATTCTCACTTGGCCCAATCTTCAGATCAGTATATTATTTCCTGGCACAGAAAATACCTTTGGCTGATTACGAGGGCAAAAAAAAAACTTAACTCTTTGGTTACTAGAGGTATCTCCAAAACATTTCTTCACAATACGTTAGAGATCTCTCTATCATCCAAGGGATTAAATAATAAACCCTTAATGGGATATAAAACTGGTGCAGGGACATTGAGATCGATCTGGCCACATCTACAATTCAGAATGTGGGTGTGGCCAGCACAGTTGAGGAGACTCCAAATTTGGGGCTCAAAGAAGATGCCTACCCAGCCCTACCCAGCCATCCCTGGGTGCAACAACCTGGAAGAGCATGAGTGCTCCCATCAGAGGTATCCCCACCCATGGAACAGTGATGAGTAGATCAACCAGCACCAGATATTCCCTGCATTTTACATACTGCATGAAATGTGTGTGTATTCTATGGAATACCCTGCTAGCTATGACTGCAACAGCATTACAAAATAAATAAATACAATCTTTGCATATTTCACTGTTACTCTGTGGAGCATAGTTATGATATGAGGAAAGATGATAAATATATCCATAAAATAACAGAAATTGCATAACTGCAGCTTTAAAAATCTTTGCCATGGAACCTACCTTCCCTTTAAGAAAATAAGGGAAATTACAGTAGCAGCAGTTACTGTAGCAGCATCACTGAGGAATCATGCAGTGTTGTGAAGGCCACCAACTCACCTCCCTGGAGACATGAAGACAGCTCTGAGATCAAACATCACCTGCTGCGTCTCCCTGCACCTGACTCCTGAAATCAGCTGGCAACCGCAGTTATATTTAGCCAGCAGGGATCTTTTATTAAATGCTACTGAACAGAAACAATGGGAAGTAGGTACAGTTTCCAGGATCGCTGTTAACTCCTTGGATGCTAGAGGGTCTCCAGTGCATTGTGAAGCACCCAAGGCGTTAAGTTGCATTTGAATGATCATTTGACATACAATACCCCTTATTTAAAGAAATAAACATAAGGGATGCAGGAGGGGATGTAATAAAGCTGGGGATTTTCCACTGGCTATATGCCTGCTGCCAATTACCAGGTGCTGTATAAATCCAGGCTACTCTCGTTAACTCTCGTTATACAACTGCCACCAGATCTTCTCACATAGTAATTGTAGCTGGGGGGCTGGGAGATCAGTAGCTCAGGGGCATCAGGAGCCGTCCTAATGTCCCATTACGAGGTCTGACATAATAAAATAATAATAAAAAAAAAAAACACAAGGTTCACTGCACTAGCGAGGCCATGCCACACGCCTACTAGTGTGTTTATAAATTAATCTATGTAAATAAAATACTTTGGTCTTGGGTCATGAAATAATCTTGACATTTTTGGAAATGCCGCGCCCACCAGCCATGGCTCCCCAGCAACAGCACATAATACACAAGTATATAATCAGAAAAAAGGGAGAAAAAAGCAAAGGAGCCTTCTTGTGTAGTATATATGATAAAAGTAATCCTCTGCCAGATCGCACCCAGTGATTAAATACTCACGGGGTAAATGCTGTAATTCTGCTTATGTACAACACATCTTAGTATGCTTTCTGGGATATAAAACTGTCCCAAAATCAGTTTTCCGTACAATTCTTCCTGAAGGTGGGCTGTAGGGTGACCACATTTACATTTTGCCATTCCGGGACATGTGGTCACCTAGTCCCGCGGCTGAGGCTCCTGCCGGTGCTGACCATCTCTCTGAGGCTGACACAAAGTAAGAGTTCCCAGTGGGAACTCTTACTCTGTGTCAGCCTCAGAAAGATGGTCAGCGCCGGCAGGAGCCTCAGCTGCGGCTCTCACTTGCAGAGCCACCATACCTGCTCCATCCCAGCTGTCTCACATGCACCAGTCCAGCCAGCCAATGAAATGTATTTACTATATGGTCTTCATTGGCTGGCTCAGTTTCATTGGCTGGCTGGACTGGCACATGTTGCTCAATTCCAGGACTCATTGTTCTTCCGGTGGGGGGGTGACCTGGGACACAGACCCCCAATAAGGGACAGTCCCAGGCATTCCGGGACGTGTGGTCACCCTAGTGTGCTGCTTCTGTGGCACACATTCTCTCCCAACAGCATAGAATCTCAGGTTACAAAAAATAAAAAGATACAGGGCTCCCCATAGTGTAGATCAATTTTGTACACAATTTTCAAATAAATATAGTAATTGTGCTCACAAATATGATGGTCAGAAATATATCTGACAGTCTGCGCAGACGGAGAATTTCCCGTCTCCACTCGGGTATATCCAGGTAGCAACCGAGTTCACAAGGTGTCCTCTCAGAAGGAGATTAAATGTTCTCCGATTCTCTGGTGTAACACTTTACTATGTAATGGATCCAATGATAATAAAAAGATTGTGCGGGCTCTATTCTCTATTTCATCGGATGCTTAGGGAGAATAGAGCCTCACAATCTTTTTATTATCAGTCTATTCGGTGTATAATGTTTCTGACAAATATCACATTGTGAGTGCGCACCTTAGGGTGTTTGGTGGTGGTCAGTTACATCATATTGATATACAGAGGGGCGCCCTGTCTTTTTTCCCATTTGTTCTGTTTCTAGAGCATGACGCTATATGTATGTCATGGAATTCAGGGGTCCCAGCAAGGCTGAACGCCATTCCTGGAACCCCTAATTCCACTGCCGAAAAAATGCCCTGTGGTCCTTAAGTGCTGGTTGTGCGGCTGGTCTTTAAGGGGTTAAGAGGAATAAAGTAGAGCATAGATATGGTTTCCATTAATAAATGTGCAAACAAGATGCAGTAAGAAAACCACACATTTTATTATTTATATGTTTCTAATCTTTTAACCCATTGGATTCTAGAGAATTCTCCAATGCATTTTGATGCAATATGTTGGAGTGGTTTCTAGCATCCATTGGGTTAAAATTAATACAACAGCTTTTGCAGGTTTTTTTTTTTTTTTTTTTTTTTGCTAATGGGGGATAGCATAGCAGTGAGATTTATTTTTATTACAGTAAACATATTTACTGATTAGACATGTGCGAATTCATTCGGAGACATTCGGATTTCGTCGAAAATGGGGTCATTCGGAGACATTCGGCCAATCCGAAACTCAAGGGTCATTCGGAAAAAAGGATCCGACTCCGAACAGCCCAGGTCCGAAATTCGTCGAAACTTTCGGAAGTTTCGGCAATCGACACATTTCCAAAAGTTTTGACTACTTTTGACCAGGACTTTTTTGTACTTCCTGTGCGCGCTCAATTACTTTCCCTCCATAATTTTCCCTCCATGTCTCTAGTCCAATTCCATTCTCTGTTTCATGCACTACTTCCCTCTTTTGTCTGTATTCGAATAGCCTTCTTCGTTTCATGATGGGGGTTGGACTAATGACACAGTCACACAGACAGACAGCCTGCATTTCCTCATTGGGTTGTTGGAGCTCAGAGAGAGAAGAGATTAGAGAGTGTACAGTTGTTGTCTAGGCAGGCAGGTAGCATTAGGCTAGGCATAGGTAGGCAGCCAGCATTAGTTCAAGTTATTGCCACTGCAAGAGCAAGTAATATTTGTTCCTGTGCAAAATATAAAAAAATATTAGGTATTTGTTCGAATACAGGGCCGGCCCTTACATGGGTCCCAGTGGGTCCATGGACCCAGGCGGCACTTTGACAGGGGCGGCAATTTGCCGCCCATAGCATGTTTATTTTGTGCTCTTCCGCCATTTCTGTGTTGCAGGGTGCCCCATCAGTGTGACTGTCAGCAGCCGGGCAGCCCTATGCTCACTCAGTGGCGATGCCTGCTGGCTGCTTCAGTGACGTGAATTATGTGACAGTGAAACATTATGCCTATTTTGTATTGTTTATCGCCCACCTAAAGTCAAGACTTGAGTAAATAGGTCTACCATCCCAGATTTGCTAGAGAGGTTTTACAAATACAGGAGGGTGCCCCCTGTACAAAATGAGTCTAAACATTTGGGATCCCTAGTATGAGTGCACAACAGTGCATGATGTGTCCTGAACAGGATTGCTGTGAGGTGTCTCCACCCAGAAGGTGCTGGCCGGGCTGAGCTTCAACATTGCGACAAGTGACCAACTAAGAGCACGTGCCGAGCAACCATAGCATCACCCCCTCCTACTCTCCGGGTCCCGCTGACTGACAATAACAGGTGAGTCACTAAGAGATCTGAAGCCTTTCTGGAAGTCCTTTCACTTGGAAAGGGGCTAGGTATTACTTGGGGGAGTTGCCTCGTGTGTAAATAATTTCTAGGTGGGAGATGAATGTGCATCACTTATGTGTTTCCTAACAGTAGTTAGAATACAACTCCCATCATCCCCTGATTATGACATTGGGAAATGCCCAGCAATTACCATAGAGCCCTGTATTGCACACTCACGGAAAACGGTGATATTGCTATACTAAGACAATGATGTGGACCCCTCTTCAAGCATTTTTTTTTATTTCTCTCCTGTGTTGCAGTTCGTTCACAACAGAATGTCTCAATTTTTCTTTTTAACACATTACATCTACAGTAGTACAGTTGGATATTACCTATACAATAATACTACATGTAATTATTTAATCCTATAATTAATTAATAATAGCAAACACTGGTAAGATTGTAACCTGTTCATCTATGGATGACAAGCACAGAAAATATTGGATTGCATTTCAATGTTAAGGTCAGGGACCAAAAGAGCCTGCTGGGTCCAGAGAGTCAAAACCAGGGACAGCTGGCAGGTGTGCATTATGGTAAAGTGACCAGAGTCTTAAAATTAAACCTGTAAACATTTTTGAAACAGTCAAATAGTGAAAACCATTTTATGAACATATTCTTCACAGATTATACATGCATTTTATTTGGAGTTAATGTATATCCCATTCAAAAAACAGAAAACATTTTATTTTTTGGCAGGATGTCGCTGCAGGTGGAACAAGGCTGGGGAAGCAGACAATGTAATTATGATCTATGGCTACTAATGGAACAAGGGTGGGGTGTCTGACAGTCTATATGTGGTGCTGTGGCTACCAGTAGAATGTCACTAAGGAAACAGTGCATGTAGGTTCTACAGCAGTGTTTCTCAACTCCTGTCCTCAGGACCCACTAACAGGCCAGTACTTAGGGATTTCTCTGCTAGTGTGGTGATCAGAGGCTCATGCACATTGATTAACTCACCTGTGCTCTAACAAAGAAATAATCAAATCCTGGCCTGTTAGTGGGGCCCGAGGACAAGAGTTGAGAAATACTGTTCTAAAACAACCACTGGGACAGTGGAACAAGGCTGTGGCTGTTATACAGTGTATATGTGGTTCTGTGACTACTAGAGGACAGTGGAACAAGGCTAGGGTGTCAGAAAATGTATGTTTCATTCTTTGCCTACTAGTGGTACCATACTGGGAGCAGACAGTGTAGATGTTGTTCTGTGGCTACTAGTGTAGCAAAGCCGCCAGGTCTGTGTTTCAGTATGTCTCATCATTGTCACTCTCAGCAGCTGGGTGGCCCTATGCTCATTCAGTGGTGATGCCCGCTGGCTGCTTCAGTGATGTGAATCATGTGATAGTCAGTGTCAGTCCACACAGACACACCACCAGGCTCAGTTCCAGAGTGTGCTATGCCTCACAGCTAACCCACAAGCACCATCACATCACCAGCCTGCCACCAGCCAATTAAAGAGGAGCATATTTGCTCACTCAATATGGTCCATCCACATTGGCTGGTTGGGGTGCGTACCGTGCGTGTGGTGTGAGACCGTGCATGATCTGACTGTTGCTGTGACTCTGTCTTGCTGAATTCTGAGCTGAGACCGTAAGTGAGTTCACCCAGGGCCCAGGGGTAGGATGCTATGGTTCTGAGATAGATAATGGCTTATTATTTCCCTCATCTTCCTATTTTCTTCCATCCCAAGTCACAAGTGGCTGTAAATGTGCTCTCTCTAATTTACAATATGTCTGTAGACACCAAGTCCAACCAAGTGAAAGGGCATAACTGCTATTTAGTCTAAATATCGGTTACGCTCTTACGCTTGATTGGTGTCTACAGGTATATTGTAAATTAGAGAAAGCACATTCACAGCCCCTGGTGACTTAAGCTGTCTATGGACAGAAGACCCCACCATCATATTTACTGGCTGAAATATTGTAAATCAGAGTGCATGTTTACAACCCTGGTGACTTAAGATCTCTCTATGGGCACAAGACCCCATTATAATGGATGTGGGTGTGTTTTGGTGCATTTAATCCTTGGACCCAGGCAGCACAATGTATTGGGCCAGCACTGTTCGAATAATTTTCAATGTCACATCAACCAGTCTGACAGTCCTATAGGCAGGCAGGGTGCCTTTTCGCCACCGCAAGGGGGTCAGCTGTGTTTCTTAAAAAAAAAAAATATATAAAAAGTACAAGTCATTTGGTTGAATATTCTTTAGCGTCACACTGCCAGTGTCACAGTTGTATAGGCATGCAGCGTGCCTTTTTGCCACCGCAAGGGAGACCCACATGTGTTGGTTTTAGTAAAATTATTCCTAATACAAGTTATTTTTTTGAATAATTTTCAGAGTCATACTGCCAGTGTCACAGTTGTTGTGTGGGCAGGTTTTAAAGTTGTAAAACTATAATCGTTCTCTACCCACCTTTCCGTAATGGATTTGAGTCCTAGTGAACAACCTGTTGTTCCTCGTCCTGCTACCAGCTGCCGTGACCCAGCAACCACCAACACCACCACAGTGCAGTTGCTTTCAAGCAGAGCTAGCAGCAGCAGGCGGGGAAAGAAGAGTACGTTGATTAGTACTAGTCAGACTCAGCAGCAGAAGTCCAAAACAAAAACTAGAAAGAAGAAGGGAACTGCTGGTTGTTCTACCTCTACTAGCAGGGTAGAGAGGTCCAGTTCCTCCTCTAAGACCACGAAGCGGCCGTCACCCGTCTCTCGCCAGCTGTTTCGTGATGATCCCCCCAGAACCACCTGCACAATGACTATTGCCACTGCCAGTTACGTCACCACTTCTGCTACAACCAGTTCTATAAACCTGGGGACACCTAGCTTGTTGAACATGAACAATACTGGTGGGAAACTGCAGGCAGTATCAACGCGGGAGTTTTACAGCGAACGTCCGAGTAAGCAACCCAAACTTGAATTATTAGAGTATTTTGAGAAAATTTCTCCTGCCGCCACTATCACTGACACTGAGAGCATATCGTCTCCAAAAAAGGTTATTGAGGGAGATAATTTACCATTTCCCGGTAGCCACCAGGCAGAAGAGGGAATTCATCAGCTCTCCCCAAAATCTGCTGATGATGATTTTTCTTCCTGTCCAAACCTACAAGAGGTGGAAGGAGAATATGAGGGACCAAGGCCTGCTAAGCTTGATTTTTCCACTGAGCATGATTTTTCCCTCTGACCTTGATTATTCTCCTGAGCTCCATTTTTCCACTGCTGCCCATAGTACTCCTCCTGTTTCTCCAGCTACAATTCTGTCTTCTATTGATGAAAACTCACCACCTGACTCTCCAGTTCCAAATGAGTCTCCCAGGCAGGTAGTAGCTGCTAGTGTCTCTGCCACCAGTGTTACTCCACCCTCCTCCAATCCCAGTCCCAACATCCCTGCTGCCATCTTTGGGTCTACTAGTAACCCTGTAAAGGTATGTAGAAAAAAAAAAAAGCATAGTGAGGTTGCTTCAGCATGTGAAGATGAAGAAAGTGTCACCTCAGTTTCTTCTTCACCACCTTCCAAAGTCATCCGTCGCTCCAAAGAGTGGGACCATTTTGTGACACTTGGCGATGGCCGGCTAGCAAAATGTAAATTGTGTGGCAGGGAAGTCAGCCGTGGGAGGGTGTTGGGTCATCTTTCCACCTCTGGGATGAACCAACACCTGAACTACTACCACAAGTCAGTGTTGATGGGTGCAGAACGTGGTGGCACTACTACATTTACCAGTGTAACCCTCACCACCAGTAGGCAGGAAAAAAGGCAGGGAGATCATGCCACATCTGGTCCTAGTAAAAGCAGTAGACAGTCACAGCCCATCCCAAGGTCAATACAGGCCACACTGGAAGATTTTGGTGGGTTTCATTCCAAGGGGATGTGCAGACAGCAGTCCAGGAAAATTACACGCCTCATTGCACAGCTGTTGGGGGTGCAACTTTCAATTTGGTGGACGGGGAGCCCTTCCATCAACTTATGGAGGTTGTTGCACCCCGATATAAAATTCCATCCCGCACCACATTTAGTAGAACTATAGTGCTCTCACTGTACCAGTCGTGCGTTAGTCTTTTGAAAGAACTGCTAGGAAAGGCTGGTGGGCAGTCAGTGCACTTTACCACTGACTTATGGAGTGCTCCGAGTGGCCAGCATGGCTTCCTGTCATTGACGGCACATTAGTGGCAGACCAATGTGTTGCAAGACACACTGATAGCAACAAGTTCAAGTGCAGTAGCCAAGCAGGCAGGGCACCGCTCTTTCCTCCTCCATGCTGAGGTAATGGATCAGCAGCACACCTCAGATAACATTCGCAAAGCACTGCAGAACATGGTGGCGCAATGGCTAAGGGAGCAGGCAGGCACACAGGCGTAAATGGGGTTTGTGGTTACTGATGGTGCAGCTAACATGATCAAGGCTCTCCGGGATGGCAGATTTGTGGGTCTGCGCTGCTCAGCGCATGTTCTGCATCTAGTAGTGAAGGCTGCTCTTGAGGATGGCATTAACACTGGAAGGTTGTCAGCACTTCTGGAGTCATGATGTTGGGACCAGGTGGAACTCCACCTTAGATATGCTAGAGCGTATCCTGGAGCAGAAAAAGGCAATTCATGCAATGTCATGTCACCATTTCATTGGCAGTAACAGAACACTGGGCAGGGCTGACTGGGCCCTGATGGAACAGGTAGTGACAGTCCTTACGCCTTTCCGTGCTTTGACAGAACTTTTGAGCAAAGAGAACGCTAGTCTGGCAGAAGTCATTACCCTCTTCACGCACCTCTCCTTAAAATTGGATGATTTCCTTTCCCATAGGGAATGCTTGCCTGGTGCTGAGGGTAATATACTTCCAGATGTTGCTGCCCTTCTAACGAGGTTGAAGAAGGAACTTACTTGGCGCATGGAAGAGAGCATGGACAATTGTCCCGAGTTAATGCTTGCCACAATTTGCGATCCTCGAATCAAAGGCAAGTTGGCACTTCGTTCCAATTCTGTCAGTCTCTGAGAAAGGTTAACCCTTTGAGTGCCAGAGGGGTATGGAACGCATTGCTTTGCAATGCATTCCGTACCACTCTGGCACTCAAAGGGTTAACCCTTTGAGTGCCACAGTGGTACGGAACGCATTGCTTTGCAATGCATTTCGTACCACTCTGGCACTCAAAGGGTTAAGTGAGGTGATAGTTCGAAACGGGTTAGGATGATCCAGTCCACAGTACTGCAGAGTTCGAGGCTGGATCAGAGGGGATTTGGAGTTTCGAGGAGGTTCGAGACTGGATAGGTCGGTGGTCGGACCACAACCCCACTGTTCTCTACTGGAAGAAGATGGAGGGATATCGAAGGAGTTCGAGACGGTATAGTATGGTCGTCTGCCTACAAGTCATGGTTCCCCTTAATCGAAGGTTGAGGGGTGTTGAAAAAGTTCGAGACAGGTTCGAGGTCGACGGACTACGAGACCTCTGTTTTCCGCTGGTTCGAGGTTGAGAAGTATGGAAAGGTTCGAGATAGAACCGAAGGTCGACAGGCAACAAATCCACTGATCCTTTACTTGGAGATGGAAGTTGAACCAACCAGAGGTCGGGGTTGGACCTGAGGCCTAGTAGGACTGGAAGCAGGTCTGGGGTATTCGAGTTCCTACACCCTCGACTGGCCGGGGCAGTCACCGGAGCAACCGGTGATGGCAACCCAAACCAATTGGAGCCCCAGAGGTGTAGGATCGAGTTGACTGGAACCAGCTGGAGGGACTCTCGTTGAGAGGCAGAAAGTTCCGAAGGAGAAGCGTGGTCCGGGATAGCAAAGGTCAAGCCGGAATCGAATCAAGGAGCCAGAGGGACAGACAGAGACGAGGTCAGGCAAAGCTGGGTCAAGATCCAGGGGCAGAAGACAAGAGACTCGCTCGGTTTACAAGCAGGGTTCGCTACACAGAATCAGCAAACACGGGAACTCGACGGCAAAGGTTTTCTCAGACTATTGGCGCTAAACTCGAGCGAGGCTTGGAGGTTGGCCCAGGTACATAAAGCCTGCAGCCGCCAATAGAAATGAAGGTAAGAGGAGCGGTCAGGGGCAGCGTGACAAATTCCCTCACTGCCTGGAGGGAACAATTGAAAGCGAGGGTGATCTCTTACAAACATGGACCCAAATAATTACCCATCTGGCGACTCTGCTGGACATCAGGATTAATGGTAAGTGTTACTTGTAATTTTTTTTTACTTAGTTGGGTTAACCCTATGAGTGTCGGCAGGGTGATTATACCCCACTGGCACTCATGAGGTTAATTCTACTAACATTTTACATTGTTTTGGAGTGCTTTGATGTATTGATGTGGGGCTTAGGGCCCCATATGAATACACCCACTCTATTTTCCTTTCTGTTTCGTCAGCTGTTTGAAGATGCGATAAGTGACTAAAGTCAGAAAAAAAGTAGGTCTTAACTTTCCTGCAATAACTTGAGTCACTTATCGGATCTTCATAGCCAACGCAGACAATTGAATTTATGGTGTTTTCATTAGTTCCTATGGATGAAAATACCTTTTAACTTTAACACCCCAAAAATGCGTCGGCAGAGAAAACAGCCGTCTCCATCATTTGAATTGAGCCCTGTCAGTCACATCTCCCTTTGACTCCTTTACATTCATTCCCTCTGTCCATCAGCCTCCTTCCCTCTCTGTCCATCAGCCTCCTTCCTTCTCTGTCCATCCATCTCCTTCCCTTTCAGTCCATCCATCTCCTTCCCTTTCTGTCCCTCTGCCACCCTCCTCCTCTGTCAGCTTCCCTTCATATGTTCCCTTCATATGTTCGAGCATATGCTAAATTGAATGACAGGCATGGGTTCTCGATGTTCGACGTTTGCATTGTGACTGGCATCCCATGCTGGAGTAGAGGTGACATGCACAGACTGGCAATGTACGACAATGTCCGTTTTTGGGATGGATCTTTTTCTAAATGCACACCCTGTCTGCAAAGAATGATAGCAGCGTGCACGGAGGAGCACTGCTATAATTTAACCCATGTTAAATTCGGCCGAATAATTCGGAATGGATCAGAATTTCGTTCGAATCGAATAGGCCCGGTCCGAAATTAAGATCATCCGAATTAGAAAAAAAAAAATTAGTCCGAATTCGAATTTTACCGAAAATTTTGCCCGTGCACAAGTCTATTACTGATTAGCAAATCAATGATTATCAAGGCCTGTGGATTTTGACATCAGATAACAACCGACTTGCCCATTTATTCTGTCCATTCTACCAGGGTCTGATTAACCCTTTGAGTGCTAGAGGGGTGCACAACACATTGCAAAACAATGCGTTAAGTACTACTCCATCATTTAAATAGTTAATAAGTGGGCTAATAGAGCTTCCATTTCAAGGCCCATAGAAGACAATAAGCCCATTCTCAATAGAGCACGCAGGCCACTGTTGGCCATTATACAACCTACAAGGATATCACAACTTTATTGCTTAACACCTTAAGGACTATGGAAGTACATGTACGTCATGGGGAAAAACATGTGTTAACGACCCATGACGACGTACGTCATAGAATTCAGGGGTCACTGAGCAGCTGCAATCTGACCTGTGATTCCAATTGAACAAAACAAAACAAAAAAAATGCCCTGTGGTCCTTAAGTGTCGGCCGTGTGGCTGGTAACTAACCCTGTAAGGACGTGGCTGGCGCTTAAGGACCATGGACCGATTTTTTTTTTATATTTGCCAATTCGAATCAGGGCTCCCTGCATGGCGTGCAGCTGTATGGGGAGCCCCAAAATCCATGACAGTCCTGGCATGTCATGGGTCCTTATCCACTCCAACCCTTGACGTGCCAGGACCGTCAAGGGTCCTTAAGTGGTTAATATTAACTGAAACTTTGAATAAAGATGAATGACTGTTGAAACAAGGCAGGTGAATGATGTCATTGCCATAGGTATATACACAGATCTGTTCACCCCTCTAGTAGAATAAGGGCACATTATAAGTTTCCACTCCTGGAGAAGATACACTGAAGGTTGATAAGGGGCCAGGTTGGTGATCTTGTGTAGTATTCATGTCAATGGCATTTCAACAGTATGCGCTGAGATGTCCTTGTCATCATATCTCTGTAAATATGACACAAAATTGCCTACATCTTCCAGTAGCTGTCTACAGAACCATAGGACAGTTTGCTGAAGAGCAGAGAAAGAAGATGCCCTCCTGTAACCCTGTCAGTGCCATAGAGATATGCATTGCACAACCCTGTGGCACGGAAAGGGTTACAGTAGTAACAAACATTATTAGAGTTGTAGGTGGGTGGCAGGGAAGAAGAGCAAGCGAAAAACAGGGATCAGATTGAGATGCTGGTGTGTGTACAATAAGTGTGAATAGATAGCGATAGTAGGAAACTAGTCAAATGGAGGGAGAAGTAATAGGGAAGAAATGGCGCGATGCAGAAAACGTGCGCAATCGCTATTTCCTGTGTGAAAACCACTAGGGAATATGTTTGCGCATGATTTTGTTGAATTGTGCATGAAAAAATCAAGATTAGCGAAAGGCTGCGTATATTTATTTTTTTTGTGGGTGTGGCTAAGATTAACGAATGTGAGTGGAACAGCAAATGCGACTAATGCAAGAACTGCTATAACGAATGAATTTATACGTCTGTGTACTGTTGTCGTAAAATGGAATTTTTTATGCGCAATTCAAGAAGCTTTCGGTATTTAGCTTCCCGGATTAGAACATGCACAAAATCTATCTGCGCACAAAAATGCCTTTATCCCATGCGAACTTTTCTTGCATCGCGCCATTATTAAGTGCTGAATTTGGAAGACAACTGAGAGTTGTCCTCCTTATAAGCACATTATTAGGTGCTTTCCTGTTAACCATTTTCAAAACTAATTCCTGTCAGAATCTGTCCTGTCAGAATCTGTTATAATCCTATAGAATAATTCTCTAGGATGTTTGTCACGATGCAGTCATGCACAACAGACACTCTCCATGTTCGGGAAGTCTCTGCTGCGCATAATTGCATCATGAGAGTGAGTCAACCCAAGACTGCATCGCGTGGAGCAGTGAGGTAGCTAGCGGCCTCTTAAACGCAAACCAATGTGTTGCGTACTCCTCTGGCATTCAAAGGGTTAACATTACCTGGACCTTGGCCCGTGTACACGGGATTTTACACTATCCTATATAATAATTTGCCAAGTTGTGTGTAACGCCCGACATGCGCAGTAGACACTGCTGCGCGTGCGGCAGTCATACGCAGTAGAGACTGCCCTCGCCGCGGCTGATACAGAGCTGGGCACTCCACGACCGGCTGCCAGAGGGACTGTATTAGCCGAGGCGCGGGAGACCCGCGACCGGCTGCCAGAGGCACTGTGGCCCGTGTAACGGGCTGTTCAACTAGTTATTATAATAATTCACTAAAACGTGTGTAATGACTCAGTCATGCGCAGTAGAGACTGCTGTGCGTGCTGCAGTCATGTGTAGTGGAGACTGCCGGTGCCTTTCTGTATCAGCCGCGGAGCGGGCAGTCACTACTGCGCATGACTGTCCCGCGACTGGATGGCAGTGGCACTGTGGCCCTGTAACAGGCTCTTCAACTAGTAATATTATAATAAAGATGTTATAAATATTATAATAAAGATTTTGTTTAAAAATGTCTGAAAAATGTTTTGAAAATGGTTGTTTTGCAAATGGTTCCGGATAACAAAAAAGTACCCATTATTAACCCCTCTGGCACTCAAAGTGTTAAATGTATACTTCATGAAACTGTTTAGAGCTATTACATTTTTTAATGAAGAAAACAAAAATATATAGACAAAAGTCGGACTAAGAAAACATTACGGGTATACTAGGAAGATTATATAATATGTATTAAGGTATAGTTGTAGAGAATAAGCACATGTAGCTAGGAACAATGACCAAGCATGGGATCTTTGGAGAAAGAAGGTTCACAGCTGACTTAATGAATGAGTATCTTTTGAAGGAATACTAACCCTTTATTTTGACTACATAATCTGCAAGTACTTAATATTGTATATTACTTTTACTTTTAATTTTTTTCAACTATACCTATTTTTCCACACTTTTGTCCTTGACAGTTAGCTACTGGATCTGTTTGCAGAGAGTTTTCTGTCAGGGAACATGAAAGCAGGTCTAGTGATACAATATAAAAAGTAACAATGGGAAGTAGAAAACACAAAACAAGGCTAAATATTACTTATAAACTATTTAAAATCAAAATAAAGGGTTACTATTATTTTAACCGCTTGTATGCTACATCCAATGAAATTATTTGGAGCTGTCTCTTTGCAGATGGACTTGCTTTCCTTCCTGATAAAGTGGTTCAGAATGCCATGAAATCTGTAAACAGCTGTTAACCCTTTGATTGCATTGGATATCTCTCTGGCACTGAATGCATTATGTAGCAATCCACTGGATACCTCCCCGGCACTCAGCAGGATACCCTTTTTGTTTTATTTTATTAATAGTGTAAAAGCCCGTGTACATGGGCCAAGGTCTGGCTAATGTTAACCCTTTGAGTGCCAGAGGGGTATGCAACGTGTTGCTTTGCAATGCGTTATATACCCCTCTGGCACTCAAAGGGTGAAGGGTCCGCTTCATACGCAGTAGAGACTGCCTGAACTTGGAACGGTCAATTTCAGACCCCGTTTTTACTCAAGCAGGAGTACATGAAGTGCCAGGACTGTCACCGGTCCTTAACCCCTTAACGACCTTTGACGGTCCTGGGACGTCATGGGTGGATTTGCATTAAGGACCAATGACATGCCAGGACCGTCATGGAATTCAGGGTCCCCGCGCAGCTACACGCCGTTCGGGGAGCCCTGAACTGTAAGCGACAAAAAAAAAAAAATGATGGTCCGTGGTCCTTAAGTGACGGCTGCATGCGTGATTGGCCGTCCTTAAGGGGTTAAGGGAAAAAAACTGGAATGGTCCTGGCACCTCACACGGTCTTAAAGGGATAGTAATCTTTCATCATAAAATAGACTGACCAGACCTCACCTTTAACCGGGGACTCATAGGAAAAATACATACTGCAGGACTGTATTGATTTCAGTGAAGTACTGCAAAATAGCTATTTCCTATGTATCCCTGGTTAAAGGTGAGATCTGGTCAGCTTATCATAAAAGCAGCTTTAATTAATCATCATAATATTTGGGCCTTGGAGAGTGTTATCTCAATACTGTCAGAGTTGTAGTTCAAGAGTAATTGAATGATAAAGTATCCCCCTCCTGCCCCTTTTACTGATGTAACAGTGCTCAGCCAGAGCAGCAGGGAGGTGCCCAGGTAGATTGCAGAAAGGGACAATCTTCAATTAAGATAAGGGAAAAACCTGAAAAACTTGTCAAGGGGGCAGGGCTTTCATTGTTCTCATAGGAAGAAGATTGTCACTTGCTGTTATCTGCCTGGTCAAGCAACCAGATTCCACATCTCAGGTGAGCAGTATTACACTAGGCAAAAGGGGCGGGAGGGGGATACTTTATCATTCAATTGAACTACAACTCTGACAGTATTGAAATAACACTCTCTATGGCTCAAATGCTATGATGATTAATTGGAGCTGCTGTTTTTGTGAAACATTACTATCCCTTTAAGCACTTTCTTCTTTGAGACAATTTTATCCACATACTGGTGGTAGCATCTGTGCTTCACCCCGCAGAATCAGGCATATACACCTCTTGTGAGCACCAGTACTGATGACTACATATACTGAGGTTGGGGTACTGATGGTCTTGTGCAATTCAGTGGAAAATCAGCAGCACCTTAGGGAACTTATAATTATTTCCATTGATATAAATAGGGATTTTAACTCTTTGAATAAAAGAATTATCCAACACTTTGCAAAGCTAATGCCGCTGAAGTATTCAAGAGATTAAAAGTCACATTTGATTCATTGGGAATTTATGAACATTTTATTTTTTCCCTATGTTGTTGGTTTGCTATAGAATTCCACCACATTACTTTAGTAATTAGCCTTTGTGAGTATAGCGAGGCTCTGACTTGTGCATTCGCATTATGTGTATTTTCAAAGCAAACGTGGAGTTATTCTGGGGCAAACCAACACCACTAGGGGGAAACTACAAATAATCATGGATTTTAAATGTGGTTTAAAGCGGAACTAACACCCCTGCAAGATGTAGCCTCAATTAGAGGGCTGCAATCCGTGATAACTCGCTGTGTAATTATTTTTTTTTTTTTAAAACGTGTTATTAAAGAGTAATCCGTTAATTCCAAAAAGTACCTGGTGACGTCTTCCCCCCGGAAAACCGCATTGCGCATGTCAGCACGGAGCCGATCGGCTCTCTTGTAACTCCCCCCGGCTACACGAAAACACCTACATCATCAGCTTTAGATTCTCCTGCTGGTCCGAGAATCTAAAGCTGATGATGTAGGTGTTTTCATGTAGCCGGGAGGAGTTACAAGACGATCGGCTCCGTGCTGACATGTGCAATGCGTTTTTCCGGGGGGAAGACGTCACAGGTACTTTTTGGAATTCACGGATTACTCTTTAATAACACGTTTTTTTAAAAAAAAATAATTACACAGCGAGTTATCACGGATTGTAGCCCTCTATTTGAGGCTACATCTTGCAGGGGTGTTAGTTCCGCTTTAAAGGGATAGTAATACTTCATTTTAACTTTATTTTATTTTGTAGGCATTAAAAAAACATGAAGAATGATATAAGTCTTATGTCTCAAACCTTTATGGTTTAAGAGATATTCACAAGCAAAGTTTCCCCCTCCCACCCCTTTTACCTAGTGTAAGCCATCTCTTCTCAGATGTGAATCTGGTTGTAAGACCAGACAGATAACAGCAGGGGACAATCTTCAGCTTTTTCCCTTATCTTCATTGAAGATTGTCCCTCTCTGCAGTCTACCTGGGCACCTCCCTTCTGATCTGACTGAACAGGGGGGGATACTTTGCTTGTGAATATCTCTTAAAGCATAAAGGTTTGAGAGATAAGACTTATATCGTTCTTCATGTTTTTTTAATGCCTACAAAATAAAATAAAGATAAAATGAAGTATTACTATCCCTTTAAACAAATATTTTACCCCTAAAACAGGGGTATTTTTTTTTATTCAAAAGTTAGTATAGATCAAAACTTTTTTTTTTCATCATCAAACTGTTAGCAACAGTACTAACTGGTGTCCAAAGGCAATTGTTGTTATGTTATGTAGTCTATGGGAGGTATTGAGTCATAGACTATGGCTCTCCATAGTAAGTGAATTGAATCCGTGATTACCTTTAAAATGGAAAATCTCCCACAGAATATATTTTTTTCAGTAGGTCAATAGTAGCCAGCTCCTGCCCACCCAATGTACTGTAACAGAAAAAAAGTTGTTACAGCACTCATAATAGACTAGTTTTCGTATATTTATTTTGTTGTCAAGTAATGAGAACGACATTTCAGAACATTCTCCTACTTACCAGAATGATAAGAGGCAGCACTCTCTGAACCCTCACTCGTTGCTTTGCTCACTAGGTTCCTGCCCATGTGCTAAATGAAAGGAGGTTTCCAGTTGCACAGAAACCCTATTTGAACCATCGTCAAATTGGTGAAAGAAAGTTTAAAGGGGCAGTATACCTTAACTATGAAAAAAAATATTGTATGGCTTTTCCTATACAGTAAAAAACAGGGTATTCTCAATGATTGAACCACTGATTTAAACTAGAGGAAAAGCCCTAGAAAATATTTTTTCATAATCAGGGTATACTGTCCTTTTAAGTATCCAAATAATTCTACTGTTGTACATATGGACCCTTCTCCAACTGTTACTATACTACAATTCCCATCATCCTCAGATTGCCATTGTATTTGACGGGAGATAAGAACCATTTAGCCGACCTAGTCTGCCCATTTTCCTACTGTAAAAACCTCAAATCTTAATTGGTCTTTAGTCTTATGCTCAGGACATCCTTATGCTATCCCATGCATGCTTACATTCCATCACTGTATTAACCCTTACCACTTCTGAAGATAGGCTATTCCACTATCTACCACCCTCTCAGTGAAGAAAAAAACTTTCTTACTACTAAACATCTGTTCCTCTAGTTTTAGTCTATGACCTCTTGTCCTAACATTTATACTCCTTTGAAATGTACTTCCCTCCTTACTTACTGAATACCTTCATGTACTTGAATGTTTCTATCATATCCTTTTTCTCATCTCTCCTCCAAGCTATCCATATATAGATCCTTTAGTCTACCCTGATATTTCTTATCCTGTAAACCAGTCACCATTTTAGTAGCCCTTCTCTGAATTCTTTCTAGAGTATCTATATCCTTCTCTAAATGAGGCATAACCAGAGATCTGTGGAGTAGAATGACCACTTCTCTTTTTCTGCTACTAATGCCCCTAGCTATACAGCCCAGCACCCTGCTTGCATTCCCCGCTGCTTGGTTACATTGCCTGCCTACCTTTAAGTAATTGGAAATAATTACTCCCAAATCCCTTTCCTCTGTTGTCTCTGACAGCATATTATCCTTAATTCTGTTTTCTGCCTTTGGATCTCTATGTCTCTATTGGATTGTTTTACATTTATTAACATTAAACTGCAGCTGCCACACTCTTGTCCATTCTTCTAATTTAACTAAATAATTTGTCATTTGGCTTATTCCCCAGGAATGTCTACCCTGTTGCAGATCTTTGTATCATTTGGAAAAAAAGAAAAGGCATACCTTACCTTGAAGACCTTTTGCAACTGTTATGGGAATTGTAGTCCAAAACCAGCTGGAGAACAGCAAGCAGATCACTCCAGGTCTATGAATTTATTTTTCATACAGAATTACATAAGCCATATGCTAGGTATTGTTATTGCATGATTATTGAACCCTCTGAGTGCCAGAGGTGGGACCCAATGCATCACCCTTCTGGAACTCAAAGACTTGGGTAAACTGACATATTTTATTCACATTTATTTGATCAACATTGACAAACTAAGCTGCTCCCCTAACCAGTACATATAAAACTTCTGTTATGATGAACCAATCTCTTGTTTTCTGTTTACTGAGCAGTATCCAAGACCAGGACACCAGTGACTGTGGTGTAAGACACTATTTACTGTCTGTGGCTGAGCAGCAAGAAGTTTCCTGGTTTCATGGAAACAGCTATTAAAATGTAAACACAACTAGTACCACTGTAATAAGGCTTTCCATCCCATCCCTTTAACTCCTTAAGGACCGGCCGATCTCGTATGCGGCCGGCACTTAAGACCACAGAGCATTTTTTAAATTTTTTTTTGCCACATCTGGTTCCTGGCTCTCTTAACGGCGTGCAGCTGCTCGGGAAGCCCTGAATTCCATGACGGTTCTGGCACGTCATGGGTCCTTATGGCTCGCCGACACATGATGTGCCAGGACCATCAAGGGTCCTTAAAGGGATAGTATTACTTTATTATTACTATCCCCCATATTGTAGATATTTGTAAAATAATTTAATAGCCCCCAGGTTCATCTCTCAAACCTTTATAGTTTGAGAGATAACCGAAGGCAAAGTTCCCCCCTCCCTCCCCATTCCCTGGAGTCAGAGTTGTGCTGACTGCAGGGATATCCGGTCTGACTAATGCGATCTCATTAGTGAAAAAGAATTATTTCACTGAAACGGTCTTCTACATGTGCTTGCAAACGAAGCACATGTAGAAGACTGTTTCAGTAAAATAATTATTTTTCGCTAACAGGATCTCGGCTCAGCTGCAGAGCCACAAGCCTGTCGTACGACAGACTTCCCCTGCAGTCAGTACAACGCTGACTTCAGGGAAGGGGGAGGGAGGGGGGAACTTTGCCTTCGGTTATCTCTCAAACCATAAAGGTTTGAGAGATGAACCTGGGGGCAATTAAATTATTTTACAAATATCTACAATATGGGTGATAGTAATAATAAAGTATTACTATCCCTTTAAGGGTTTAATACTTACACTTACGGAAGATGCATAATGCAGACACCATTGTAACTAGCACAGGATTGGGCAAACTTTGACTTCCCAGTTGTTGTTGGACTACGATTCTCATCATTCTCAGCTGGTCAATAAAATTAAAATCCAACAGCAGCTGCAGACCAGCTCAAGATGATGCAAGTTGTAGTCCAGCAACAGTTGGGGAACTAAATATTGCAAACTCCCACTATATGGCTGCAATGGTTACTATGCAGCCCTGTAAAATGCATATTTTATAACTTTAAGAACTTCACTGCAGTCATTTTTATGGTGACTAAGAGTTTAAAGAGATAGTAATGTCTCTGCATAAATGAAACATCGATCATGCTTAACACTAATAATGCTTTCCAGCATTGCCAAGCTTCAGGGGCTGGATTCTATTGCAGGAGATAAATGTTAACACCAGTTTTATCAAACATTTTCCTATTGACGTCTATGGGGAAACCTAGGGTTGCCACCTTTTCTTCAAAAAAATACCGGCCATGGCACTCCCTCCATAGACATAACATTGGACAGAAGCCAATTTTTTACTGGCCTGCCGGTAAAATACCGGCTGGGTGGCAACCCTAGGAAAAGCAGTGATGAAATTAGCACCTGTAATAGAATTCAGCCCCAGATCAATTAAAGTGTTAGTAATGTCCAAAAAAAAGTTTTTTTGCATTTAGAAGCGCTTAAAAAGCTGATCTGAATGCAAAAAAATGTATCTCTTAAACCGCTATGGTTTAAAAGATACAGGCGTTTAAAGTTTGATTTCTCCTACTGACAGCTGTAAAGCTGTCAGCAGGAGATCCGTGTTGGTCGACACAGAGGCGCTTGAGAAGTGCAGAGATCTCCTTACTTACACGGAATCCCTTCATTGGAATGGTCTAAAACGTGTGCCTGAACGAGATCTCGGCACTTCTCAAGCGCCTCCGTGTCGACCGACATGGATCTCCTGCTGACAGCTTTACAGCTGTCAGTAGGAGAAATCAAACTTTAAACACCCGTATCTCTTAAACCAGTGGTTCTCAACCTGTGGGTCGGGACCCCTTTGGGGGTCGAATGACAATTTGCCAGGGGTCGCCTTAAACCATCAGATATTTATATTTTGATTCAATACAGTAGCAAAATTACAGCGATGAAGGCGCAACAAAAATAATTTTACTGTTAGGGGTCTCCACAACTTGAGAAATTTTATCAAAGGGTCGCAGAACTAGAAAGGTTGAGAACCGCTGTCTTAAACCATAGCGGTTTGAGAGATACGTTTTTTTGCATTTAGATCAGTTTTTTAAGCTCTTCTAAATGCAAAAAACTTTTTTTTAGACATTACTAACACTTTAAGTTGTTGTGTAATTAGACTATAAAGTTTCCCGCTACCGACCCTTTTACATCCATCACTCTTCTTTACTGCAGATGAGAAAGCCAGTACAGATGGATCGCAACAAGGGACAATCTTCTCTGCCCTCCTTCATCAAGGGGGCAGGGTTTTCCTTAAACTGATGGTCAGAAGATTGTCCCTCGTTGCCATCTGTCTGGTCATGTGACCAGATTTCAGATCTGAGGGAAGAAGGCTGACATCTGTAAAACGGGCAGGGGTGGAAACTTTGTAATCAAATTACTCATCAACTAGACCGATCTCAAGATTGGCAACAGTGGAGAGCGTTATTACTAAGTGTTAGGAGTGATTGAAGCTTCATTTATGACATTACTATCTCTTTAAAATAGTCAAAAAATGACAGATAAAAACATGAAGCAGGATGGGTTGTTATTTTCAGTGAACAGCCTCAGTTTTTTCTTTTTAACGATCGTATTGAAAAACAGTGTAAATGACCAGTCTTTTAACCCTTTGAGTTCCAGAGGGTGCACAACGCATTGCTTCCCAATGCGTTGTGCACCCCTCTGGCACTCAAAGGGTTAAAGGCATTTCCGTGACCAGCCATCTTTTCTCCACCTGGAGACATTGCCTTCATCACCACTGACATAATGCCACTATTTGATTAGCAGAATCATGTTGATACCAGGAGAGCATTGCAAAATGTGTCTGTTTTTACTTTGTTTTCTTACTATTTTGCTGTCATCTCTAATACTGTCATCTCTAATTTTTTACTGTCTCATTTACTGTTGTACTGACAGCTGACAACTCTGGCATACATAAACATACCAAATGTGAGCAAGGGGATTAGTCTAATGTGTATGTGGACATTTCTCCTCTGTAATGGCACTAGAGAGCTAAAACGTGATGCTTCTGGGCAGTGACTAGCTGTAGGACAGGCCATTGTGCTGTTGTTCATTCCCAGAAGCCTCTCACATTCTGTATGTTTATTTTGAATACTATTAGGTGGTCTCCCTAAGAGTGAAGGGCAATCCAGATGTGGACCCCTTGCTCTCAGTGCCTAGGGAATCCAGCTGCACCCTCCTGACAAGGTCCAACTAGGCTGAAACGTACGTCGGGAGTTAGCTGGTGTCAGGCACGTGCAAACATAGACACCAAGGGGGCTTGAGCACCTGCCCTTTTTGTCCAAAGTGCCCTCTTGCCCTTTTAACAAAAAAAAAATGAATAATAATAATTATGAGAAATGCCCTTTTTTTCATTTGAGCCCCTGCCCCCCAAAATGTCTGTGCACATCCCTGGCTGGTGTTCCCGTGCAGGGGGGACTTGCCCAGCATTTTGGAACTGAACTGCCCTTTTGGGTGGGATTAGTCTAATATATATGTTGAAATTTGTCCTCTGTAATGGCACTAGAGAGGTAAAACGTGATGCTTCTGTGCTGTGACTAGCCGTAGAACAGGCCATTGTGCTGTTGTTCATTCCCAGAAGACTCTCACATTCTATATGTTTAACTCTGGCATACAGACAAATATAAAGAAGTAATAACTACTAATACTATCCCCTCATTTACCTTACTATGGCCAGAAAATCCTAATGGCCCCTGTGGATTTTGCCTTTGTGGCTTTGTTCAAGAGATAACATCTTCAATCAGACCTGGATGTCATGTCCATGGAAGAGGACATGAGAGTTGCTGACAATTTTTTAACAGTTTAAGGACAAGAGAGAAATGCACACCCCTCCGTTCCTTAAAGTGTTAGTAATGTTTCATAATAACAGCAGCTCTAATTAATCATCATAATATTTGGGCCTTGGAGAGTGTTATTTCATTTCTGTCAGAGTTGTAGTTCAAGAGTAATTGAATGATAAAGTTTCCCCCTCCCACCTCTTTTTACTGATGTAACACTGCTCAGCTTAGAGCAGCAGGGAGGTGCCCAGGTAGACTGCAGAGAGGGACAATCTTCAATTAAGATAAGGGAAAAAGCTGAAAAACCTGTCAAGGGAAGCAGGGCTTTCATTGTTCACACAGTACAATATTGACCCTTGATGTGAGCTGTCTGGACTGGATTCCACATCTGAGGAGAGGGGGCTTACACTAGGTAAAAGGGGCAGGAGGGGGAAACTTTATCATACAATTACTCTTGAACTGCAACTCTCACAGAATTGAAATAACACTCTCTATGGCTCAATTGCTATGAAGATTAATTGGAGCTGCTGTTTTTGTGAAACATTACTATCACTTTAAAGGGATAGTAATACTTCATTTTATTTTTATTTTATTTTGTGGGCATGAAAAAAACATGAAGAACAATATAAGTCTTATCTCTCAAACCTTTATGGTTTAAGAGATATTCACAAGCAAAGTTTCTCCCTCCCGCCCCTTTTACCTAGTGTAAGCCATCTCTTCTCAGATGTGAATCTGGTTGTAAGACCAGACAGATAACAGAAGGGGACAATCTTCAGCTTTTTCCCTTATCTTAATTGAAGATTGTCCCTCTCTGCAGCCTACCTGGGCACCTCCCTTCTGATCTGGCTGAACAGGGGGGGGGGATACTTTGTTTGTGAATATCTCTTAAACTATAAAGGTTTGAGAGATAAGACTTATATCGTTCTTCATGTTTTTTTAATGCCTACAAAATAAAATAAAGATAAAATGAAGTATTACTATCCCTTTAAATATACCATTTGCAGTGGCTGAATTATGTATTGTGTGGTCCTGTCAGCAACTATCATGTCCACCTCCATGGACATTACACACAGAACTGGTTTAAGATGTTATCTTTTAAACAAATCCGCAAGGACAAAATTCATAAGGGCAATAGGATTTTATGGAAATAGTAAGTTAAGAAGGGAATCATTATTAGGAGGTACCTTTGCTTTAACCCTTTGAGTGCCAGGGGTTAGGGCCATTTCTTAGATCCTGTAGACACATGTTCAGCATTTTTGGTTCCTGATGGCACCTTTCAACTTACATATGGAAAACTATATCTATCTATCTATCTATCTATCTATCTATCTATCTATCTATCTATCTATCTATCTTTATATATATATATATATATATATATATATATATATATATATATATATATATATATATAAGAGAAAGTCTCATTACATAATTTATGTCTCCCCAGGAGACACACACACATAGAAGAGATTGCCTCATGTCATTACATAATTTATGTCTCCTCAGGAAAGACACCCACCCAGTGACGGAAGTAAGGAGGAGATATATAATTCTCATCCATACTGCCAGTGCTGGAGATACAGGGGTGTGTGATTTTGACAGGAGTCGGCAGGGGCCGAAGTGGGCAGGGGGAAACTTTATCATTCAATTACTCTTGAACTACAACTCTAACAGTATTGAAATAACACTCTCTGTGGCTCAGATACTATGAAGATTAATTGGATCTGCTGTTTTTGTGAAACATTACTATCCCTTTAACACAGAAGTGGTTGTGTACTAAGCAAGAAAGGTGAAGATTCAAGTGTCTAGATTCAAGTGTTAACCAATTTAGTTTTAGATTCAAGGTCTAGATTCAAGTGTTAACCAATTTAGTTAATTAAGCATATCACAGTGATGGGTAGTGTAATTACATTGGAGGATAAAGCGACATAATGAATTATACAGAGCGTCAAGTTTACTAAGATGGATTTGTGGTGCTGGAGCACATACTACGTCACCATAGTCTATGACTGGCAGCAACATCTGTTGTACAATATGTTTTCTCACCAGGGTACTTAAACAAAGTTTAGAGGCTAATTTATCAATATGAAGAACAAAAGTGAGGTTGGGGTCAAGCCACATACCAAGTTATTTGTAGGAGTTCACTGGGGCCAATTTACAATTAGACTATTACAATGGATAGGTTGGTATTGTTGAGATTACGCAGTTTGTGCTTTGTACCAAATATCATTGTTACCGTTTTGTCTGTGTTCAAGAACAGTTTGTTCTTTGCAATCTGCCTTTCAACTCTAGAGGAATCATGTTGTAATATGGCTTGAAGTTGTTATACGTTTGAGTTTTTAGCATAGATTATGGTGTCTTCTGCATACAGGTCTACAGAAGATGATTTGTAAACCATGGGCAGATTATTTATAAAAAGAAAAATAGAAGAGGGCCGAGAATGGGGCCTTGGGAAAGTCCACTTGTTACTTTGAGCGGAAGGGAGCCACTGTCATCAACTGACACATACTGCATTCTGTCTGATAAATAGGATCAGAACAAATTTAGAGAATTATTCCCCAGTCCTGTGCCTTGGAGTTTGCTTATAAGAATATTATGGTCTACTGGTCAAAGGCCTTGGCAAAATCTAGGAAAATAGCTCCAGTGAGTTCACCATTTTCCATGCCAGTCTGGATATCAGTGGTTATTTTAAGGAGGGCCGTGACTGTTGAGTGATTTGGACGAAAGCCTGACTGAAGGTGGGTGAAAAAATTGGTCTGTCGGTAATACTTACATAGTTGCACGTGTACACATTTTAGATAAAATGGGGAGAAGGGATGTTGGTCTGTAATTTGATACTACATATATATATATCTAGAGAGAGAGAGATAGAGAGAGAGTGCTAGTACATCTGTATATGACAATATAGAAATGTTTACTATAAAATATACAATACAGACTGAATATGATAATAAAAATGGATATAAAGATTGTCCTTTCTGTATCAAAAAAAGGCTAGTATAGCACCAGTGGCATAGAAATAGGGGTCACACCTGCGATTGGGCCTGTCACTTCAGGGCCTGGCACCTGCAACAAGCTGAAGTCTCTGCCTTCTTCGACAGTGTGGAGTTGGTGACGGGGGGCAATGTGGAGGTGGTTACTGGGGCAATGTGGAAGTTGTCATTGGGGGCAATGTGGAGGTGGTCACTGGGGGCATTATGGAGGTGGTCACTGGAGGCATTGTGGAGGTGGACAGTGTGGATGTGATCAATGGGGGCAATGTGAAGGTGGTAAATGGGGGCAATGTGGTCGGGGGGGCCCCATGACAATTTTTTCACCAAGGCCTGGCGGTTTCTAGTTACACCTTTGTATAGCAATAAACCAAAACAGTGAATTCACTGAAAAATATGTATCAATAGAATAGACTATAGCTCACAGTTATTAATGTGTACGTTCCACTGAAGATTCCAACTTGGTCACTGATCCAGAAGGAAGCAATACTGGAGATGTGATGTGCCTAATCAGCAGGCAGGTGCTATGTGGTAGATCTATTCACCTGTTGGCTTTAATCTGCATTGATCTTCTGGCGTGGATCCTAAGAATAGACTTCCTACTTCTGCAGCGGGCAGATGCCTTAGGTGTACTCAGTATGAATATTGCAATACCAATAGTACCTCCTGCCCTTTAAATTCTTAGCTTTTGCCGTAGACAAAGTGTAGTTCTAAGTTGGACCTGTGATACAAGGTAGGTTACAGGGGGGCCACGATGATACGCCATGTGTCCCACACATGGGTTGCACTCTAGGGGATAATATGTCCATATTAATGGAAAACACTGATACTGCCTAATAAGCAACCCCTGCTTATCTTAATCTGGACAGAAAATCCTAATGGCCACCATGAATTAATTCTGTGTCCCCCCCCCCCCAAATTAGAAATGAATTAGCAGTGGATATCACATGCTTTGGGATGGACATGATTGCACTGTAGACTTCTCCAGCAGTCACAGTGGTGGTAAGAATCTGTGAGTAAAATAAAAGTTTAAAGGGATAGTAATACTTAAAATGTAAAAAAAAATATGTTGTAGGGTTTATCCCCCTGAGTAAAACAAGGGTACTCCCACTGCTGAAAGGTGTTTCATTCAAAAGTTATTAATTTTCAAAGTTGAATTTTTTAGGTGCAATATCACAGTGGCCTGAAATTGTGCAGTGGCGCTGTTGCTACACGATCCTATGGACAGCTCTGGTCAGTTGACCATAAATCTCCATAGGATGGTGTAGCAACAGCGCCACTGCACAATTTCAGGCCACTGTTATATTGCACCTAAAAAATTCAACTTTGAAAATTAATAACTTTTGAATGAAACACCTTTCAGCAGTGGGAGTGCCCTTGTTTTACTCGGGGGGATAAACTCTACAACATATTTTTTTTTACATTTTAAGTATTACTATCCCTTTAAGCAGAAACTCGTTCACAAAACATTCATAGGACCAGTGTGATAAAGTCATGTCTGTGTAGCAACATGTTCCTGGTCTGACACATTAATAACTAATGCAGAAATGATAGATTTAAACTGGAGTCATTGCCTAGAGGTATTTCCAGCCAATTCTAAAATCCTCCTTCTTCCCCAAATTCTTCTCTGCAAATGTTATGATGGATTCTTTCACACAGACACACGTGGCACTGAAAGCAGATCCCATGGTGCTAAGTTCAACGTTTTCAATTATTACGGGTTCCACAAACAGTTTTTTCACACCAGCTCCCCACTTTCCTAAGACTGACTCTGCTCTGGGGCAAATCAATGAAAAACACAACAAACAAAAACAGAAACTGAGACTTGTATTCATTAAGCTAAAGAGGTATCATTCTGGAGCAATCCAAGTGTACCACAGGGGAGAAATGTAACATCCCACTGATTTAAATGGAACTTTTAACCCCTTGAATGCTAATCTGTTGGAGACCTCTCTAGCATTCAGGGGGTTAAAAGCACAGTTTAAATCGCTGGGACTTTTGGGAATATTTATTTGCCCCTGTGATGCTGATGGTTCGCTCCAGAATTTCTCCTTTTTAACTGATTGAATAGGGACCTCAGGCACAAGAATGTGTCACTTCTGGCCATGGCACTGCCAGCACTGACACAATCATGGAGACAATGAACAGCTCTCTCCCCCTTTCTGTGCGTGTTCCGTTCTGGCTTGTCATTCTGCAGAGAATGGGAGAGAGAGAGCTGGTGCAGTGCTCAGATGGGTAAGGATGATGGGAGTTGTAGTCTCAGCTGGAGCAGAACTGAGCGATGTTTATATCGGTTTTACAGGCGACAGCCTCGCCTCCTTTGGATTAAACGCTTAAATGCTTTGGGGGTGTACACACATTGAGCAACACTGCAGAATAGGTTGGCCCTTTTCCAGCCAAACATATGCGATATTTCAGTAGGCGACATGAGAATCTCACGCTGTCATGCAGTGCGAGATTCTCATGTCGCCATTTTTATTATGGTGACATGGTTACTGTATTATTTGGTTGAATACTCTTTCACGTGCGACCTTTTAAAATTATTTTCTTCTGTGTATATACAAAGTAAGCAACAATGTCAGGCTATGAGCAAACAGGGAGAATCACAGAATTTCCTCTATCATGTGCATGGCTTACTAAAAACAAAGCCCAGAAGAGACTGGAAAAGGTTATGGTGAATTAAGGATCTGTACCTGATGACACACTTCTAAGGGTACTTCAGGAGCTTAGTTCATTTACAGCAAGACCATTATACTTGATATTTACAGATTCAGACTCATCAGGGATAGCATCTGATGACTGGAGGAAAACAGATAGAAACCATTATTCAAAAAAGTACAAGATCTAAACTATGGTGTTTTAGACCTGCGAGTTTGACTTTCATGGTGGATAAGATATTAGATGGATTACTAATAGATAGTATTGAGGACTATGTGAAGACCAACAACATTATTAGTAAGAGTCACCATGGTTTAATGTAGAAACGATCATGTCAATTTTATTTACTTACATTCTATGACAGGGTAAGGGATTACTTGGATAAGGGTAGTATGCTTGGATTTTGCAAAAGGTTTCAATACTGTATCTTACAACAGGTTACTGCATAAATTGAAAGGCTTTGAATTGAGAGGTGGTGGCTGTACATGGATATAAAACTGGATAACAGATAGAATGCAGAGAGTTGTTATAAGTGCAAGTTAGTCTAAAGCTGTATGTCAGGTGCCTCAGGGTTCAGTCCTAAGCCAAATGTTTTTAATTTGTTTATTAACTATCTTGACTTGGGTTTTAAAAGTATTGTGTGAATCATTGCTGATGACACTAAACTAGGTAAGGAAATACAAATAGAGCATTATTTTTTATTTACACAGAAATATTTGCATGTACTGAGTGAATGAATGGTCAGAGGAGTGGCAAATGAGGTTTAATATAGATCAAGGCTTTCCAAGTTCAGTCCTCAAGGGCCACCAACAGGCCAGGATGTAAGTATTTCCCTGATTAACAACAGGTGAGTCAGTCACAATGAATGATCCACTGATTATCTTACCTGTGCTTAACCAGGGGAATCCTTACATGCTGGTCTGTTGGTGGTCCTTGAGGACTGATCTCCTTGATCTAGATGAATGTAAGCTTATGCATTTGGTTTGCAGAAACAAGTATCCTGCATATACACTAAATGGGAAACTATTTGGGGAATCCTTTTTAGAGAAAGATGTAGGAGTACTGTTAGACAATAGAAGTCACAACAGTGTGCAAGAGCCAATAGGGTACTATTATACATAAAAAAGGTATAGACACACTGGATGGAAATAATTCTACCTTTTTAAAAATTCCTTTGTAAGGTCTCTTCAAGAATATGGGGCAGCTTTGGCTCCAGTTCCTAAATAAAAAAAAAAAAAAAAAAACTCTTAAAGGGATAGTAATGTTTCATAATAAAAGCAGCTCTAATTAATCATCATAGTATTTGGACTTTGGAGAGTGTTATTTCAATACTGTCAGAGTTATAGTTCAAGAGTAATTCAATGACAAAGTGTCCCCCTCCCACCCCTTTTACTGATGTAACACTGCTCAGCCAGATCAGAAGGGAGGTGCTCAGGTAGACTGCAGAGAGGAACAATCTTCAATTAAGATAAGGGAAAAACCTGAAAAACTTGTCAAGGGGGGCAAGGCTTTCATTGTTCTCATAGGAAGAAGATTGTCCCCTTCTGTTATCTGTCTGGTCTATGGACTGGATTCCACATCTGAGAAGAGATGGCTTGCACTAGGTAAAAGGGGTGGGAGGGGGAAACTTTGCTTGTGAATATCTCTCAAACCATAAAGGTTTGAGAGATAAGACTTATATCATTCTTCATGTTTTTTTAATGCCTACAAAATAAAATAAAGATAAAATGAAGTATTACTATCCCTTTAAGGGCAGTTAACATGCTAGGACCATCGCACATGTCTGGGAGTTAAGGACCAGTAACGGTCCTGGCACGTCATGGAAGTTTGTGTTTGCTTGTGTGCGGCTTTAAAGGTATTTACGATCCCATTAGGGCTGTTGGAAAGGACAGTCTACAATGTGATAATGTGACAAGAACTCTCTGTCTTTATTCAAACCATTATGAATAGCATTAAACTTCAATATTAACTTAATCTCCCATACTTTTCTGTGTCTCTGAGTGCGGAACAGTCCCATCAATACAGTTAATCTAATGTCCCTATCACGGTCCCCGTGATCCTTTTCTGTCACTCTCAGTTGTGTGGCTACCTGATTGGTTGAGCTGTGTTGGCCCACCCCTGGTGACCTGTTTTATTCTGGCCATTGGCACCTGTCAGTTGCCCTTTCGTGGTGTTTCTGAGCCAGTATTGCTGTTGCTGCGATCCTGTGTTCCTGATCTCCGGTGTACCGACTTGGCCTGTACCGACTACGCTCCTGCGTTCCTGTTCCGTGATCCGACCCGGCCTGGCTGACTTCCCGCTTGTTGCTGATCTGGCTTGTCTGCAAATCTTCTCCGTGATCCTACCCGGCCTGGCTGACTTCCCGCTTGTTGCTTATCTGGCTTGTCTGCGAATCTTCTCCGTGATCCGACCCGGCCTGGCTGACGTTCCTGTTCATTTGCTGATCCGGCTTGTCTGTGAATCTCCTCCGTGTCCTGACCCGGCCTGGCTGACTACTTGCTCCTGGACTTGTTCCAGATTCTGCTGCTCCAGTCTACAGCTCCTGTTGTCGCCTCGGCGACATTCTGATCGCTGCAGTGCGTGATCTGAGCCTCCTGTATTTCCTGGGTTAACCATTGCTGAGCCATGTTTCCTGAGCTGAGCCTTCCATGTTCATTGTATTGTGAAGTATAGCTGAGTCTATTGACACTTGATGTGCCGTGTTGCTACTGTGAGCCTTGATCACTTGTGTTGCTTCCTTCTTCCACACTGCCACTTAACCATTGCTAAGCCTTAGCCAGTTACTCTGCTGCTGCGAGCCGGCCGCGTTGTGGGCCTCGGTAGTCGGCAGCCCTTTACTCCTGCAGAGCAGTAGTACCCGTTACGCCCGTGGGCTATTGGCAAGCAGTATAGCAACCGGTGGTTTCCGTTACGCCTGTGGGGCTTGGGCTCAAGCGATTCCACTACTGTTGGTCTCCGGTAGATGCCCGTGGGGGCTATTGACTCCAGCTATCACGGTACTGTTGGTCTCCGTTACGCCCGTGGGGGCTATTGGCTCAAACTATCGCTATACTGTTGGTTCCCGTTACGCCCGTGGGGACTATTGGCTCAAACGATCCCAATACTGTTGGTCTCCGTTTACGCCCGTGGGGGCTACCAAACAATTACACTGCAGCTTCAGTCTCAAGTCGCAGCTCTTATCTACAGCGTAACACATTGAATGGACTTAAAGTGTTGTATGACCTGCACCTCCTGCAGTCTTGTTCACCAAGGGCGTGCCTAACACCACATTTGAGACTGATTCCCCTTGTAATTAACCATTTGTCTTCAGTCACCATTTGCCTGCTCCAAATCTGTACGAGAGATATATTCCCTGTTCTGTACCTGGCATTGCAGTCCATATTCTGCTATTTTCAGTACTACCCCTAGGGGGCAAGCTTGTTATTGTTTTTTTTTGCTCTAATAAAATTGTATTTTATTCTAACCCTCTGTCTGAGTGTCTGAAAACTGTAACAGTCCCTGACTGGTGTCTCTGTCTTTTTATTGCTGACATTGGATCTATGGGAATTAAACCTTTTATGTAATGGCTGTCCAGTTTCACCCACATAAAGAGCTGTTGGGTATTTTGCACACATGATGATATATAATACATTGGATGATTTGCAGGTGAAGGTACCATTTATCTTATGGTGTAACTGGATGTTTGGTATGGGTACCTTATCTGTGGTTTAAATGTGTGCACAGGTTTCACACCTCTTTTGTAGGCAGGGAGATGTTCCATTTTTTGTATTTTTGTTCAGGGCACTCCTTACCATCAGTTGTTTTAAATTTGGAGGCTGTCTGAAGGAGAGTAAGGTAGGCTGTGGGAATATGTTCTTAAGTATTTCATCCGTATGTAATGTTCTTTGAAGTTCCCTTGATATTTTGCGTAGAACTTCAACCTGGGGTTGGTAAGTGACCACCAGTGGCACCCTGTTTCCCTTGTTTTGTTCTTTGTAGCTCAATAGATTTTTCTTGGTATTTGGGTAGCCTTCTGTATCTGACTGTCAATAATCCTTGCACTGTAACCCTGTTTTATAAAGTCTCTTCTGAGTTTCTGGAGATGCTTGTCACGGTCCATCATGTCAGAACAGATGCGGTTGTATATCATGGCCTGGCTGTATTTGATGGAGTTCTTTCTGTGTTTTGGGTGGAAGCTATTGTTTTTCAGGTAGGTTAGTCTGTCCGTTGATTTGCAGTACAGGGATATGTGGATAGAGTTGTTCTGAATACTGATATACCTTATCATGTATGCAAAATGAACAACAGCTCTTTATGTGGGTGAAACTGGACAACCACTACATAAAAGGATTAATTCCCACAGATCCAGTGTCAACAACATAAAGACAGAGACACCAGTGGGAGAACATTTTTGCCAAAATGGACACAGTGTTAGGGAAATTAGATTAACTCTATTGATGGGACTGTTCCGAACTCAGAGGGACAGAAAAGTATGGGAGATTAAGTTAATACTTAAGTTTAATGCTATTCATAATGGTTTGAATAAAGAGACAGAGTTCTTGTCACATTATCACATTGTAGACTGACCGTTCCAACAGCCCTAATGGGATTGTAAATATCTCTAAAGCCTCAGAGGACGAATGCAATTTGCCACTGACTGATCAAAGTATCTGTATCTGGGTTGAGTTCTCTTATCTGATGTCCATTCTAAACAATGCAATGTGTACTTGTATATAAGAGATGATTTCATGTTTATCTGTATAACATGCCTGAGGAAGAGACCTAAGGTCTTGAAAGCTTGCATTCTAAATCTGCTTAGTTAGCCAATATAGGTATCAACAACTGTGTTTTCCTCCTGTATTTCTAGGGCTAATACGGTACCAACTCTCATCTGTAAAAAACAGAGTAGACACAGAAGTTTTCAGTTGATATCTCTCTGCTGGTAACTGAATGAATCGGTTCCCAGAAGATAAAAGGAAACTATACTATAAACTCATCATGGGTCATTCCAGGTCACATGCACTGGGAGTACTCCATCTCAGCTGATAGCACTTCCATGCTGTTGCCTACTGTGATCCTCTGTGATCCACCAGAGAGCCAATTAGTATCTCCTTGCACTAGCAGGAGAACCAGACTATGAAACACCACTTGCTTTGACCTCCTGTAGACAAGCTGGGGCATCAGAAAGCCAGAGCCGTGCATAGCTAGCACAATGCAAAAAGACAAGCCTCAAATGCTGTTTATATATGGAATATGGGTCCTTAAAGGGTACTGTGCCTGCAAGGAAATGCTTGTATCCATTACTATTACACATAAGCACATTACCCTGTCATTTGCATCAGACCTCATCCACCTCTGCTATTGGGTAGTGCATCACAGAGTCCTCTTGCTTTACAAGGAAATGCTGCCTTGATTGAGAATGTCGGTTTCCTGGGTTTCTCAGATGTTCACGTGAACTGTATCACATTGCTCACATGCTCTGTATGGTGCAGGATATTGTTACAATTATGCAACTCTGGTCTTCCTTCTGGTCACAGGCTTTCACAATAGCAGCCTGCACGGAAGTTTCATTTATCTTGCTAAAACGTTATTCTGTTCACTGTGCAGAGTCATAGAAAAAAGTAAGATGAATAGGCCAAGGATGGTAAACTGGAAGGGGGAGCAGAATGGGTTGTATTAATGCTTTTCATCTATATCCATTTGGTAAAGAAAATTCACTATTTACAAAAAAAAAGGCAATTAGAGGCATCTGATTCCTAAAGTAAACATACCCAAAAGGTATTTATTAATCAAGTTTTCCATTCTCTTTTAGCCCTTTGGATAAATGTTATTTGTACGTATGTGCATACATACATATTAACCCATTGAGTGCCAGAGAGTTATCAGTTGCAATGCGTTGGATATCTCTCTGGCACTCAAAGAGTTAAATATATATTGGTTATTCTTACGCATACCTGGGAACTCTCCGGATTTGCCCCCGAGACTCCGGCTGTGAGAGTGCATTACCGGGTCTCTGGGTCAGTGGATGATTCTCCGGATGTGGGGTTTTCTTTAAAGCGGAACTTTCATCCTAATAAAATTGCCCCCGAATAAATTACTAACCTAGCGATATGAAGAGTTATTCTATCCTTAAGCGCAATAAGTCTGAGGGATTGAAGAAAAACCACATCTTCTGTAGGCATGGAGCTGCACAGAGCTGTGAGAAGCTCTGTGCGTCTGCTCGGTCAGTCCCTTCCGATGCCTTAAGGCACCGAGGAATGTCACCACCAGTGCTGTCAGTGAACGGGACAGACAGCGTAAACTCAGAGGTACATTTCCTCTAAGATGTCTGCGCTGTCTGTCCTTTGGATCCTGCCGAAGATTTAATTTATCTTTAATACCGCTAACTTATTGCGCTTAAGGATAGTATGACCAGGGCTCAAAATTTCCACTCGCCACTAGCCAATGGCGAGTGAAAATTTAGCCCTGGCGAGTAGAAATTCAGCCCTGGTTGGTATGTTATGGCTTGCAGAGGCGAGTAACTTTTCAGGTCTGGCTAGTAGCAAAGGACTTCAACTTTTAAGCCCTGGTATGACTTTGCATATCGCTAGGTTAGTAATCTATTTGGGGGCAATCTTATTAGGATGAAAGTTCTGCTTTAAAGAAAACACCACATCAGGAGAATCATCCTCTGACCCAGAGACCTGGTAATGCACTCTCACAGCCGGAGTCTCCACTTTAAAACTCTGCCCACTACTGCTCCTTCCCACCCAGTTCCTCCCACTTTTTCTCCTTTCCCACCCAGTTCCTCCTACTTCTCACCCACTTGTTTGATGCCCCAGAAAGCCCCACCTCCACTTGCAGGTAAACCCCACCCCTTTTTTTGTGATTTATGGCACTTATACTCCCCAGCAGGAAGTCCTCTCCGTGGACTCCACAAATGAAAGTTCTCAGGTATGTTCATACAGACTCATGTAAAATATTAGTCAACCAAGGAATGACACGATTCACATCATAAATGGGGTGTGGATTATTTGGGTGGGCAGGGCTTACCATAATTGTTGCATGAAGTGGCTGGAACAGAGTGGGAAGGAGAAGTGGGCAGTAAGTGAGAAGAACAGGGTGGAAAGGAAGAGAAGTGGGCTGAGTGTCATAAGAAACTCACCACCCCGACGAATCAGCATCTGTCCGCAGAGACCCAGTATCGTAATTAACACTAAAAACCGGAGTGTCCATGACAGATCCGGAGAGTTTCCAGGTATGCAGGTGAGCAGTCAGTGCCTCAGTCATTGTGACTGAGTTGCTTGTGTTCAGTTCGTGAAATCCTGAAATCGGCTAACATTCAGGTATTGTTCCCAGAGCATCCCTTTAAAAGAGGACACATATGATAAACGTCTCCTGCTCTGATACATGAGAACCACTGCAATCTAATAATTAACAAATTATCCCTTTTTAAAGGGATGATCTTATAACCCTAATTCAGAAGTTTAAAATATCAATTTGTATCAATGGGAATCTTAGTAAATTCCTGTAATTGTCCCCTCTCATGCAATTGGTTTGCTTGAGAATTACACCACTCCCCCTCTGTACATATGGACCACTGATTAATGATTATGGGAGGAATCTCATTCAGTGCTATCCTCTTACTGTATGAGGTTTAATCCTTTGAGTGCCAGAGGGGTACACAACACATTGCAAACATACCCCTCTGGCACTCAAAGGGTTAAATAATATCTTGAAGCCTCTATACAAAAACCTAACTCCATGGATGCAAAAATTATTAGTGAAGTCAGCATTACTATTACATTTTTTCCCCTTTCTGGGGGAATAACCAGGTTTAACGTTTTGAGTTATTAATTAAATAACATGATTGACTGCCAAGTAGATGAACCTGTGTCCAGAATAGGTGGACCACTGATACTGTAGTCCACACTAGATCTCAAAACACAAGGTAGGCATGAGCCACCCCTTGCACGACAGTCTGAACATCCGCAACAAGGCAATGCTCTTCTGAAAAAAGACAGAGAAGGCTGAAAACTGGACCTTGTAGGACTAAGTACCTTATGGAGACCATCATAGAGAAAGCCAAAACAATAAGATGCCAAAAAAGGATACTGTTGTGAGCCCTTAGCATACTGCTTCCTTCAAGAGCTATCTTGTAGAGCTAATCTCTTCACATCTGGATGACAGAGGACCCTGAGTCAATAAGTCCATAAGAAGAGGAAGGCAACATGGCTCTGCTACTGACAGATCTATAGATCCAAGAACCCCATTTGGCAAGGACAGTAAGGCACAATCAGGATAATGTGCATTCCATCCATCCTGATCTTGAATGACATTGGAAAATGTCATGGAATACACATTACATCTACTGTCAGAAGAAGAGGGTCCCAGGACCTGGAGCAAAACAGCAGAATTTGTGGTTCAACTGGGATGCCATCAGATCTATAAATAAAAAATAACAGACCTGAACAATGGAGTCAAAGACAGCCTTATTCAGATGCTAGTGGCCAAGGAAGTCCACCATCACATTGTCAACACCTAGCAGTAAACAAATACAGAATGTGAGCTTCCACCCAGGAGCGAAACAGATGAAGCTCGGACCAGACAGCTGTGCTTCTGGTCTTCCTTGGCTGTTGACACACACCACCGGAGTGGCATTTTTGGACCAAATCAGAATTGGCAGGCTGCAAAGCAAATGGGATCAATTCCAAAGGGGGGACAGATGAATCACCCAGATTCCAGAACACAGATTGAAAGAAGACTTAAGGTTGGACCTTCAGCCATCTGAGAGCTGAAAGAGGCTCTCCAACCCATCAGGCTGGCATCAGTTGTCACTATGGACCAGTCCATTATGACAAACGTGTGACCCACCCTTGTTTGGGTCAAGAGGGACATCAGGCAGGAGAGTTGACACTGTTATCTGAACCAGTTCCTCAGAATATCAAGCTACAGAGCCCAGGTGTGCAACTGGGCATACAAAACTGCCTCCAGAGCTGAGACCAGTGACCCCAACACCCTTATGTAATTCTGCACTGTCACTGGTAGGATTAAAACTAAAGAGATGAACTAGAATGAAAAAGAATAAAACTAGATTGTTAACACACTCTTTTTTTTCTCTTAGTTTAAAATCCAAACATTAATTTAATTAAACCTTAAAAGAATTGTATTAAATATTTAGATTCTAGTTAACTATTTTATGGTAATGTCAGGGTAGTCTTTGGAAAGACCATTTCTAAAGAAATTGTGATAATGCCTTTATTATTTAATTGAAAAATTAACTGCAGGGATATCCGGTATTACTTGCATCAGGTGGCTCTGCTGCATTGCCGAGATTGCGTTTATAAAAAAGAAATCTTTCACTAAAACGGTCTTCTACGTGTGCTTGCAAACCAAGCACATGTTGAAGACCATTTCAGTGAAAGAATTCTTTTTTATAAATACGATCTCGGCTCAGCTGCAGAGCCGCCTGATGCACATAAGACTGTTGTACGACACCTTCCCCTGCACTCAGCGTTCTGCGTTTAGTCAGGGAAGGGGGAGGGAGGGGGGAACTTTGAGCGCTATCATCTCTCAAACCATAAGGGTTTGAGAGAAGACACTGGGGGCAATAAGTTTCTTTTTAACAAAGCTACAATATGGGGATTAGTAATTTGCAAGTATTACTATCCCATTAAGGTGTTCAGGTACCACAAGATAAAATTCTCTATTTTGACCATACAAAATGTTGTTTTCTACAGAAAATGAAGGTTTTGGATAAGTCAGTAATTTAGCAAGGGAATTATCCTTTGCTTGTTCTTCTGCAAAGTAAGGGGGTTATGTGTTTATCTGTCTGGTGCTAAGGAAGTAAATTCTGAAGGAACTATAGGTTCACCTATTAATGCGGCTTCCTTAGCTATGGAATCAGCTGCAGTATTTCCAACAGTAAGGAAATCCTCTTATTTCTGAAATTGTGCATGAAAGGAAAGTACAAAAATCGCTTCTAGTGTCTCTTTGTGGGCTAGGACCTTTTTAGTAGCACCTCCATATCCTCTGTGCTTCCATATTGACAGGCGATCTGCGATCAAACCACACATGAGCTGTCACTATATATGGCAAGGGAATGTTTTCCTTCAACGTGGTCAGCAGTTAATTCACTTTTTACTGCTTCTGGTTCAGCCCTTTGTGATGAATTATGTCCTTGCAGTATATGTTGAATTGACTATCCCCTTTGTGCATACCAGATGGAATAACCACTATAGTCCTTTCCTTCAGAAAAGAATCTAGAGCCATCAACAAAAACAGGCTTATCATTCTCTTTCACCTCTTTACGAAAAAGAGAAGGAGGAGAATCCTCAAGTGTAGAAGGACATTCATGAAGCTATCTTTCATATTGCATTAGTGAGGAAGTATATACTTGGTCTTGTGATCCACCTGGATGCGCTTAGGAGATAAAGCTATCAACCATTGTGAAAATCTTTGGTTTAAGATTCCTTTTTCAAGAAGCAGTTTCAAAGGTGTGTTTGGTGTTTGTAGAGTGATATCTTTAAAACCTAGTATTTGTTCAGATGCCATTACTGCAAAATGTACCCGTACCAAATGTTTGGTACTACTCTCAAAACCTTTTTCAACTGGAGAAAATATTCTGGAAAAATAACCCACTGGCCTCTATTTTTCACTTTGAAGCTGCAGGAGTTCTTCAGAGATTGCTATCTCAGAAGTATGTACCTGAAGTGCAAATGGTGCTACTCAATCTACTGTAGCTAGCATGGGAGCTAAATATAGGTCCTCCTTTCAAAAGCATTTTGATGCTCTTGTTCTCATGAACCAAATGATGAGTTTGTACCATTTAAGAGATTCTATAAGGGCTGAGTCTTTTCTGAAAACCCTTTTATGTATTCTCTAGAAAAGTTTACTTGTCCCAAGAATTGACGCAACGTTTTATGTGTGATTGGTTTAGGTAGATCCTCTCCTGCGCTGGTCTTTTATGTCCTTGACCAACGGATACACCCAGACATTGTACTTCCGGCTGTAAAACCTTCGCTAGCACTTGCTGAAAAAAACTTGGGGAGCTATGATATCTTTGAAGCAAAACTGTAAACACATATTGCTGATTTTGGAAAGTAAAAGCAAACTGACAGGTTGGTGACAATGATATTCCTGAAAAAACATGGGAAATGTCTAAAACAGAGGAAACCTTGGCTAGTAACCTGGACATTATATTTGGGGTTTCTACTACAACATGAGTGGAGGGTGGGGTGTATTTAAATCAGTGGTTAACCTAGAAGATACATCTGGCCAAAATGGGTTGTTGAATTTGTTTTTCTTACCACACCCCTTTGTTCTAGATCTTGGATGATCTCTGTAATTCGGCCTATTACTTCTTGTGACAATCTATATTGACACTCAGATGGTGCATCTGGACCCTTTACATCAACCATTACATCTTTTAATCTCCCACAATAATTTTTCTTTGTGCCCTCAAATCTGTAAATTGCTGAATTATTTGTTTAAGTTGAAATTATTACCAGTATCAGGCCACTGATTTTTTTGGGGGGACCAAACCTATTGGACAAAAGTCCCCTACGTGACAATACTCAGAAGGATATATCAACATAGGTTTCCTTCCCTTTGCATCTTTCCAAATTGCCTTATTTCCCATGATTCCCAACAATCATGACATCAATGCCTATGACATTGTCTGCACCTTTACTGCTCCAGATATTTATGTTTGTTTATAACCAACCTGGTATTTCTAGAGATATGTCAGATACCTGTGAGGCAATTGCACCTCCCTATCCATTGAAACCTACAATGGCACAAATAGGTGCTCCTGGAGACAAGAGATATTTTATGAGAAATTATGTATCATGGCCTCTAGGAAACCCTTCATAAAAGGTTTACCATTCATATTCAAATATACTGGGGTTAGAAGGTCAAGGGATCGGGGAGTTGTCGGGTCTCTAACAGTCATTTTGTACTAGGACTCGGACAGTCATTGTGTACTAGGAGGTTTTGTTTTGTTAGTTGCATTACAAGCAGAACCCTCTATTTGTGTCAAGTCAGTTGAGTGTGTAGAGTTTATTAATTCCCTGACTTGCTTAATTAATGGTGCATATGGAGACTGGGGAGGGTGAAATAAACCCATTTTCATTTCCAGACTCCCTAAACTGTGTGTCTTGTAAGAACTCTTTACAATCCCATCTTATGTGTCCTGGTTTTTGACAGTGAAAGCATCTTAGGGTTTTCTAGCGGAGGTGTGCTTTTCCTACAAGGACCTTTTATTTTGGAACCTTGGTTGTTTCCTAATGAGGATAAATGACTCCCATGGAAATTTTTAGCCATAGAAGTGGCATGTGTGTTTCTCCCATCCCTTGTGACTGCTGAAAACTTGCCCTTGGGGTTATTTTGTTTTAACTACCACCTAACCTTATCAATAAATGTAAAATCTTCCTCTAAACTATCTTTGTCCATATAAGCATACAGAATGTGAGAGGCTTCTGGGAATGAACAACAGCACAATGGCCTGTTATATGGCTAATCACCACCCATAAGCATCACGTTTTAGCTTTCTAGTGCCATTACAGAGGAGAAATTTCCACATACATATTAGACTAATCCCGCCCAAAAGGGCAGTCCAGTTCCAAAATGACGGGCCTAAGAGTGAATGGTAATCCAGACATGGACCCCTTGCTCTCAGTGCCTAGGGAATCCAGCTGCACCCTCTTGACGAGGCCAAACTAGGCCAAAACGTACGTCGGGGGTTAGCTGGTGTTCCCGTGCAGGGGAGACTTACCCGTCATTTTGGAACTGGACTGCCCTTTTGGGCGGCATTAGTCTAATATGTATGTGAAATTTGTCCCCTGTAATGGCACTAGAGAGCTAAAATGTGATGCTTCTGGGCAGTAACTAGCTGTAGAACAGGCCTTTGTGCTGTTGTTAATTCCCAGAAGCCTCTCACATTCTGTATGTATATTTTGAATACTCTTAGGGGGTCTCCTAAAGAGTGAAGGGCAATCCAGATATGGACCCCTTGCTCTCAGTGCCTAGGGAATCCAGCTGCACCCTCCTGATGAGGCCCAACTAGGCCCTAACATACGTTGGGGGTTAGCTGGTGTTCCCGTGCAGGCGTGACTTGCCCGTCATTTTGGAACTGGACTGCCCTTTTGGGTAGGATTAGTCTAATATGTATGTTGAAATTTGTTCTTTGTAATGGCACTAGAGAGCTAAAACGTGATGCTTCTGGGCTGTGACTAGCTGTAGAACAGACCATTGTGCTACACCAAAGTTCTGAATTTGTAGATGTATTGGGCAACTAAATTCTACACTGCTTTCTTCAGCAAGTTTAGAAATAAGACCCATACTTACATTATGGAGATTTTCTTCTCAATCGCTGCCTGCTGCTGCCTTGCAGACATCTTCTTTGGATTGGAGACTCATTCAGCTCCTTGGCCCTCTGTAGTTTCACCCTTGTGGTAATGATGCTGTTGTTGTCTCACAATCAGCACTACAACTAGGACCAGGAGGAGTATTGCTGCTGGCAATCCCACATCCCACATCACTACTGCTAGACCCCATTCCCACTGTGTTCATTGTGGTCTGTGACACACTAGCCAGCTCATTAATGTAATCAACCTGCTGCCCTTGCAACTCAGTAGCAGGAGGAATTACAGCAGCTGCAAACACTGCAGTGTAATCACTGCTGCTAGTGCTGGTGGTGATGCCCATCACCATTAGTATCTCGGTCTCCCATTCTTTCTTTCTTTGGGCTAAAAAGGCTGTTAATGTCTCTTCCCCTCCAGCTGCTCCACCATCAACCTCATCATAATCACCGCCACAGGTCCCTCCTTGTTGCTGCTCTATTAGAGTCTCACTTATTAAAGGTGATGAAAAATGTGACAGAGGGTCCCCTACTGACACGCTTGCCATCTCTTGAGTTGAAGAAGGCAGACTGGCAGCACTAGAAACTGAGGAGGCATGGTAAAGCTGGAGAGAAAAGGGGAGTCTCCACCTTAAAGTGGAGTGCCTTGCCCTCTGGGTGAAGAGAACTTTATCCAATGGTTCCTGTGTTCCACTTTGGACATGAGAAATTACATTTACAGATACAGCATTTTACAATGCTGTTGCTTTTCAATGCATTGCACAGCCCTCTGGTCCTCAAAATGTTAAGAGTACAGCAGCAGCATTGCAGTTTGTCACCCAGTAACGAATGTCCTCTAAAATAAGAGCATAAAATGTCTACAATTCCTATCTCACTAAGATCACTGCGCACCATCAACCAGCATTGACACCATAGCTTATAAAAAGTATCTGTCATGTAGTGTAACTGTCAGTATCAACAATGAGATCATTTGAGGTGTTGCCAATAATTGTGCTGTCACCAGAGATGTCACTGATGAGGTAATTTGTGTTATAATTGATGATGTCAAATGTTCAAATAGGTTTGGTTGGTTTGCACCAAAATTGTACCACTTTTCTTAATATGGTGCAATTGTGGAGCAAGTCGGCTGCGCCATAGGAGTCACCTAAAATATTGTGTTTAAATTGGGCTTTTAACCCATTGAATTGCAGAGAGATCTCACAGTAGGACAGTGTATGTTACATATCACAGAAATCATCTTCACATATTGTGCTTTAAAATACTTTAACCCACTGTCTCATGTTCTTACATCCCATCTCAAGCTGGATCTGTGAGCTTTGAAAGACACATCCAATAAGCCCTCAGTGGCGAGTCTAGCCTGCATGACCTCAGTTTGATGCTACAATGTATCTTATCAAAAGAACAACTGTCAGCTACGATAAGATCTTAAACACCTCACAGGCCAATTCCATTAATCATCAGTAGATGGCAGCCTACTGTAATGTACCATAACCTAAATAGGTGTTTCTCAACCACTGGTCTTTGGTATTTACAATGTTTGTCCCCGGAATGCTTTATGTGCCCTTCTCTTCAACAGACATAAATGGCTTTAGGAGAATCCCTTGTTATTTCAAGAGCCGGTCCTTGCTTTCAAAATATCTGAGAAACACTACCTATAGCAGGGCTTGATAAATTTGGTTTGATTCTAGGAGCCATACTCTGCATCTCAGTGGAAAGCCCGTCTCAGAGTTCTATCAAAAACATTTTTATCTAATTAGATTGCATACATGAACTAACAGACTGGGGGCTCGACTCTATTGCGCACATTACTTTAAAAAAACTGGTGACAGGGGTTTTGACAGCACAGTTTGCTATTCTGTTAACTGTGCTATCAAAAACAACCGCCATGTTAAAACATCCAACAGGTGAAAAATTTGCACCCATTGGACACGGCGTAAAACTAGTTGAATTTCAGATTTCTATTCTATGCGTTGGCTTCACTGCACATTAACCCTTTAAGGACCGAGAAAATCTGAGGTCGTTTTCACTTAAGGACCGGAGCAATTCTGACCTTTTTGACTATGTCTTTGTTCAACTTTGTTTTCCCTCTAAGTCTTTTATTCCACCCCCATAAATTATATACTGATTTTTAAGCACAAATAGGGCTTTCTTTTGATACCCCACTTATATGGATAACCCACCATTTACTTTATTAAAATAAAAGAAAAAGTAAAAAAAAATTGTAAAAACCCACCATTTTTGTTTTTTCTCTTGGGATCAATTGGGCGCAAAGGGTTACATTTTTATGGAGACTGCATGAAAGGTATGACCGGTCAGTCATACCTACAAAATGTGTAGTTTAAAGTGGCCACTGTCCCCCCTGGGTGAAAATCCCCATGTCCCTTTTTCCCACCCTATTTTCCCACTTTTTTATATATGACATTTGGCAGTGTGTATAAGTGTATTACATGGCTCCACAACAATAACACTCCCAGTTTTGTTTAATGAGATTTTTTTTTTTTTAAATAAAATATTTTTTGTAAAAAAAAAAGTGTGTTGTGTTTATGAAAAAAATAAAAAAGTGTGTCATTGCAGGTCAGAAATTGACCTGCATTTAGCCAGCCTCCAGCACCAGCAGTGAAGGCTTTAATACCCCCAGCTGCTGTATTTTGTTTTTCCACTAGGTGTCTCCTGTCTGCTTCTCTCTCCCTTACTTTGATAGTAAGGGAGACCGAGGCAGAGGAGAGACATAGAGGCAGTATGCGAGGCGTACTTCCTCTATCACTCAGAATGCCGGTACATGTGATTGCTGCTACGGCGATCACATGACCCGGCACAAGCAAGAAGGGCTGAGACTGAACGCCCCGGTCTCAGAGTGTTCAGTGTCAGCCTGGAATTAATGATAGCAGCCTGCACGGAGGCACGCTGCTATCATTTAAGCCATGGAGGTCCTGGACCGTCATGGGTCCTTAAGGGGTTAAGGACTGCAGGTTATATTGCTAACATACAGTGAAAACCACCAGTGTGTGTTAGAAAAGTAGCTTCCAACACACACTTGTGATTAAAACCAAAAGAAGATTAACCCTTTGAGTGCCAGTGGGGTATGCAATGATTTGTAGTGATGCATATCCCACTGGTGCTCACAGGATTAATTCAACTAAAGTTACCAGCATCCCCTGAAAAATAAAAACTGACCTGTAATCCTGATGTCCTGAGGAGTCCTCAGCCTCCTAGTCAGCTACTGTCTGTCTTCAATTGTAATCTTATGTCTTCTTGTTTCCTTCTTACTTCTATCAAAATCTGTTTAATAAAAAAAAAAAAATACAATGTAAATTGTATTAGAAAAAAAAAATGCCCCCAAGATATGCCAGAGTTAACCCTTTGAGTGCCGGAGGGGTACCCCTCTGGAGCTCAAAGGGTTAAATGCAGTGTGGCATATCTTTTAAGAGTAATTTTCTGCCATTCCTGTTTCCTAAAAAGTCTAATCCATTATTTTTATCCATAAATCCAATGCCATCCAAAGTGTAAATATATGTCCCCTGTTGCCACAGCGGGCTCCACGGGATATGGCATAAGGGCACAGACTCCCCCCCTTCCATTCCTTTAGGATCAATCCAAATGCACCTCCCAGCCAATCGGCTTCTAGCTGGGGGATGATGAAACCTGCTAGAAGCTGATTGGCTGGAGGTACCTAAGCACACGTGCCAGCCAGTTGGAAGCTGGCAATCATTTTGAACAGAGACAAAAAAACAATTTGTTCAAAATTCCCTAATTTGGATTCAGGCAATGGCCATAAAGGTATGGAGGGGGTGGTCTGTGCTCATGTGCATACCTGCCACCGCCAGCAGAGCCAGTGGCGGTGGCAGCAGCGGACATATATTTACACTTTGGATGGCATTGAATTAATGGACAAAAGGAATGGATTAGACTTTTTAGGCAACTGGAATGGTAGAACCTGACTTTCAAAAGATATGCCACACTGCATTTAACCCTTTGAGTGCCAGAGGGGTACACCTCCGGCACTCAAAGTGTTAACTCTGGCATATCTTGGGGTCATTTTTTTTTAAATACAATTTTCATTGGATTTTTTTTTCTATTAAACAGATTTTGACAGAAGAAAGAAGAATAGAAGAAGGAAACAAGAAGACAGAACATAGATTAAAGGGATAGTAATACTTCGTTTTAACTTTATTTTATTTTGTAGGCATTAAAAAAACATGAAGAACGATATAAGTCTTATCTCTCAAACCTTTATGGTTTAAGAGATATTCACAAGCAAAGTTTCCCCTCCCGCCCCTTTTACCTAGTGTAAGCCATCTCTTCTCAGATGTGGAATCTGGTTGTAAGACCAGACAGATAACAGCAGGGGACAATCTTCTTACTGTGAGAACAATGAAATCCCTGCCCCCCTTGACAAGCTTTCCAGGTTTTTCCCTTATCTTAATTGAAGATTGTCCCTCTCTGGAGTCTACCTGGGCACCTCCCTTCTGATCTGGTAAAGGGGAGGGAGGGGGACACTTTGTCATTGAATTACTCCTGAACTACAACTCTGACAGAATTGAAATAACACTCTCCAAAGTTCAAATACTTTGATGATTAATTAGAGTTGATTTTATTATGAAACATTACTATCCATTTAAAGAAGAAGATGGACAGTGGATGACAGGTAAGTATTACATTTCTGGGTTTTAGGATAGTGTTAGGGCTGCTATTGTTTTTGTTAGGGATAGTGTAGTGCTAGTGTTTGAGAAGTGGTTTTGAGTTCACTCTCGTTATCTGACACAGTGTCAGATTTTTTTCTTTGATGTTCCCATAATTCATGCTATTTAGTATGAGTTGTACGAACAAAAATCTGCAACAAGCGTTTGGCCATAATGTAGGTTTTGTCCACCAACTTTTTTTGCAGTCTCTGGTGGTAAGGGAATATAATTCTGATGGTACAAGTATTTTTTAATAACCAACAGGCTATACTTCACCATTGTTACCTATAACAAAAAAAAAACTTAATGCAGCCTTCACAATTATGAATTTCTTACAATTTGGCCCATGACTAAAAAAATATGGGGACCCCTGCCTTAGGCTAATGAAACAAACGGAATCCTTACTGTCTGTGGTTAGGAATATATGTCAAAGGGCAAGTTCCTAACCAGATAAGTTCACTAGAGAATCCTGTCATAATGGCTAAGACTCTCTTCTTAGCTATTAGCGTTTTACCTCCTTGGATATTCATTGCTTTGCTTTGCAATTTATTAGAGACTAGTTGAACAGCCTGTTACACGGGCCACAGTGCCACTGCCACCCGGTCGCGGGGCAGTCACACCCAGTAGAGACTGCCCGAGCCACAGCTGATACAGAGCTGGACGCTCCTTCGGAGCACCCAGCTCTGTATCAGCCGCAGCGCGGGCAGTCTCTACTGCGCTTGACTGCAGCACGCACAGCAGTGTGTACTGCACATGTCGTGGCGTTACACACGATTTAGCGAATTATTATATAGGATATTGCTAGGATCCATGTGTCTAACCCTCAAGGACCTGCATGAAATGTATTGAGCGGCACACTCCTCTCGTACTTAAGAGGTTAAGCCAACACTAATACCTCTAATAATACATTTCCAATTACCTTAACATTTGCACATAGAAACATAGAACTGACAGCAGCTAAGAACCATTTGGCTTATCTAGTGCTCAATTCTATTGCTTCTTGTAAAAATAAAAATTGGTGACGGTCCTTTTGAAAGCACAGTAAATATCCAACATGCGGTAAATATGATCAATGTCTGGAAAAAAAAAAAAAAAAAAAAGCCCATCCAGATGTACAACGCACAACGCACAAGGAATATTCTATTATATGTGGTCAGTGTTACTGTGTGTTAAGGAGAAATATTTTCTGCGCCTCCAGGCAGAGGCTTAGAATCCACAAAGCCTATTAAAAACCAACCTTGGTTAAAAGAAAGTAGGTTAGAAACACATGCATGCTCCCTAAGCCGGAAACAAAGGGAGATTGTCAAGTTAACCCCTTAAAGTGATAGTAATTCTTAAAATGTAAAAAAAAAATGTTGTAGGGTTTATCCCCCTGAGTAAAACAAGTGTAATCCCACTGCTGAAAGGTGTTTCATTCAAAAGTTATTAATTTTCAAAGTAGAATTTTTTAGGTGCAATATCACAGTGGCCTGAAATTGTACAGTGGCGCTGTTGCTACATGATCCTATGGACAGCTCTGGTCCCGGGACCACAAATCTCCACAGGATGGTGTAGCAACAGCGCCACTGTGCAATTTCAGACCACTGTGATATTGCACCTAAAAAATTCAACTTTGAAAATTAATAACTTTTGAATGAAACACCTTTCAGCAGTGGGAGTACTCTTGTTTTACTCAGGAAGATAAACCCTACAGCATATTTTTTTTACATTTTAAGTATTACTATCCCTTTAAAGCAAAACCAAACACTCCTGAAACGTGTCCCAAGTGGCCTTAAAGGGATAGTAATACTTCGTTTTAACTTTATTTTATTTTGTAGGCATTAAAAAAACATGAAGAATGATATAAGTCTTATCTCTCAAATCTTTATGGTTTAAGAGATATTCACAAGCAAAGTGTCCCCCTCCCGCCCCTTTTACTGATGTAACACTTCTCAGCCAGGGCAGAAGGGAGGTGCCCAGGTAGACTGCAGAGAGGGACAATCTTCAATTAAGATAAGGGAAAAACCTGAAAAACTTGTCAAGGGGGGCAGGGATTTCATTGTTTTCATAGGAATAAGAGTGTCCCCTTCTGTTATCTGTCCGGTCTATGGACTGCATTCCACATCTGAGAAGAGATTGTTTACAGTAGGTAAAAGGAGTGGGAGGGGGAAACTTTGCTTGTGAATATCTCATAAACCATAAAGGTTTGAGAGATAAGACTTATATCATTCTTCATGTTTTTTTTAATGCCTACAAAATAAAATAAAGTTAAAACGAAGTATTACTATCCCTTTAACTCCCACACAGCTACAAGCAACACAAGAACCCCTTGAATACCAAAGGAGAGTGCAAAACATCAGGAATCAATGCGTTGCACACCTCCTTGTTCAAAAGGGATACAGTACAGGCCAAAAAACCCATACTTACACAATCAAGGTATGCACACCTGTCCACTGCAGTGGGAGGGAGCTGCAACAATGTCATGTCCTGCAGCTTCTCAAACCACATTCTCCTAAAACAGGTAACTACCAATCAGCAGCCAGCTGACCCTGACAAGCCCCAAGCTACAATTGGTGCATTCTACCTTTTTGTCTCTCTTTGCCCTCCTCCTCCTGCTTATTCCAGTCATATTATTTCACTGCTGTTACCTGGCCAGTTCTTACTCCAGAGACCATTCCCATTTCCAAAGCATCCACCCCAGGGACCCAGCTGAAACGGTTCATCTCGGCAGCTGTGTCCAGCACCACATCCAACCAGTGATCTACATTCCCTAGATCCATGCTTCCATTCGCTGCAGTGGCAGTGCAATCAGGGGCTTGTGAGGGCCAGAGAGCCAGATGCTGACCCCTCCCCTGAGAATACCAGAATACCTTCCCCAGTTTGAGGAGCAGGTTAAGCACCAGCACCTGCGTGTTTGATGTGAGTCCAGATGTGCCCATTTTTCCCAGTCTTTCCCTTATTTATCACACACACTGCGCACATTACAGTTGCTGATGATAGGCACAGTTCCTGCACTCAGGGGAAAAATGTATATTCTAACAATTTACCAATGGTTTTGGTGGAGGAGCAGGTGGAGAAGCATTATAGGTAGTCCTGATGAAAACACCATGGAATCGACAGGGTGTCCACAGAGAACGCCAGAGGATCCCTCCAACGAGAGCAAAACATCTGAACCTTCCTGTTGTTCTTGGTGGCCATAAGGTCTATCCAAGGGAGACCACACTTCTGCACCAACAGGATGAACACTTCTGGGTGGAGCTCCCACTCTCCTGGGTCCACCCTCTGGCGACTGAGATAGTCTGCCAAAACATTTTCCACCCCTGGGATGTGCACGGCAGAGATGGCTGGGACATGTTCTTCCTCCCAAGCTAAAATAGCCTTGACCTTGGATCAAGCGAAAGTGCTTTTTGTACCTCCTTGCTTGTTGATGTATGCCACACTGCTGTGGTGTTGTCTGACTGGATGCAGACTGGACAACCCCTCAGTGGAGAGGATCAGTACACCAGAGCGTGATGAATCACCCTCCAGGACATTGATGGGCTGGAGGGTCTCCTCCGTGGTCCATCTGCCCTGAACTCCCAAGTGACCCAGGACAGCTCCCCAGCCCCTGAGGCTGGCATTTGTTGTCACCAAGGTACAGTCCTGAATGACAAAGGGCTTCCCCTTCTCCAGGTTGGAACTGTCCAGCTGCCAAAGCAGATCCTGTCTCACCTCCTGAGGAAGAGAGACAAGGCAATCCAAGAGATCCGGATTACCATGCCAAGCTCAGGTGGTGAACCTCTGGAGCTCCCTGGTGTGAGCCATGGAGTATGGGATTGTCTCATTGGTGGACACCATGCGGCCCGCCAGAGACGAAAACTTGCGCACTAGAGCTGAGATCCACTCCAGAGCTGGGTACAGTCGATGCATGATCTATTAGAATAGAATCCTTGGTCAAGAAGACCATCCCTTGGCAAGTGTCGAACCTGAGACCAAGGAATAACAGGATCTGAGCACAATCCTGGACCTGCTGGTTCAGGAGTTCCTTGGGCGTTGCCTTCAGCAGAAGGTCGTCCATGTAGGGAGTCACCTGAATCCCCCGGGTGTGCAGAAAGGAAAGCAATGCCCTTAAGACTCTGGCGAACACCTGAGGAGCAGAGGTAAGCCCAAAGGGCAGAGGAGTGAACTGGAAGTGTCCCAAGTCACAATCGAACCTGAGGTACTTCTGGCTGACCGGATGAATAGGGACATGCAAGTAAGCATCCTGCAGATTCAGAGAGGCCAAGAATTCTCTTGGACACATAGCTGCGATGACAGAGTGCAAGGATTCCATCTTGAAGCGTGCAGTCTCCACAAAGGAATTGAGGTCCTTGAGGTTCAAGATAGGATGACTGCTGCCGTCCTTCTTGGCTACAACAAATAGGTTTGAATAGAAACCTAAACCTCTCTCTTGAGGAGGAATTGGAGTCAGTACTCCCTTGTCCAAGACAGCCTGAACCGCCTCGCTGAAAAGACAGAGCTTTTCTTTCCCCAGAGGAGTTCTGGACTGGAAGAATTTATAGGGACAAAGGGATTTGAAGGGAATCCTGTACCCTTCCGAAACCACCTGTAAGACCCACTGATCAGCAACAGAGGCTGCCCAGGTGCCTGAAAACCGGCGCAAGCGCCCACCCACTGGGAGCTGTGGACCAGGATTCTGCGAGTCATGTGGAGGCAGACTTGCCAGACATGCGCTTGAGGGTGGCATTCTATGAGTGCCATTGCTGTCTGGGCTTGGTGGTCTGCCACGGGGTACTGGCCTGAGACACGCTCGGATTCGGCCTTTGCACTTTGTTTTGGTTTGGAAGAAAATGACAATGTTTCCTCACCAAATTGGGGCAGTTGGTAACCTGAGGCAATAGAGTACTCTTGCCTCCAGTGACCTTGCTGATAATCTGCTTCAGTTCAGGCCCTGAAAAGGGAGAGAAATCAGCAACTTCTTAGATAAAAGGTGCGCAGTCCAAATCTTAAGCCACAATGTGCGTCTAGTTGAAACAGAGAAGGCAGATGCCTTAGCTGCAAGCTTGACAGCATCAAAAAGAGCATCAGTGACATATATCTGAGCGTCAGAAATGTTGGACAAGAGGGCTAAAAGGTCCTCCTTAGGGGTACCTTTACTGATAGCTTCAGTAAGTTGTTCGAAAGACGGTGAGAGCTCTAGTTACACAAACAAAAGCCAAGGAAGACCAGTATCTGAGAGGGAACCAGAGCAGATTTCTCCATGTTCAGAATCCAAGCATTGCGGATGAGAATCTGAGCACAATCCTGGACTTTCTGGTTCAGGAGTTCCTTGGATGGTGCCTTCAGCAGAAGGTCTTCATTGCAGGAAGTCACCTGAATCTCCAGGTGTGGAGGTAAGCAATCAATGCCCTAAGATCCTTGTGAACAGCTGAGGAGCAGTAGTAAGCCCAAAGGGCTGAGAGGTGATCTGGAAGTGCCCCAATGTGCAAACGAACCTGAAGTACTTCTAACTGTCCGGATGAATTGGAACATGCAGGTCCAGAGAGGCCAGAAAATCTCCCAGACACATAGCTGTGATGACAGAGTGCATAAACTCCATCTTGAAGTGAGTAGTCTCCCTTGTCCAAGAGAGCCTGCACTAGCTCATTCAAAAGAAGTAGCTTTTCCTGGCCTAGGGGAGTTCTTGAGTGGAATAACCTGAAGGGATATGAAGGGAATCCTGTAGCCTCCCAAGTCCACTTGAAAAACCCACTGATCCACAACAGAGCCTGCCCAAATGTCTGTTACCCTGGCCTGAGACACACTTGAACTCTGCCTTTGTGCTTCACTTTTGCAGGGATGAAAAAGATGCTGTTTCCTCGCCAGGTTAGGGAGTTTGGAAACCTGAGGCAACAGTGTGCCCTTACCCCCAGTGGCCTCACTGATAATTTGCTTCAGTTCAGGCCCAAAAAGAGATGTGCCCTGAAAAGGGAGAGAAATTCTTAGGTGAAAGCTCAGCAGACCAAATCTTGAGCCATTAAGTGCGTCTGGCAGAAACGGAGAAGACAGAAACCTTTGCCGCAAGTTAGACAGCATCAATCAGAGAGTCAGTGACACAAACCTGAGCCTCACACATGTTGGCCAAGAGGGCTAACAGATCCTCTTTTGTGGCACCTTTGCAGATAGCCTCAGTAAGTTGATCACCCCATATAGCAATGACTCTAGTGACCCAGGTAGGCCTCAAGGCAGCACATATGGCAGTGAAGTTAGACTTCACTGAGTGCCATGGCGTCAGCCAAGGGTAGAGCAGTAGACTAAGAAAAGCCTAGAAATAGGGTGATCAACCTAAAGAAGTGTAGCCCACTGAGATAAAGCTCAGAAAAGGGGGACAGCTTAGAAAATCTCTATGAAAGAGAGAGGCGTCTGTCAGGCGTTTTCCACTCATCCAAGATAACCTGATCCAGAGTGGTATTAGGCAGAAACATGAGGGACTTCTTTCATCTTTGAAAGACGTCAGAAGAAGTTTGGCTGTCAACAGAATTAATAGGAACCTGCTGGGTAGAGGGTTCAGGGTCAGTTTCCAAGGGTTAAACATAAGCGTAGGAAGAAGCTCTTTCCTTACACTCCTATTCCTCCATTTCAGCCTCAAAGGAATCCTCCTTAGAGGTGTCTGTAAGGTCAAGAATTCCAGGGGCCCTAGGAGCCACAAACCTGAAGGAAGCGGGGGGTTTCCAAGACTGGAGAAACCCTTGGAGGGAAAGAGGAAACTGTGCCATAGAGGACTTTTAGTTCTTGACCCAAAGGGACTCTTGTTCAAGGCCACCTGCACAGGGCTTCTACAATAAGGCTCACATCACAACCAGGAATGTGATTGAGAGCACCTTTGAGCTACTCAAATCCAGATTTCAGTGCTTGGATAACTCAGGAGGAGCTCTGCAATATGCACTAGGCATGGCACATGACATGATCCTAATGTGTGCCATACTACATAACATAGCCATCGACGCACATCTAATGGAGGATCTGGAACCACAACCCATTGTGGAGGTTCCTGTTACCCTAGTAGGGATTTCTTATCTTGTGAGTATTACTAATGCAAGTTTGACAATGATTATGCATGGGGAATGTGTGCTAACACACTCCCACAACATATAATAATATGTTTCACTCCTCAGGAAGACTTACATACACAGCCGTTATATTGCCTGCTACAACATCACAACATAGCTGGAACAGTATAGAACCCATGCAGAAGCTTTGGGCCATGATGACATTGCCACTTCAAGGATATCAACCATCCCCCTGAGAACAAAGGTACACCACATTGCCTACCTCCATCATATTCCCGAGGTTAACTGACAGCAAACAACATATATTGAGTTGAACATAGCCATATCAACCACAGAACTCTTGGAGAGATAGATGGGTGTCCAATGCAATGCACTGGATACCACTCTGGCATTCCAGCTGTTAAAGGTGTATTGGAGTTACTATGAGAACAATAGATATGAAATGCCTAATGTAGCAGAATACTGTTGGATTTACTGTGTTAGTGTATAGTAGTGTATAGTTTCAGAGTAACTAATTGGGAGGTAGGTTGGCAGGCCCACCATGCTGACCTGTGTGTGTGTATGTGCAGCACAATGACATTGGTGCAGCAACTCCTTCTGTTTCATGGGGGGTGATTCATATACTAGTGTATTTTTTTCAACAGTATTTTGTTCACATATTCATATCGCTGCTTAGCAACCCCTTGTTCCTAACCCTTTGAGTTCCATAGGGGTGGACAACCCATCGTGAATGGGTTGTCTACTCCTCTGGAATGCAAAAGGTTAATAGGATAAAGATAGCTAATCCTTTGCATAACAGATGCTTATGCAGTGCAGTTTCAACCACTGTAATTCCTTCCTACAGGCATCCATGACATGACCCATCCTGAAACGCTGACTCCACTTCCATAAAGCACATCTCTTGCTGCTCCCTAGTGCTCCTGTTCATTCAATTATAATAACTGAAAGTATTTACATCTGACAAAATATTACAGAATCCTGAAACTGCTCAAGTGTGTTATTATGACATGCCTAAGATCAGACAGGAGACGTCTGTACTGCAACACAGCTCGTCTTCAGAGATCAAAGACCTCTTGGAAAACATATAAGCAGGTCAACTTGGTGTTTCCAGTAGGTTGATATTATAATAAATGTACCCTTTGGGTACTTACAAAAATCTCAAATGGAATTGTAAAATAAATACTTTTTTTTTTTTTTTTGCTTGATTGTATTGTTGAACATATTAAAGGAACCCTATCACCTTAAAAAAAATATGTCTGGTGATTTGGATGTTTTATTAGACATCATTTTATTTCTCATAATAGTTATGGGCTATTTCTCCATTATGCTAATTCAGTCATGTGTCTTGTCTTATCGGTCTATTACATTAATTGGTGTCATGGTAGCACATTCACTGTTGTTGCTCTGTATTTGATAAAGTATCAGCATCCTGCTACACTTTGAGCTGAGTGGCGTTTGAAATGGAGAAATGATGTTCTTCCTGCATTGTTTAATCAGTAGACCTGACTATGGCTTCTTCCTGCTCCTGTCCTGCAAGCCAAACACTTTTTTTTTTTTTTTAAATATAATTAGCAGTGTTATGGATATCGGAGTGTGAATACCACCACTGTTTTAGTTTTGCTATTCTATCTTTGCAGTGATTTTTGATATCACAAGCATGGTCGGATAAAGCCATTATAACCACACCAGTGGGTCAAGGTAAATGGGGACAGTCAGGTGTCAATCATTCAACTTCAACTCACATCATGGCCAAACAACATCTTCAAGTTATTTTGCTTTGATAGGTGTATTGTGAGTTGAAATTGGCTGTGTTGTGTGTGTGGTTACCAATGCTCCAACACCTTACCACCAAGTAATATGTGCATGAGTTATGTTCACTGCATTGCTTTACAATGCATTGGAGAAATCTCTGCCACTGATACCTGAAGGACCTTACTGGAATCAATAAATTAACGTTTATTCAGGGATAAATATGACAAATCTGGCTTTTTGTGGGGGGAGGGGGGTTGGAAGGGGGTGCAGAGGTGTATGTCCTCACCAACTGTCTAGTGAATCTGGGCTTTCTTGGGGATGTTAGGGGGTTCACAATAGAATGGGAGGTGGTTGCAGTTGACCGCTCTGTGGATTGTTGTCTGCAGCCTCTGGAAGCAATTCTGCTTGTGCATTTTAGTGAGCATCAGGCCAAACATATCCATGAATCCTGTTCCAATACGGCATAACTCGGTGGTGGTGATGATGATGATGGCTTGTTGTGATCTTACTGCTCTGATGGTGGCTGTGTGCCTCTCCAGTTGTCACAAACACCACTGGCATATCTTCCTCTAGATGCTGAGGAACTCCTGATACATCCTTACCTTTGTTCCTGTGGCAGAAGATGAGGGCATGAATGATGCACTTGGGGTGGTGGGGATACCATCCTGGCACTCATTGAGTGAAACAGCTTAACAGGATCCTGTACATCTTTGGAAGCAACCTACAGGGGTTGAGCTTTGGTTCTCATATGGATCCTGAGGAGCAGGGGCGGTAAGGAATATCTCCTTGCCATCCCCACTCATCAGGATACATATAATAAAGTTCAACTATGCCATGTTGGACGTGTGTACGTATGTGTGTGTGTGTGTGTATACGTGTGTGTGTGTACGTGTACGTGTACGTGTACGTGTACGTGTGCGTGCGTGCGTGCGTGCGTGCGTGCGTGTGTGTGTGTTCTGGTTCTCCTAGTGGGTGAAATGTGCCCTCCAACTGCTTGTGTTGCTGTGTTTCTTCATCATTGTGTTTGTCTGGCCTGTATGCATTGCTGACATTGTTTCTACTTAGTTGTCATGGTTTTGTCAAGGGTGCATTTGTGTGTTTTGAGGCGCTTGGGTTTTTGCACACGTGGCCTATGTGTTGAACATGCAATCAGTTTGTATTAGTTGAACTGTCAAGTGTGTGCTGACCCCTTTGGACCTGTACATTGTAACACTGTCGCATTCTGTTAGTCCTCTGTTAACCCTCTGAGTGCAAGAAGGGTACCCAACACATTGTACAATGCGTTGCATATCCCTCTAGCACTCAAAAGGTCAAGTGCTGACCACCATGTGTAACATTGTAGAGGAACATTACAGATGTTTGTTTGACAAGGTGATGGCAAGTATTGTTTGCTTGCAGTGGGTTTAATTGATCAACACAGCAACAAGGGTGTTAAACCTGGACTTGGACATGATTTGGGATGCTTAACACTTCACAGTTCTGCTTTGGATGTACAGCATCATCTTTTGGGTTGAACCCTATCAGCCCAGTGTTGGTGAACTTGTGAAGATCAATTTTGGCCATGTGTGCAGCTGGCACTGTTGTTGCATACTAGCTAAGAGGATTTGTGTGGTGGAGTTATGGACTTACCAGGAATGGTATTGTCATTAGTGTCACATCCACCAAGGACCCCATGAACAGCAGTTTCCTCCATGAACATGACATCCAGCACTAAAGATTAAGTTTGTAGAATCAATCCACGTATTGATTCATTAGGATTTTCTGTCCAGATTAAGGCAAGTGGGAGTTAAACATTAAGGAGTTAATCTACCTTTAATCCCTGCCTTCGTGGTCAAGTCTTCCCTGATCCTTCAGTGTCTTTAGGTCCTCTGCTTTGGAATGAAACAAACATAGATTTTACCAAACTACCAGGTTTTTAGTCTACTGGAACTCTGGAGCCAATTTGTCATCTACTCCTACTCCCAACATCTTCACACAGCAAAAGCTATCTGGATGTGGGTAAAATCTAAAGGAATACACGGGTTTCAGTACCAGTCCACCAGAATATTGAAGCCGCACCAGTGAGAGACTACATTAACAAAATTGAGAAAAGATGTCCAAGACACAATTTTGTTACTGCCACTATGTGGGGTGAAGGAACCCACATTGTTCTAGGACTGGTCCCGTATCTGGCGAGAGGAGTTAGAGTGCTAAGTTTTGGGTGCTTTGACAGTTCTCCAGGTACTCCTTTGATGCAGCCGAAGCTGGATAAAGGTGCTGGTCATGAAACCAGATTGTCCTTCTCTAGTTGAGCCAGGAAGCAACCCACATGGGAGTACACTGAGATCCATAGCGAACAAGACTAGAGTAGGAAATGGAAGTGCTCTCTGGCTGCCTCCTAGTCCTGGAGAGAACAGTGAATCACTATCAGGAAGAGTGTGTATAGAAGCCGGTCTCCTGCACATCAATCCTCGGGTTCCACTTGACATTGCTTGATAACCTATGTCAACAGAGAAGGAGCAGAAGGCAGCATTGACAGCCTATGCGCACATCCAGTAAACTCTGAGCCTGAAATTCATGGCAGCGATGAAGGACCCAACCCTCCTTGTGTTCCACAACAGGCGGAGAACTCCAGAAGCAGTTCTCATGCACTGCTCAGGTTACAGAGTCCGTTTCCACCAAGATTGAACAAACAACATTACAGACACATTGTGGTCACTGTGAGAATGGGAGATCCACATCTGACTGGAGAATTATGAGATTGGGGAAACAATCACATGCCTGCCCTGTAGACACCATTTTCACCGTGTTTGATCAGATGGCTGGAAGAGAGTCCAATATGCCCTCTATGCCAGCAAAGGGCAGATTAGACCAGAGAAGCAACTAGGAATGGAAGGCTACGTCCTAGATGGATAAGATCAGATAAGCTGGAACATTCAAAAGCTATTTTTAACAACCAGAGAGCAAGACACCAAGAGAAACACCTTGGAGGTGTGAGGTTTTCAAACAAATAAAAAAAAGTGCTTCTTGAAGAGAAAAATGGCCACTTGTGTTATTGTACCAAAGAATGGGTTTGATCATGTTCCTCTTGCTAGTGTAATTGGAATTTTCATTGCTACCACTCCCGTGAATACATTTGAGTGATTCTGAGACCGATTCTTAGTATTTATACTTACAGCTCACAGGTCACGCTTTCAGGATTCTAGGGCAAACCAATTTCAGCACCACAATGGTAAATAAATAAATAAATATTATATATATATATATATATATATATATATATATATATATATATATATTCCACAAATATTCCTTGATTTCACAGCATAGAAATGACCTGAAGACCCTTCTTGCATTCACAGTATAATTGCACCTCCAGGGTAGTAGTTTCTTAAAAAGTACCAGGGCAATGTGCCAGTAAAAGGGAGCTGGGCCTGCTCAGTTTGATCCTTGACTTAAGTACTGATGTAAGTTGGAGGGTTTGGGGCACAATGTTTATGGTAGTGATGAATTGCACCTAAATGGAAAAATAGCTGCTGTGATAGTGGACAGGATGCTTTCAAGGCTGGGGGACCACTTAAGATAGAAAGTGGGAGGAGTGTATAAGCTAATGGAAATGGTGTAGAAGGTGAAGACAGGAACAAGTAAAGAATTATGAAGTGGGGGGAAAAAGGGGGGGTAGTTAACAGGGAGGAACCCCTATTAAATTCACATATATAAAGTAAAAAAACAAAACATGTAGTTAGTAGCTTACATAATGGCCATAAAATATATGTATGGTAAGCAAAATAGAAGAGTTGGAAATGCTAGCTGTTAAAGGGATAGTAATATTTAATTTTATCTTTATTTTATAGGTATTAAAAAAACATGAACAATATAAGTCTTATCTCTCACACCTTTATGGTTTGAGAGATATTCACAAGCAAAGTTTCCCCTCCCGCCCCTTTTACCTAGTGTAAGCCATCTCTTCTCAGCTGTGGAATCCAGTCCATAGACCAGACAGATAACAGCAAGGGACAATCTTCTTCCTATGAGAACAATGAAAGCCCTGCCCCCCTTGACAGGTTTTTCCCTTCTTAATTGAAGATTGCAGAGAGGGACAATCTACCTGTCTGAACAGTGTTACATCAGTAAAAGGGGTGGGAGGGGTATACTTTATCATTCAATTACTCTCGAACTATAACTGACAGAATTGAAATAACACTCTCCAAGGACCAAATACTATGACGATTAATTAGAGCTGCTTTTATTATGAAACATTACTATCCCTTTAATGAGTATTTTCATATAACTTGCATTACTGAAACATGATGGGTGATACAAATGACTGAGGCTGTAAATACGGAGAGCTATTCCCCATTTTGGAAACACAGATTTAACAGAAGGGAAGGACTACACATACAGTGAGACCAAATCCAAGTTCAAGTTTCAGGGAACACACTGTTGATGTATTCCAACATATTTATTTCACAAAAACATATAGGCAGGTTTTAATTCTCTGTAAAACAAAACTCCTCTTTTAGTCAGGGAGATCTATAAGGGCTAGTACAACAAATATCAAACCTATTAAGATAAATACTAAATGATGGACTGGTGCAGCTTTCAGGAAAAACTTGGGCTCAGTTTAAACTGGAATTGTGTGATATGTGTACTCCTCCCCAACAATCATCTTCCTCACTTCTGTCCCTCCTATGTCCTCTCTCTCCCTAGTCAAGCCTTCTCATGTGTCCTCTACATCTACTCCTCCCTCAGGTTTTGGCCTGGTGTTCTGGGCTGTCTGACCTATGCTTAATGCAGTCTAGGCTTTGTGCAAACCCCATGTGACCTGTGGGGGGTGGGTGGAGAAGCAATATAAAGGGGACTGAGAGCTCCAGCCCTCTAGCTAAATGCCCACACACACTGCAGGCCACTGAAGGCGACTCCGAACATGAATGTGTTTGAAACTATTTTTAAATGTGTCAAATGCTTTTAAATACACCCAACGCGTTACTTACAAGAATCATCAGGGGCATTTTTAACCCAGATAGGAATGATTGTATGAAAAGTTAGGTACTCGCCTGATATTCGGGTGCCTTGACGTGGCAGGCGGGCTTAGACATACTTTGGCCAATCTATTCAACGAAGACCCCAAAATTTATTTAAGTGGTATGATATATGCTTTACACAGGGTTCTCATTTGGATAGTTTATATGGAGGAGCGCAGATTTGTTTTGCTTTGGGTTTTTTGTTTGGGCTTTTGCCTAATCTTGGGGAGCCTGGAGAACTCCCACACTTCTTGCTGCTATTCATATTTATTCACTTGGGTTCTTAATTTTTATTTGTAAAATTAATGTATAAGTTAATGTGATTTAGCGCTGTGAGGTTTCTGTTTCTTTTGCCGTGTCCCAACGAGTCTGACATCCTAAACGGAGATAGTGTCTAACAGTACAAGGAATAAACAAACACTAACACAGATGAAGGAAATCCCCCAGAAAGAGTTAAAATACACTTACTGGGAAAGCGAAGGGTTAACCTGAGGAGAGCAGAAAGGATCCAAGCCCTGCATAAGATACTCGTGAAAGGAAAAACAAAATGGTGACCAAACTGATGGGCAATCAGGAAATAGCCCGCAAAACGGGAGTTTATGGGAAACTTTGTTTTCCTCTCAAAGTACTCTAACAACATCATCAAAATCCCCCTGAGCTCCCCAAGACACTGAGGATCTGCACTGGATCTTTGGGCAAGGACAGACCGGAAGAATGAGCAGTCTCTGAACTCGGCATGTTGAGCGGTTGCAGAAATATGTTCCAATGTAACTGTCCCATAGAGATGAATGGAGCATTGCGGCCATGTGGTTTAGCGTGCCTTAAAGGTGCAGAGTTCAAAAACGGACATAGGGTAAAAGTGTGTAAAACACTTAAAGAACACCAAATAAATAATAGAAAACACATAATCCCAAGTGAAAAGTGACAAACATGCCCTCAATATAACATAGCATAGTAAGGATCTGCAGCTAGTTGCTTCCACTGTATCTGTTTCAGATGTTCTGCAAGTGTATAAGAAAGATGATGGTAGGGTGCAGCGAATTAGAGACATTTTGGAGCGATGCAAGAAATGTTCACATCGTATAAAGGCATGTTTGTGTGTAGATAGATTTTGCACATGTTCTAAGCCAGGAAGCTGAATACCGAACACTTCTTGAACTGCGCATAAAAAATTCAATTTTAAGAAACAGTACACAGACATAAATTCATTCACAATAGCAGTTCCTGCATTAGGTGCTTTCGCTGTTCCACTCACACAGATTCGTTAATCTTAGCCACGCCCACAAAAAATATACGTAGCCATTCGCTAATATCGAATTTTCATGTGCAATTCAACAAAATCATGCGCAAACCTATTCCCTGGTGGTTTTCACATGGGAAATAGCGATTGCACACGTTTCCTGCATTGCGCCACTTAAGTCATGGCTAGGAAAGTGTGGGGGGAGGGGGGGGGAATGGATTTGTCTTTGTTTCTCACACCAACCCTATTTGGTGTAACAAGGATTTGCACAAAAATAATGGCTTGCATCTTTCTCAAAAGGCAACAGAGGTTCTCAGCAAGCAATTCAGAAGTTTCGTTAATAGTTCTTTTAAACTAGTAGAGGGGGGCAATGGAATGATATGATTACGGAGACCTGGTACAACGGAAAAAAACGACTGGGATGTAGAAATACCAGGTTATTCTCTATTTAGAAAAGACAAGAAAGGAAGAAAAGGAGAAGGGGTTGCCATTTATGTCAAAATGAGCTTAAATGTTAATCTTATACAGGCTATGGAGGAGAATACAGAGACTGTTTGGATAACTTTAGAATGTGGGAATAAGATGGTCACTCGTATAGGCGTGATCTATAGATCCCCAAGACAAGCAGAGGAGTTGGATCAACTGCTGGACAAGGAAGTAACCAAGATGTCTGTGAAAGGTGAGGTTATCATTATGGGGGACTTTCTGATGTGGACTGGAAAAACCAAGCAGCAGGTTCAGCCAGGAGCAGAGAGCGCCTAAATTCTTTACAGAGATTATCTCTTAGTCAATTAGTAGAAGAGCCGACTAGGAAGGAAGCCACACTAGACTTATTATATACTAAAGGAGACTTTGTATAAGATTTAACTGTGGGAGAGTGTTTGGGCTCCAGTGATTATCAATCTGTGTGGTTTAATATAAAGACAGAATACGGAGTTGCGCCACACAAAAACAAAAAGTTCTAGACTTTAGAAAGGCAAATTAATCTAAAATGGAAACATGTTTATGTCAGTCTTTAGCAACTTGGAGATCTTTAGATGGAGTCCAGAAGAAATGGGATTATCTGAAATGTTTTACTAAACGCACCAGAGCGTTGCATTAGGTATGTCAGCAAGAGTAAAAGAAAAAAAAAAACAAAACAAAAAAACAAAACAAAACAAAAAAACAAACAAAAAAAAAAACACTGTGGTACTCCGCAGAAGTGGCAAATGTAGTAGGAGAGGAAAAAAAAGACGCACTTAAGAAATATAAGCATATGCAGAAGGAAGATAAGTATTGGTACAAAACTAGGCTGAAGGAGGTCAAATGCATTATTAGATGTGCCAAAGCATACACAGAGGAAAAAATTGCCCAGTCAATAAAAAATGGGGATAAAACTTTTTTTTTTTTTTTTTTAGATATACAAGTGAAAGGAGGAAAATGAAACAAGGAAGTTAGACTGAAAACAAAAAAATGGAAACTATGTAGATGAGAATAAAGGGCTAGCTGACTGTCTCGATGAATATTTTTGTTCAGTTTTTACAGAGGAAGATGAAGGGAAGGGACCTCTGTTAGAAAAAAGAAATGGCAACACATGGGAAACATGCATGTTTACAGAGGAAGACATTCTACTTCAACGTTCTAAGTTAAAAACAGATAAATCAATGGGGCCAGATGGGATACACAGAGTTATTAAAAGAACCTAAGTGTGTTCTGGCAAAACCTTTAACAGAATTATCAGTCACTATCAACAGGAGTGGTTCCAGAAGATTGGAAGATAGCAAATGTAGTACCGTTTCACAAAAAAGGTAGCAGGGAAGAGTCTGGTAACTACAGACCAGTAAGTCTTACATAAGTAGTGGGAAAATTAATGGAGACAATGCTATAGGAAAGAATTGTTGAGTATCTTAATTTGAATAGCTTGCAAGATACCAAACAGCAGGGGTTTACAGCAGGGAGATCCTGCCAAACTAACCTCACAGATTTTTTTGACTGGGTAACTAAAATAATAGACCAAGGTGGAGCAGTAGATATAGCTTATCTAGATTTCAGTAAGGCATTTGAACACTGTCCCTCATAGTAGACTCAGTAATAAATTGCAGTGTTTGGGTCGGGATGCAAAAAATAGTTAAATGGATAAGGCAATGGATGAGTGACAGGAGACAGGTGGTAGTCAAAGGAGCATATTCGGATGAAAGTAGTGTTACTAGTGGGGTACACTTCAGGGATCTGTACTGGGGCCCATTCTTTTTAATATTTGTATTAGTGATATTGCAAAAGGTCTTCAAGGTAAGGTATGCCTTTTTGCAGATGATGCTAAGATCTGCAATAGAGTAGACATTCCGGGGGGAGTAAGCCAATTGACAAATGATTTAGGTAAATTAGAAGAATGGACAAGAGTGTGGCAGCTGCAGTTTAAAGTTGATAAATGTAAAATAATGCACTTGGGACATAAAAATCCAAAGGAAAAATATACTGTTAAGGGTACTGTGCTATCAGAGACAGAGGAAAATGATTTGGGAATAATTATTTCTAATGACTTAAAGGCAGGCAGGCAATGTAATAAAGCAGGGGGGAATGCAAGAAGGGTGCTGGGTTGTATAGCTAGGGGGCATTAGTAGCAGAAAAAGGGAAGTGGTCATGCTATTCTACGTATCTCTGGTTAGACCCCAGATAGATTATGTACAATACCGGAGACCCCAATCTCCAGAAAGATATACTCTAGAGAAAATTCAGAGAAGGGCTACTAAAATGGTGAGTGGTTTCCAGGAAACATATCTGGATAGACTAAATGACTGGAACATGTATAGCTTGGAGGAGAGAAGAGAGGGGATGTGATAGAAACTTTCAAATACATGAAAGGATTTAACAAAGTGCAGGATGGAAATACATTTCAAAGGAGTAAAAATGTTAGTACATGAGGCCATAGTCAAACTAGACGGACCCAGATTTAGACGTAATGTAAGAAAGTTTTACTTCACTGGGAGGGTAGTAGATAAGTGGAATAGCCTACCAGCAGAAGTGGTGAAAGTTAATACAGTGACAGAATTTAAGCACGCAAGGAATAAGCATAAGGCTGTCCTTAACATAAGAAAAGACCAAGGACCAAAAAAGGATTGAGGTTTTTACAGTAGGAAAAAGGGCAAACTAGATGGGCCGAATGGTTCTCATCTGCCGTAAAATTTTATGTTTATTAACACAGAAGAACAAAATGCTCCACAGACTCAGAAAGGAAACGTTAAGATAAACCCAAATGAGTGCAGAAGATATGGAGGAATTCCACAAGTGGCCCGTGTGCAGAGGGGACAAGTGGATCATGGCACTCAAAGGGTTGCTCACATTTTTAGCAGGTCTTCAGGCTACCATTGTTAAGCAGCTGCCTCAGAGAGGCTCCTCTAGGTGAAGAGACATAAAACAATGTTTTTCCCCAGGTCTGGAAGGGTCTATAAACAGCACCTGTCAACGGAGCAATCCATCATTAGGAAGTCAGTATTGGTAATCCACCTAATGGGGGATTTCTACACCTTTTATCTAATAGAAAAATAATAAAAACTAAAAACTAAGCAGAACTGTTCCCTGTAGCCTTTTCATACAAAGAACAAATCTATCTGCAGAGGGGAGCGGCTGGTAGTCAGCTATGAGGAGAGGAAGGCTCTGCCCTGAAGTCTTTAAAAGAATTGTTCCTGCCTACTTAAAGGGTCTGTCGCCTTCCCATGGTACCTGTAAGCTATACTGGATGACAGAGAAATAAAGTGTTAAAACACCACTTATTTCATTTGAAAACCTAACCTGTGTTAATTATTTTTTGCTTGTGGTGTCCAAGGAGAATTTAATTAAAATGCTGCAATGACTGCAAGCCCACTGAAAAGAATCAAACAATGTAGCCACTGAAGTAGTAGTCAATGGCAGCGGCAAAATGCACCACGCTTTTCTCACTACACGTGAAAATGTACCTGTTCTTTTGATCTTGAAACAAGGGAATCAAATATAAGTAATGGAATGATAAAGTATCCTCCCGCCCCTTTTACCTAGTGTAAGCCACCTCCCCTAAGGTTTGGAATCTGGTCCTGGGACCAGACAGCTCACAGCAAGGGACCATCCTCTTACCGTGAGAATAAGGAAAACCCTGCCCCCCGACAGGTTTTTCCCTTATATCCCTCCGGACAGTCTTGCTGCTCTGAGGGGAGCAGACTTACATCAGAAAAAAGGGGCGGGAGGGGGATACTTTATCATACAATTACTCTTGAACTATCACTGACAGTACTGAAATAACACTCTCCATGGCTCAAATATGAAGATTAATTGGAGCTCCTTTTAAACATTACTATCCCTTTAAAAATAGGATTTTAGTCTTACCTGTTAAATCCTTTTCACTTAGTCCATACAGGTTACTGGTACACTGGGAGGCGATCCGCCCCTTTAAGTAGGCAGGAACATTCTCTAAATGTATGCAGGGGGTGGAGCCTCCCCTCCCTCCTAGGCTGCTCCTCAGTCAGCACAAGTCAGAATGATTTGAGACACTAACACTGACCAGAGATAGAAGAGAAGACGACGACCCCTGTGAGCATGCCCAAAAGGACTCCCACAGAATGCCACAGGAGAGCCAAGCATGGTCTCTTGACAGGGTGGGAGACCAGTAACCTGTATGGACTAAGTGAAAAGGATTTAACAGGTAAGACTAAAATCCTATTTTCACTGTTGTCCAATACAGGTTACTGGTACACTGGGATGTCCAAACATTGAGTTTCCCAGAGGCGGGAAGAAGGCAAGGACCAGGCGCAAGGCCCCCAGAGTCACCAGAACCGCTATGAACCAACCGGTGATAGATCCCAACAATCAGAAGTGTCAACGGACACCAACTAGGGGTAAGAACAGACCCCAACAAAACACAGCACACTGAACCAGAGCCAACAGGGCTCAACAGTAAGGAAGCACTGAGAATCTCGGAAGAAGATGATCCTAGACTGGCAAAACTGCCTCCAGGACCTTCCTCCCAAAGCTGGCATCAGCCGAGGCCAGCACATCCACACGATAGTGCTTCAAAAATGTGTGCACAGAGGACCAAGTGGCCGCCCGGCATAGCTGATCAGCAGATGCCTGATTTTTGTAGGCCCAAGAGGCCCCAATTGATCTGGAAGAATGAGCAGTGACCCGAAAGGGCACATGTTTATTCCGCAATTCATAAGCCTTACGAATAGTAGATTTTATCCAAGATGCAATGGTCACCTTGGATGCCGGTCTCCCTGCCCTAGGCCCCTCAGGATTGACAAACAGAGCGTCAGACTTCCTGATAGACTCAGTGCGATGAACATAAAATTTGAGACAACGCACGACATCCAACAAATGAAGATCCCTCTCATTGTCAGAGGAAGGGTTAGGGCAGAAAGAGGGCACCACAATCTCCTGATTGATGTGAAATTCGGAGACAACCTTAGGCAAAAACTCCTTGGAAGTGCGAAGCACAGCCTTATCCTTATGGAACACCAGATAAGGTGGTTTACAAGACAAAGCTTGTAATTCTGCCACCCGGCGCACTGATACAATAGCCAAAAGGAAAGCCATCTTCCAAGACAAAAGGCGCAAAGGAATAGTAGCCAAGGACTCAAAGGGGGGTCGTTGAAGAACCCCCAACACCAGATTGAGATCCCACTGGGGAGCCGGACTCCTGAAAGCGGGACGAACATGAGCCACACCTTGGAATAAAACGTTGACGTCAGGAATAACAGCAATGCGCTCCTGGAAAAAGACAGAGAGCGCTGAAGTCTGAACCTTAAGAGAACTCCGACTGAGCCCCTTATCAACACCGTCCTGTAAAAAGGCCAGGACAGTAGGAAGATGAAAATCATGTGATAGATCCCTATCAGCACACCAAGCTACAAATGTCGACCAGACTCTGTGATTAATCTTAGAAGACACAGGTTTACGAGCACATAGCATCGTAGACACCACTGCAGAGGAAAAACCTTTTTCTTCAAAATTGAGGATTCAACCTCCAAGCCATCAAATGAAGACGATGAGCATCCTCCTTCCACAGATAGCCTTGTAGCAGAAGATCTGAACGAGAAGGAAGCGGAAAGGGTTCCGCCACAGACATTGCCATCAGATCCGGATAGCAGGACTGACGAGGCCAATTCGGAGCAATTAGAATAACTGGACAACGCTCCATCTTCAGCTTCTGGATGACTCTGATCAGCAGTGGAAGAGGAGGAAAGATGTAAGCTAGGGAGAATTCCCAAGGGATTGACAAGGTGTCCACTGCCAGGGCCAGTGGATCCCTCCACTGAGAGCAGAAAACTGAAACCTTCCTGTTGTGTCTGGTTGTCATCAGATCCACCACAGGAACCCCCCACATCTGAGTGAGAAGGTGAAACACCTCTGGATGAAAAGCCCACCCTCCTCTGTCGACTGTGTGACGACTGAGAAAGTCTGCCACGATGTTGTCTACGCCTGGAATGTGAACTGCTGAAATGACGGGAACATGAGCTTCCGCCCAAGAGAAAATGGTCTTGACCTCTAACCAGGTGGCGAGACTTCTTGTTCCGCCTTGCCTGTTGATGTAAGCCACTGCAGTGGCATTGTCGGACTCTACTCTGACTGGACAACCCTCCAGTTGAGATTCCCAATGTCGTAGGGCAAGGAAGATCGCAAGGAGGTCCAGAATGTTGATGGATAGGAGAGATTCCTCCAGTCCCCACTTCCCCTGGGCACTGAAGCGACCCAACACCGCCCCCCATCCCAGGAGGCTGGCATCCGTCGTGACTGTGGTCCAATAAGGGATCTGGAAGGATCTCCCTTTCAGGAGATGAGAAAGATCCAACCACCATTCCAAGCTCAACTCTACATGACGAGGTAGAGAGACAGATAACTTCAGATGGTCTGGACGATTCCTGCACGTCTGGATCATGAACCTTTGAAGTTCCCTGGTGTGTGCCATAGCAAATGGCACCGCCTCTATCGTGGAAATGAATTTCCCCACCGGAGAAGTCAATTTCGGTACTGGAATTCGCTCGAGAGCCAGAATCTTTGATACCTGGAGAGCAATCTGATGAGCCACCTCCTCCGGCAGAAACACCATGCACCGCTGGGTGTTGAACAGGAGACCCAGGAAGATTATCTGCTGAGATGGAACCAAGCCTGACTTGTCCAGATTCACAATCCATCCATGGCGAGTGAGTATCTGAATGCAAGCCTGAACCTGCTGGTGAAGGATCTCCGCTGATGTAGCTTTCAAGAGTAAGTCGTTCATGTATGGAGTCACTCTGATGCCATCCCGATGGATTACCGCTATCAAAGCTCCCAAGACTCGCTGAAAAACCTGTGGAGCTGTGGTCAGCCCAAAGGGAAGAGCCGAAAACTGAAAATGACCTCTGTGGCAGGCAAACCTGAGATACCGCCTGCTCTCTAGATGGATAGGGATATGCAGATATGTATCCTGAAGATCCAGGAAAGCAAGGAATTCCCCCGGGGACATAGCAGCTATCACAGTGCGCAGAGACTCCTGTCGATAGTGGGTACTCACAACAAATGAGTTGAGATCTTTGAGGTCCAAAATAGGACGAGCTCCACCGTCCTTTTTGGCCACCACAAACAGGTTGGAATAAAATCCTGAACCTATGTCCTCTTGAGAAACTGGTTCCAGGACGTCTTTGTCCAAAAGATCCTGAATAGCGTTGAACAGACATCTTTTTATGGAGTACTGAGAAGGATGAGTAAAATGGAAGCGAAAGGGAGGAAGGGAAAAGAAAGGGATCCTGTATCCCTCTGGCACCACCTGAAGAACCCAAGGGTCCGCCACTGAATCCTCCCAGACCCGGCGAAAAAGGTGAAGCCTCCCACCTACAGCCAGATGCGGCCACGGGTTCGGCGAGTCATGCCGAAGCAGTCTTGGAAGTCTTGGCCTTGGGGGCAACTTTGGGCTTCCAGGACTGTTTGGGCTTGGAGGAGGCGTGCGGAGCAGGCGGAACCGCTTGGGACGTGGGGCGTGTCTCAGTTTGGAAGGAACGAAAGGACCGATAGCGCTTAGCTGGGAATTTCTTCCTAAAGACTGAGGGTAAAAGAGTACTCTTACCACCAGTAGCCTCGCTGATCAATTCCTTTAGCTCAGATCCAAACAGGGAAGTCCCTTGAAAGGGCAAAGAAAGCAAAACTTTCTTGGAAGCGGTGTCAGCAGACCAAATTTTTAGCCAAAGAGCACGTCTAGCCACCACGGAAGAAGTGGAGGCCCTCGCCATCATGCGAACTGCGTCAAAAGCAGCATCAGAAACATAATTCTGAGCTTCAGAAATATTAGCAAGTAGTTGCAGCTGCTCTGACACTGGCGTATCTTGGCGGACTGCCACAGTAAGCTGTTCAGTCCAGACCGCAATGGCCCGGTTAACCCACGCCACAGCGAAAGTTGGACGCATGGCAGTACCAATAGAGGCAAAAATAGACTTAAGACAGGTCTCTAACTTTTTGTCAGTCCAATCCTGTAAAGCAGAAGCATCAGATACAGCCAGAGCAGTGGATTTAGACAACCTAGAAACCGAAGCATCCACCTTAGGAGGATGAACCCATTTGGCCAATTCAGTCTCAGGAAAAGGATAAAGTTTGGCAAACTTTTTTGAGACTGAAGAAGACTTATCAGGATTTTTCCACGCATCAGAGACTAAGTGTTCAAGAGTAGGATTAGTAGGAAAACAGGCAACAGCCTTAGAAAGTTTCTGAAACACGTCCGTTGGGTCAAGAGGAGACTCCTGACACAAGGGAAGATTGAGGGTGGTCAGTACAGCCCTGATCAAACCCTCAGCAGAGAGTTCAGGATCACATTCAAAAGGGTCCCCAACCGATCTGGTAGACTCAATAACTGTACCATCCTCAACATCAGAATCCTGCAACAATTCTTCCTCAGAAGAATCAGATACATCAGGAGCTCCCTGTGGCTTGGGCAGGGAGGTCCTGACAGTGGAGGGGGTCTGCCATACTTGAAGAGCCCCCTGAACCTGAGAGGGAAAGAGCTGAAGAGTGGATCTGAGATCCCTAGTTGCAGCCTTGAACTCTTTCACCCATGTTGGCTCAATAGTGTGACTGGAAGGCCCTGGGTTGCTGCCATAATGACCAGAAAATTCTCTGGGTAGCCCTGAGTGACAGGAGGAGCAAAACGCAATGGGGGAAACAGATACCCAGGCCTCCTTTGTCTTAGGTCTAGTCCCAGGCTCAAGTGGAGTAGACATACTCACAGCGTCAGATATACCCCACAGATAGAAATCACCCAATTAAAGCGTGAAAGATTAAGTATTCATACCAGAAACGTTTAAAACTAAACTTATCTGGCAAGGGTTAATCAGCAGAGGAGAGGGAGAAGGTCCGGTCCCTGCGTAGTATACTCGATGAGAAGAACTCACAAAATGGCTGCCGCAACGGGAGCCAATCAGAAAAAAGGCGAGAACCGAGCGCTCATGGGGAGCGTAGTTTTTCTCAACAAGTACCCCAAAACAGTGCCCGAAGCCCCCCCCCCCCCCGAGTCCCCCAACACACTCAAACACAAAACCGGATGATAGAGCAAGGGAAGACAAACAAAATGAGCCCTCTCTGAAGTCGCTATGTGAAGCGGTTCCAGAGATACGTCCCACACAGTGTAAGCCCATGGAGAGTAAAGGAGCAATGGCGTATATGCGGGGAAAAACACGCTTAAAGGCGCGGAACATAATTTCTAATAAAATTATCTCTTGAATTAAAAGTTCCATAACACATAGCAAACACATGTTCTATGTAAGCAAACATTACCCAGCCAAGGCAAAAGTAGAAAATGCCCATAAAATTGGAAAACCCAGCAGAGAAAGGGTTAAATCCCACATAAACTGCTCCAAAACTCAGACATACACACACACATTGCATTAGCAAGATATAGAAAAACACCCAATGAGTGCTGGAGTGCACAATGAGAACTCCCAAGTACAAGCCCAATGAAGGGACACTGAGGGACAAGTGGACCTTCAGCACTCAGGGTGGCTCACCTTTCTGCAGGACTTCTGTCTTCAGGTTACCAAGATAAGTAAAGAATTACCACAGAGGATAATCCCCAGGGAAGTACTTGCCCTCATCAGGGCAAAAGGTCCACCAGAAGTCCCCTGGAAGCTGTGCTATCCACTTTAAAGAGGGCATTTGACAGCCTTGGTAACCCGCCTAATGGTGGTATTCCATATTTGTAAAAATAAAGAAACTAAAAGTTGGAGAGCTGTTCTCCGCCTGGTGTGAACAAATCATTCTGGCTTGTGCTGACTGAGGAGCAGCCTAGGAGGGAGAGTAGGCTCCACCCCCTGCATACATTTAGAGAAATGTTCCTGCCTACTTAAAGGGGCGGATCGCCTCCCAGTGTACCAGTAACCTGTATTGGACGACAGTGAAATCGAATTGCTTCATTACAAAGTTGATTACCTCAACCCATCTTCTATTTGACTATCCTGATAGCTCCCACATGGGCAGTGTGCATGTTGAGTTAATAAAGTACACAGGGCTCAAAATTTCAAGTCCTGAGCTACTAGCCAGGCCTGAAAAGTTACTCGCCACCAGTTTCCACACTTAGCCCCACCCATATCCTGCCTTTAACCCCACCCATCTCAAGTTCTCTTTGATCTATGTTTTATTCAGATTAAAATTAAGAAAAATATACACCTGTCACACCTTGGAGGGGAAGTGGGGAACGCAGATTGGCACATTTGATCAGTCCTTGGGGAACTCTGATTTGTACACCTGGTTACACCTTGAGGGGGACACTGATTTGTACACCTGGTTACAAAGCACCCGGACATTCTTTTTACAGTTAGAGTAACGGACATACATTTGAAAAATAGGATTTTAGTCTTACCTGTTAAATCCTTTTCACTTAGTCCATACAGGTCACTGGTACTCTGGGGAGGCGTAAGTCCCCTTTAATAGGCAGGAACAACTATGCAAATGATTTGCAAGGGGCGGAGCCTCCCCTCTTACTTAAGCCACCTTCTGGCCAGAGCCACTTAGATTGATTTGAGACCCTAAAAACTGACCACAGGTAAGCAAAAAGAAAGACTCCTGTGAGCATGCCCCAACGGTCTCCCACTGAATGCCACAGGAGAGCCAAGTCTGGTCCCTTGACAGGGTGGGAGACCAGTGACCTGTATGGACTAAGTGAAAAGGATTTAACAGGTAAGACTAAAATCCTATTTTCACTGTCGTCCAATACAGGTCACTGGTACTCTGGGATGTACAAACATTGAGCTGACCCAGAGGCGGGAAGTAAGGCAAGGACCAGGCGCAAGGCCCAAGTCACTAGAACTGCTATGAACCAGTTAATTACATAGCCCAAACTGTAAGTGTCAACGGACAACAACCAAGGGAAACAATCCCTGAACTAACACAGCACACGGAACCAGAGCCAACCGGGCTCAACAGCAAGGAAGCACTAAGGATCACAGAGCGGAAGACCTAAACAGGCAAAACTGCCTCCAGGACCTTCCTACCAAAACTGGCATCAGCCGAAGCCAGTACATCAACTCGATAGTGCTTAGAAAATGTGTGCACAGAGGACCAAGTGGCCGCTCTGCACAGTTGATCAGCAGATGCCTGATTCTTGTAGGCCCAAGAGGCCCCAATAGATCTGGTGGAATGGGCAGTCACCCTGAAGGGAACATGCTTATTCCGCAACGTATAAGCTTCACGGATGGTAGCTTTAATCCAAGATGCAATAGTAACCTTGGCAGCCGGTCTCCCTGCCCTAGGCCCCTCAGGAATGACGAATAGAGCGTCAGACTTCCTGATAGACTCGGTGCGATGAACATAAAACTTGAGGCAACGCACCACATCCAACAAATGGAGATCACGTTCCTTGTCAGATGAAGGATTAGGACAGAAAGAGGGAACCACAATTTCTTGATTGATGTGAAACTCGGACACAACCTTGGGTAAGAATTCCTTGGTAGTGCGAAGCACAGCCTTATCCTTGTGGAACACCAGGTAAGGAGGTTTACAAGACAGAGCTTGTAACTCTGCTACCCGGCGAACCGAAACAATAGCCAAGAGAAAGGCCATTTTCCAAGTCAAGAGACGTAAAGGAATGGAAGCCAAGGATTCAAACGGTGGTCGCTGGAGTACTCCCAGCACCAAATTGAGGTCCCACTGGGGAGTAGGGCTCTTGAAGGCAGGCCGAACATGAGTCACACCTTGGAAGAAAACTCTGACATCAGGAAGGATAGCAATCCTTTCCTGGAAAAACACAGACAAGGCAGAGGTCTGAACCTTGAGGGAACTCAGACTGAGCCCCTTATCAACACCGTCCTGCAAGAAGGCCAGGACAGTGGGAAGATGAAATTCAAGTGACAATTTCTTATCAGTGCACCATGCAACGAAGGTTGACCATATGCGATGATAGATCTTGGAGGACACAGGCTTACGAGCACTGAGCATAGTCGACACCACAGAAGGAGAAAATCCTTTCTTTGCTAAAATAGAGCATTCAACCGCCATGCCATCAAATGGAGAGAGTGAACATCCTCCTTCCACAGATAACCCTGGAGAAGTAGGTCCGGACGGGCAGGGAGCGGGATCGGATCCTACACTGACATGGCCATCAACTCCGGATACCAGGACTGGCGAGGCCAGTTTGGAGCGATCAGGATGACAGGACAACGCTCCTGCTTCAACTTCTGGATAACTCTGATCAATAGAGGAAGAGGAGGGAAGATGTAAGCCAGGGAGAAATCCCAAGGGATCGACAAGGCATCCACTGCTAGAGCAAGGGAGTCCCTCCACCGGGAGCAAAACACCGGAACCTTCCTGTTGTGTCTGGTAGCCATCAGGTCCACCACAGGCATCCCCCACCGCTGGGTGAGCATGTGAAACACCTCTGGATGAAGAGCCCATTCTCCGCTGTCGACGGTGTGACGACTGAGGAAGTCTGCCATGACGTTGTCCACGCCTGGAATATGAACTGCAGAGATGACAGGCACGTGATCTTCTGCCCAAGACAAAATATCCTTGACCTCCCACCAGGCGGAACCGCTTCTTGTGCCACCTTGCCTGTTGATGTAAGCCACCGCCGTGGCGTTGTCGGACTCCACTCTGATCGGACGACCGGTCAGTTGAGACTCCCAGTGCCTCAGGGCAAGCCGGACAGCTCGAAGTTCCAGAACATTGATGGAGAGAAGGGATTCCTCCAGACCCCATTTCCCCTGAGCACTGAAGCGACCCCAGACTGCACCCCAGCCCCGAAGGCTGGCATCCGTTGTGACTGTGGTCCAACGAGGAACTAGAAAGGATCTCCCTTTCAGGAGATGAGAGATCCAACCACCAGTGCAGACTCGACTCGACATGAGGAGGTAGAGAGACGGCCAGATTTTGATGATCTGGATGATTCCTGCACGTCTGGATCACAAATCTCTGAAGTTCCCTGGAGTGGGCCATGGCAAATGGAACTGCTTCGATCGTGGAAATGAACTTCCCCACTAAAGACGACAACTTCGGTACCGTAATTCCGTCCATGTCCAGAATCCCAGCCACTCGGACGGCTATCTGGTGAGCCACATCCTCTGGAAGAAACACCATGCATTGGCGACTATCGAACAGGAGACCCAGGAACAGAAGCCTCTGAGATGGAACCAAGTCCGACTTGTCCAGATTCAGGATCCAGCCATGACGGTTCAGAGTGTGCATACACTTCTGTAATTGCTGATGGAGAAGCTCCGCTGAGGAGGCTTTCAGTAGGAGATCGTCCATGTAGGGGGTCACTCTGATCCCATCCTGATGAAGCACCGCTATCAAGGAGCCTAACACCCTCTGGAAGACCTGAGGGGCTGAAGTCAGCCCAAAGGGGAGCGCTGCAAACTGAAAGTGTCCCCTGTGGCAGGCAATCCTGAGATACCGCCTGCTCTCTGGATGAATAGGGATGTGAAGATAAGCATCCTGAAGGTCCAGGGAGGGAAGAAATTCCCCCGGAGACAAAGCTGCAATCACAGATCGCAGGGATTCCTGGCGGAAGTGGGAAGTCACCACATAGGCATTGAGATCTTTGAGATCCAAAATGGGACGAGCCCCTCCGTCCTTTTTGGCTACCACAAACAGGTTGGAATAGAATCCTGAACCTGTGTCCCCCTGAGGAACCGCCTCCAGGACCTCTTTGTCCAAGAGATCCTGAATAGCGTCGTCGAACAGACGCCTTTTTGTGGGTTCCTGAGAAGGACGAGTAAAATGGAACCGAAAAGGAGGAAGGGAAGAGAAAGGGATCCTGTATCCCTCTGACACCACCTGAAGAACCCATGGGTCCGCCACTGACTCCTCCCAAGTCCGGCAAAAGATGCGGAGACGACCACCTACAGCCGGATGCGGACCCGGGTTTGGCGAGTCATGCCGAAGCAGTCTTGGAGGTCTTGGCCTTGGGGGCAACTTTGGGCTTCCAGGACTGTTTGGGCTTGGAGGAGGAGCGCGTAGTGGGAGGACCCGTTTGGGCCGAGGAGCGTGTCTCAGTCTGAAAGGAACGAAAGGACCGATTGTGTTTGGCTGGAAACTTTTTCTTAAAAACTGAGGGTAGAAGAGTACTTTTACCGCCAGTAGCCTCACTGATCATTTCTTTGAGTTCAGACCCAAAAAGCAAATTCCCCTGAAAGGGCAAGGAAAGCAAGGCTTTCTTGGAGGCTGTATCAGCAGACCAAATTTTCAGCCAAAGGGCGCGTCTAGCCACCACAGAAGAAGTGGAGGCCCTCGCCATCATGCGCACAGCATCAAAGGCAGCGTCAGCAACATAGTTCTGAGCTTCAGAAATGTTAGCAAGAAGCTGTAACTGTTCAGAAACTGGAGCATCCTGGCGAACTGCTTCAGTCAGTCGCTCAGTCCAGGCCGCGATAGCCCTGTTAACCCATGCCACTGCAAAGGTTGGACGCATGGCAGTGCCAATAGAGGCAAAAATGGACTTAAGAGAAAGTTCCAATTTCTTATCCGTCCAATCCTGCAGGGCAGAGGCATCAGAGACAGCCAAAGCGGTAGACTTGGATAGCCTGGAAACAGGTGCATCCACCTTAGGAGGATGCACCCATTTAGCCAGCTCAGTCTCAGGAAAAGGGTACAGCTTAGCAAACTTTTTGGAGACAGAGGAAGATCTATCAGGATTCCTCCACGCCTCAGAGACTAGACGTGCAAGAGTAGGATTAGTTGGAAAACAAACAACTGGCTTAGATTGCTTTTTCTGAAAAACATCAGTAGGATCATAAGTGGATTCCTGAGTCAGAGGAAGGTTGAGCGTATTCAGAACCGCTCTGATCAGACCCTCAGCCGAGACTTCAGGGTCACACTCATAGGGGTCCCCAATGGATCTGTTAGATTCAATAACAGTACGTTCCTCAGCATCAGAATCCTGCAAGAGTTCTTCTTCAGAAGAATCAGTTACATCAGGAGCCCCCTGTGGCTTAGGCAGGGAGGTCCTGATGGTAGAGGGGGTCTGCCAGACCTGGAGAGCCCCCTGTATCTGAGAGGGAAAGAGTTGAAGCGTGGATCTGAGATCCCTAGTGGCAGCTTTAAACTCCCTCACCCAAGATGGCTCAATAGCATGGCTGGGAAGCCCAGGGTTGCTATCTTGACCAGTACAATTAGGGCATAGATCCCCCACATTATCGCTAGACAGCCCAATGTGGCAAGAGGAGCAAAACGCCATGGGGGTAGCAGACCCCCCATCCTCCCTAGACTTGGGTCTAGCCCCTAGCTCCAGTGAAGTAGACATGCTCACAGCGTCAATATACCCCACTAATAACACTATCACCCAGAAAAAGTGTAAAGGATTAAAGTTTCACCCCAGAAATGTCTAAATTCGGACTTATCTGGCCAGCGAAGGGTTAATCTGTAGAGGAGAGAGAAGGCTCAGTCCCTGCGTAGTGTACTCGCATAGGAAAAGTACCACAAAATGGCGGCCGTCATGACAGCCAATCAGAAACGAGCGCGAACCAGGCGCTCATGGGAAATGTAGTTTTCCCTCTACAAGTACCCCAAACAGTGCCCGAAGCCCCCCTGAACACCCCACATAAATAAAACACAATCCGGATGATAGAGCAGGAGCCTAGCAGTAAAATGAGCCCTCTCTGGAGTTGCTGTGACAAGCGGTTCCAAAGATATGTCCCACACTGTGAATTCCCATAGAGAGTAAAGGAGCCATTGCGTCTGAGCGGGAAAAGCCGCGCTTAAAGGCGCGGAACTCAATTTTTAATAAAATTTAAGAAAACGTTAAAAAGTGCTCAAACAAGAATAAAACACATAAGAAACATAAGTAAATGAATATCCCAAGCTCCAAAACCCAGAGAATATCACAGAAATTGCATAAACATTAAGAATGCAATAAAAACACCCTATGAGTGCTGGAGTGTATTGAAAACTCCCAAATACAAGCCCAACAAAGGGACACTGTGGGGACAAGTGGACCTTCAGCACTCAATGGGTGACTCACCTTTCTTGCAGGACTTCTGTCTTCAGGTGACCATGATGAATAAGGAATAACCCAGAGGTAAATTCCTCAGTAGGGAAGCTGCTCAACACAAGCTGTTCCCTCTTCAGGGCATAAGGTCCACAGGAATCCCTGGAAGCTGCACCAGCCACTTTAGAGAGGGCAATTCACAGCCATGGTCACCCTCCTAATGGTGGTATTCCATATTTGAAAAAAAAAAATAATAAAACACTAAGATGCATAGATGTTCTTCTACCTGGTGTGCAAGGCACTCCAGGAACAAATCAATCTAAGTGGCTCTGGCCAGAAGGTGGCTTAAAGGGATAGTAATACTTCATTTTAACTTTATTTTATTTTGTAGGCATTAAAAAAACATGAAGAATGATATAAGTCTTATCTCTGAAACCTTTATGGTTTAAGAGATATTCACAAACAAAGTATCCCCCCCCTGTTCAACCAAATCAGAAGGGAGATGCCCAGGTAGACTGCAGAGAGGGACAATCTTCAATTAAGATAATGGAAAAAGCTGAAAAACTTATCAAGGGGGGAAGGGCTTTCATTGTTTTCATACAAAGAAAATTGTCCCCTTCTGTTATCTGTACTGTCATACAACCAGACTCACATCTGAGAAGAGATTGTTTACACTAGGTAAAAGGGGCGGGGAGGGGAACTTTGCTTGTGAATATCTCATAAACCATAAAGGTTTGAGCGATAAGACTTATATCATTCTTCATGTTTTTTTAATGCCTACAAAATAAAATAAAGTTAAAACGAAGTGTTACTATCCCTTTAAGTAAGAGGGGAGGCTCCGCCCCTTGCAAATCATTTGCATAGTTGTTCCTGCCTATTAAAGGGGACTTACGCCTCCCAGAGTACCAGTGACCTGTATTGGACGACAGTGAAAGTAGTATTAACACTCTTTGGGAATTAAATTGTATGTAACGTTACAACTGAGAACAATGATACAGCGCTGAACAGGTTTCTGGCTGGCTATGGTTTGTTAGGTATAAGCTAAACAACTTCTCAACTTCTTTCCGGTTTTGAGTTATACAAGTTGCCAACTGGACAATATGATTAGATTAATATAGTAGGACCCTGCTGCTCCTACTGAAAGACTGGTCTGTTCTGAGACTTGATGCATGGGGATCATTTTAATGAATACAATACACAATAATACAGGGTTGTGAACTTGTGAGGCAGCACTGCGGCAAGTTGGATGGGCTAGGCATGTGTCTAGTCTGCCTTTTGGTAAATGCAGCCCTGAAATAAAGACTACTGTAAGAGGGATAGAATAGCGCTAGGAATGAGTGCACCAACAACAGCACTCAAAGGGTTACTCACCACTCTGCTGTCTTCAGGCTCCAGTCTCAAAAAGAGTAGAATCCCTTTTATTCAGCCATGAGGAACAGGATTATCAAAGTCAACCTCCACAGATAAAAAGTGGTCAATAAAGCCCCTGTGAACTGGGCAAAGTGCTCTGCACTCTGGAGGAGTGGAGCTCAACGCCATAGTTCCTGTGTTCCATACTGCATGCAAGAGAAATAAAAGTTCGATAAGGACAGAACTGACTAGCGATGTCCACCTGCTGGACAGGACAAACAAAACTGAGGGTTCTCCAAAGGAAGTATCCTTAGAAAGTTTCCTTGGTTCTACCCAGCTTGAGGGGAGACACAATAGCATGTATTTCAGTGCTGTGAGAGACCTCAGAGCCTTTTTAATCAAGTACCCTGCGTCCTGCAGAAAATACTTTAACACCATGGTTCCTGTGTTCCACACTGGACATAAGAAATCTATTTATGTGGATGTATGAGAGCAGTGTTTTGAAACCACTTATTTTATGGTCACTGTTGGCATTCCTTTCTAGAGAATAGCGCTGCTTTTTTCTTGTGCACACTACAATTTTGCATTTTAATAATAAATGGATAAAGTATGAGTAGTGGAAGTATTCTTACGTTACTCAAAAGGACAAAATTGTTTTATTTACTTTAACCCCTTAATTGCTAAAGACACAAACATTTCAGTTTGTTAGAACTGACTCCCAAATCAAAGAGTAAGCTCTATAGAGGGAAATCGGTTGTTTATGTTACACTTATTAATTAGGGGCACACAACATATTAAGAAGCAAAAAACAGGTTTTAAAATGTTTTTATTTGGTGTTAAATAAGTCCACAAGAAAACAAAATCAGTTACTCTGGTGTACATGAAATCAGAACAATACAGCCACTTAGAAGAGGGGGGAGGGATAAAAAAAAAAAAAAAAAAAAAAAAAAAAGTAGAAAGTAACAATTTCAGACCAGGAATGAGAAACTGACATTTTCAGTGCAATGTACTTGCAAATGCGCTTCATAACACAGTGCGTTCAGCGTTTTGCCAACCTTGAATATATATTTCCAGATGGGGAATATCTTTTTTTTTTTTTTTTTCACAACTTAGCAAGATTTTATAGAGCATTTGATGATTATGACAATGATGGGGAGGGGAAGGAGAATTAAATTATTGCCAGGAGATCTGAGTCTTTCGTGCAATCATCTGGCACTGTTGCAAAGCTACAATGCTATGAATGTCCTATTTCCATAAAGCTACCTGTGATTTAATCCACTGGATGCTAGACTTTGACGCACTGCTTTGCAATGCACTGGTGACACCTAACACTTGAAGGTTTAAAAAAAATAAAAAAATAAAAAAAATAAAAAAAATTTATATATATATATATATATATATATATATATATATATATATATATATATATATATAATAGACACACTTTTTTTTAACCCTTTGAGTGTCAGAAGGGGGCTCAACGCATTGCAAAGCTATGCGTTGCATACCACTCTGTCACTCAAAAGGTTAAAATGGTTTTATGCAAATGTTCGCAAATCCAAAACTTGCATTTGATATTACAAGGTTTATAGAACACTAACACCTACAAATTTGAGTGTCAGATGGCTATCCAATGCATAGCAAAGCAATGTGTTGGATACCCACTTTAGAATCAAAGTGTTAAATGAATCTGTTGTCTATGGACTGAAATGTACATGTTCTGAGGAAGCAGACATTCTGATTTGTACAGTATTATCCGTGAGTGGGCTGAGATAACATCCCAAAACAAGAGCAATGGGCGCTAAACAGTCCATTAGCTTTAGCTCTCACCTCTCAATACATATAGCACAAGCATTATATACACTGAATATGATAATTTACTCAAATTAAAAAGCAAGTTTTGGATTACTTTTTAGGCATGTAATGAATAATGTTTGCATATGCTAGCTATAAGCACATGATAGTACTATCAATTTTAGAATGTCCTGGTGTTTTGTTCCTTTAAATGTAAATCACTGTGGAAAAAAAAATGTAACACTTTACAAGTCCGAAGGTGAATGGGATCTAGTGTTTTAGGGACAGGGTACCCTATACCACCTATTTAATAATAATGCTACACAGCCTGAATGCGCCATTACATTGCAGGCCTTGAGTGGATACCATGAGTCCTGTGGCTTGACCCACTTTAGCCACACCGCTAAATGCTCATTTTATCAAGCTACACCACAGAGGAGGAGAATTAAAAAAAAAAAAAAAAATTCTATTGATTTAAGTAGGTCTTTTAACCCTTGTCGGGGGGTATGCAACGCAATGGGTTGCACAGATCCACCCCCTTCTTAAATGTTCTGCAATGCATTGGAGAAGTCTCAAACATCTGAGTGACAGCAATATCAAACGCATTGATACCTGTGGCACTCCAATGGATAAATGGCAGAATGCAAGAGACGCGCAATCGCCATTTATGATGTACTTTTGATGGAAAAATGAATAGAGCCCAAATTTTACTGAATTGTTCATTTTTTTAATGAAACAATGAACCTGGGCTCCCCCTTTTCTTTCTGCGCCTACTTCAGCAAAGCAGTTAGCAAACACTTGGCTACTTTTCACTAGCTTTTCTGTTAATTTAGGAGAATGTGCTATTCAGCATCAAGGGGTTAGTAGGTTTCTTGACTCAAAACATGAAGAGCTCCAAATAGCCCATACATTTATCGCATTCAAAACGTTGCTAATGCGCCACTTTCTTGCATTCCAGCCTAAGAGCCTAAAACTCCATTTAAATCAACAAGTATACGTAGTCTGTGGTGCAGTTAGCTTGCTGCAGAAATGCTCCACATTGGCTTTTACACAAATACCATTCCCCCTTCTTTCTGCCTTGTGATTTTTGCAATATGGCCACTTGCAGCCTGTCTTTTCCCTGATGGCATACTGTATATACTAGTGCCTTCAGACACCTTGGAACATGGTTAACATTTGTTTCATAAGTGATACCTTTACATAGAGAGACTCCACAAATGGATGCATTGAGCTCAGGGCTGCCGTATGAGCCATAATGTTAGGATACAAATTGTAACACAGGGACTATGGACCTTAGATATTGACCCCCTCTGGCTTTAAGGGCCAAGCTAACAAGAAGCAATTATAGGGAAAACCAGCTGCATCAGACGGGAAGACTTCAGTATAACTGCACAATACCCATCAATTTAAATTCAGATTTTAACATGTTGAATGCTAGGTCCCCAACACGATACAAAGCAATTCAATGGAATCTCTCTAGCATTCAAAAGGATTAAAAGCCACATTTAACCCTTTGTGTGACAGAGTGCTATCAAACACATTGCAAAGCAATGCATTGACTACCCCTCTGCTACTCTAAGAGTTAAACCACTGGAAACTTTTACTTATCCCCTATGGCACAAATGATTTGTCCTATAATTGCTCCTCAGGACAACTACTTAAGTTCAGGAACTGAAAATACTCAGAGGAAGATCTACATATTGTTAAGCTTAAATTGACTTAAAATGACAGTCACCTGTTTTTTTTTTTTCCACTTTACATATTTTGCAACTGTAGAATATCTTAAGTCAAATTACACTTCTATCCCTAACAGCAAGATCCCTGAACACTGGTTTCCATACAGCTGACAACAACTGCAAAAGCATCCAGAGCTGCAGGGATAGTGTTGATGGGGGGGGGGGGGAGGAGAGTGTGTGCTTGGTAATTTACTATAAGTGTAAACAATGGGGTTTATAAATTAAGAAGAAAAAAAAAAGAAAAAGAAGCAGCAGCAGCACAGTCATTTTGACTTAACACACACACTTCCAGAATATGCAGCGTCAACAAGGAGGGTGTCTCGCAAAAGGAAGCAGACGGAAATGTACAGCTGCTTCATGAATAAACTTTACAAAATGCTGAAACTGATGGGTGCAATCCCTTTAAAAGATTACAATGAAACAAATGGAAATGGGGAATATAATCAACAGATCCATACCAATCCAAACATGAATTCTTTTGGGAACTTACAATATTAACAAAATGCATCAGTCAGGTTACATGGTAAAATACAGAAATCATTCAAACGTGGATATTCAGTTTGAAAACAGGAGCAACTGAAGAATGTGTACAGCAGGAAAATGATCCTGATAGAGTGAACCAAATCAAGAATTCCACTTCAGAATTGTAATGGAGGCAGATTACAGACATCGATTTATTCCCCCAGAAGTTCCCCCCCAACAGTTTTTAAACCCTTTGAGGACCAAAAGGGGTATACAATGAATTGCAAAGCGACATGTTGCTCACCAATCTGGTCCTTAATGGGTCAATATTAAATTAAAATTAAGAAGAAGAAGAAGAAGAAGAAAAAAGAAAAAGAACCAAAACAAACAAACAAAAAAAAAAGTTATATTATATTAACCCTTTGAGCGCCAGAGGGGTACACAATGCATTGCAAAGCAATGCGTTGTGTACCCCTCTGGTATACAAAGGGTTAAGAAGAGGGTGGAGGATAAAACAAATCTCATGTTCAAGTTACACAACTTATTTCAACTCCACTTGAACTCAAATCGCGAATACCGGTTTAATCACGACATATTGCCTTTACAGCTACGCTATTGTCCAAAGCAATATTTCCTGGTGTTGTATGCATGCTTTTATAGTTTGTTGGTAAATTGTTTTCAAATATTGCTCTTGCTGTGCTTGAACAGTTTGCATAAGTGTTAGAAGCACAAAGAGTTTGCTAGCTTTGTACAATCTGACAATGCGCTGAATTTATAATCAACAAAAAACACAGAACAATCATTACATCAGCCACACGTGTTGCGAAAATTGTTACTTATTGTCACACACACACTTGCCCATCTCATTCTTACAAACACTAAAGTAACTACAAGACTAAATAAGTAACACCAACAGCACTACAAGATAGCTAATGGGACTAGCCAAAGGATTTTGAGTCAAGTCTCAAGTCACTGTTTGAGGGACAAAACTGTGCACTGGAATTACATACTTCAATAAGAACATACGTGGGGAACAAACACACATACAGATGTAACCAGACAACTTCATAATTTGTATTCTGTGCTGCTGAAATTACAGATAAATCACAGGGTTAATTCTGGCTACATCTGTACCTAGCTGTTGGGCTACAACCCATCAGAGACCAATGGCTGAGGATTATAGGAGTTGTAGTCCAGCAGCAGCAAAGGAGCCACAGGTTCAGCTGGTTTGCCATGGTATGTCTTCTTGCAGAAAATATATAGGGCTTGTATTCAGGAGCAAAGCAACAGCACCATAAGGAACAAAGGGAAGTCCACCAGAATTAAGGCAATAGTAAGATCCCAATAAAGGGCACTGATTAATCTGTGTAGTTCGTAGTCCATGTAGATCCATGTATCAGTACTATGCGATTTGCAGTTCTTGAGTAATTTAATGATAAAATATCCCCCTCATGCCCCTTTTACCTATGTCACACTGCCTGTCATGCTGGTCAGGATGGAGCCCAGCGAGGGACAATCTGCAGTGAGCATAAGGATAATCCTGTACTCCTTTGTCAGGTGGGGCGGGGTATTCCGTATACTTACGGCATGAGGATTGTCCCTCGCTGCAAGTTGTCCGGTCCCAGGACTGGGTTCCACAACTGATGGGAGGCGGCTAACAATAGGTAAGAGGGGTGGGAAGGGAATACTTTATAATTAAATTACCGAAGAACTACAAAATCGGATAGTCCTTGATACACAGCTCTACTTGGACTACAAACTAGGGAGAATAACTGGAGTGCTGCTTATTGGGATCCATTACTATCCCTTTTAATAGGGTTTTTAACACACTGAATGCTAGAGAGGTTTACAGTACTGCAAAGCAATGCGTTGCGTAACCCTCTGGCACTCAAAGGGTTAAATATGCAACTGTCAATTCAAGGTAACAAATCACATTAAAAGCCCCATTTATATTGGCAATATTTTCCCCAATGGTGAACATGGTATGCTCCAGAACTGCTGATCTTTTGCTTTCTGTACAAGGTGCATAACTTGATGTCTGAAGAAGAAAGTGATTATAAGTCAGTGATGGTTAATGTGAGTTGAAGTCAAAGAGTGGGTGCACTTGTGTTTCCAGCAGTCACCAAGTGGCTGATGTTCCCCACAGTAATATCACCTTTCTAGTTTAGCCCTTCCTGTGCCACTGAAAGTGGTAAGAGGATTAACACCTAACAACCTCCCACCACTTGAAGAGCCCGTTACACGGGCCACAGTGCCACTGGCAGCCGGTCGCAGGGAGCACCCCGTTATGTATCAGCCGCGGCAGTCTCTACTGCGCATGACTGCTGCGTTATGCACATTTTAGCAAATTATTATATAGGATGTGTACGTGTGTGTACGTGCATGTGCACACACGTGCAGCTACATCCCTTAATTTAATAAAACAGTTGCAAAATGTTTAAAAAGAAATCTAATGGAAAGATGAAAGACAAATACAGCAAGAGAGACTCCACTCTCCTAAAACATACCTTAACAAATCCTTGGCTTGCGCCAATAGCAATAATAAACTATAGTATCCTCCATAAGCGGGGTGGGGCCAAAATATCATTGGATAGAAAACACAGTATTCTTTAAGTCTCTAAAGCACAATCTCATTGCTTCTACTTTAGTTACCTATTATTATTTTTAATTTTTTTTTTTTTTTTCTTTTCATTTTTTTCCCCCCAATGAAGACTGGGCAAGTCATTCATGCTAGTCTCCTGCATTCAGAAAGGCACTGATCGATTACAGTGTTGTGTTTTTATCTCCCAGTTCCTAGAGAATATAGCCAAAATGTTCCAGAGCCTAGGTCTCAGAATGGTAGAAGTAGCTGCAAAGTCTACATTTTTGAGATGGCAGCTAGCTACAGCTAAAGGTTAAACAAGGGTATGCAGTTTAGATGCTGGGAAGCAGTGATTCTACAAACACAAGCACATGCACATCCATTCTTCCTCTGACAACACTATCTAATTTAGCAATACTAGGTGAAATAACAGTTCATCAAACAGGGGAGGGGGAAAAAGAAAAAAAAACAAAAAAAAAACAAACCACCTTAGCCAAGATCTGAACCTAGTTAGAAGAAAAAAAAAAAAAAAAAATTAAAGAAAAGTAAAATGAAAAGATTTGAAGTGGTAACTGAAGAGGGTTAGCGTTTAAGACCCAAAGGGAAACAAATAGGTTTTTCCTCATTCCTTCAAACTTACAAAACCATAACTTTATGCCCTTTCATAACTGAGTGCGTGAGAAAAGCTCTTCTCTACAGATGTCAGCCCATTCATGTCCTTCCGAAGCAGTGTCAGAACTTGAGCTGTCACTCGAGTAGATCTTCTTCCTAAACCCATTGTATTTTGACCCAGCACCGTATCCAACGGTAACTTTGGCATCATTACATACGGAAGCCTGAAAGATAAAATAGGTCAGATATTATAGTTCATATATATAGAAAAAAGTAAAAATGTATATATATTTATTAATATATAGGCTGTGATTGCTCTACAACATACTTTAAGTATTATATTTTTGAACCCCTTAACACTTTGATTGCCAGAGAGGTATGTTACGCATTGCAGATATTGTACTTTTGTGGGGCATTCTGTGATTTAGCAGTTTAATAAGAAAGGTATTTTAGTGAACAAAATGTTCAAGCTTTTTCTTAGTCCACGTGGAACACAAGAACCAGGTAGTGCAGGGCGCGCGCGCGCGCACGCACGCACACACACACACACAAAAACACACACAAAAACACACACAAAAACACACACAAAAACACACACAAAAACACACACAAAAACACACACAAAAACACACACAAAAACACACACAAAAACACACACAAAAACACCTCAGGTCTCTTGATGCGGACAATTCCAATATTCCCTCCACTTTAACTCCATTTCCCGCCTATTTCCAGTTTCAACATATAGCAAAGCCAAGATAAAGCAGAAGTGAGGAAAGAAGGAAATCCCCTGAACAGACTCCACTCTGCCCAAGGACTCAAACTACAGTTTTCTCACAGAGAGTCCTGCATTACAGATGGACTAAGAGAAAAAGAAAGATTTAACTGCAAGTTCACTAAATTTCCCTTTTCTCTGTCCTCCAAAGCGAAACAGACAAACCAAGGGGACATACAAAAGCTAAACACCAAGATTCCTGGGAGGGGGAAAAAAACCCTCCCTCGGTTTCCAAAGAAATATATTGGTACAACATGAACCTCAGGTGCCAAACACCAAACAAATGCAACAAATAGGGATCTGACCCTTATAGAGGAGGAAAAAATGGTACTTATACAGGCATCTAAGCCTGAAAAACCTTCTGTCTAAAATCTGGCCTCCGCAGAGGACAGGACATTAACTTGGTAATGTTTGGGAAAATTGTGCAGAGACTAACCACTTTGCTACCATACACAACAATCCTGATTCTTGTAGGCCTGAGAAGTGTCCATCGATCTGATGGAATGTGCAGTGTCCCTCCTAGGGACAAAGATTGGCACATGGAAGCCTTGATCCAAGAAGCAATGGTAACCTTGGAGGCAGCCTAGTCTACGTACGAGCCTCAGGGAAGGAGCATAATGGAAGATGGGTAGCATGGGGTTGAAGCCCTCTCCTTTTTGGAGGGCAGGACACATCTCAAAGAGAGTCTTGTGGGTGGAAATTCCCTCCTGAAGCTCAACCCTCCGCTGCACTCTGTAACCGGCCCAGAATGAACGTGACCAAAGCCACACATACAAGGAAAGCAGTAAAACAAATTCTCCTAGGAGAAGAGGAGACTCTAAAAGGACTCCACAGCCCAGACAGGCAAGACCAAACCTAAGGTTGCTTTCTCTGGGTGGGAGACCTGTGTTCCATAAGGACTAAAGAGAAAAGGATTTAACAAGTAAGAACACATCAATCCTATTTTCTCTTATGTTCTATATAGAACACAGATACCATGGAAATATACCAACACTAAGCTCCCAGAAGGGAGCAACAGGAAAAAGGACCTCACGTCTGTCCCAATTATACAGGAGTTCCCGAAGACTATCCAGTATCTGAACAGCCTAAACAGGAAGTGTCAATGGACACTGAACTTACATAGCACACAAGAACAAAAACCAACTGGGCTCAAACAACTGATCAAGTCTATGGCAACCAAGTGTGCAGGTCCCTATACAGGTACAGCTGCCTGCATGACCTTCTGGTCAGAGCTGTCTTCCGCCAAAGCCAGAACATCAACACCTTAGCCTTGCACAACTACTCAGCTGAGACCAGATTCTTGTAGGCCCAAGGTCCTCCCACAGATCTAGTGGAAAGTGCTGTGACTCTGAAAGGAACAGGTTTCACCCCGAGTCACATGACAGGCATATAGTGTCCTTGATCCAAGAAGCAATGGTGGCAACAAGTCCCTGAAAAACCAGAGAGCAGAAATCTGAACCTTCAAGAAGCTCAAGCAGAGTCCTTTGTTCATACTATCCTGAAGAATGAATAACACCAAAGGGAGATCAAATGCCTTCAAGAACAACCTTGTCTGTGCAACACTTGTGAAAAACAGACCATACCCTGTGGTAGTAGGCCTTGGAGGAGACAGGCTTTTGGGCCTGAATCATAGTGGAAATGAAAAAGGGTACTGATTCGAAATGCGGTTGTTAAAGGGATAGTAATACTTAAAATGTAAAAAAAAATATGTTGTAGGGTTTATCCCCCTGAGTAAAACAAGAGTACTCCCACTGCTGAAAGGTGTTTCATTCAAAAGTTATTAATTTTCAAAGTTGAATTTTTTAGGTGCAATATCACAGTGGCCTGAAATTGTACAGTGGCGCTGTTGCTACACCATCCTATGGAGATTTATGGTCAATTGACCAGAGCTGTCCATAGGATCGTGTAGCAACAGCGCCACTGTACAATTTCAGGCCACTGTGATATTGCACCTAAAAAATTCAACTTTGAAAATTAATAACTTTTGAATGAAACACCTTTCAGCAGTGGGAGTACTCTTGTTTTACTCAGGGGGATAAACCCTACAACATATTTTTTTTTTACATTTTAAGTATTACTATCCCTTTAAGAAACAGTCTATCAGGTGTCATCCATTCTTCCAGTAGGTCCTGGTCCAAAGAGTGATGGGGTGGAAAAATGGGTACAACCTTTTTAAGTCTCTGGAAGATGTCCAGAGAGTAGCTATAATCAGAGCCCTTGTCTCCAGGACAACCCGGTAAGTCCCTCAGCCAAGGGCAAGAACCCTATTCATAGGCATACCCCGAATGACAGGGAGGATTCCAATTTATCCCCATCACTCTTCACCATCCTCTCTGGAGGCATCCCCACAAATTGCAAAGAACCCCCTCCCCCAATGGAAGCAGATATAGGATGTCCAGACCAAGAGTTTAAGACACACTGAATAGATGAGAGGATAGAGGAGATTGAACCAGAATAGTCCCTAGGAAGCCCAGTCAGGCACAAGGATCAAAGGGTTAAGTGGATCCCCAGAATCTCTGGTTTTCGAACTGTTCATGCATCTCTTGGGTTCTGAAAAGCCAAGTGAGGTCAAGACAACCTCCACAAGTTTAAATACTGTAAAAACAAAAGGAGACAACAGGAGGGTGCCCCTAGTGCAAATAAATCTTGATACTACAAGCACCACCGTATCAACTCTAGGTAGGTACTCACAAAGGAAGATGCCACGAAATTGCATATACAAAAGTTTGGCTTCAATAGCTTAAAGGGGAACTACCACCCCTCAACAACTTACGCTTGAGTGGATGTTCATCTGGCGACTAGCTGCTTAGTAGCGCTAGTCGCCAGAAATCTTACCCGGTTCTGCAGATATCGGCGTTTTACAGATGGTGACCGGAGCAGGAAGCACGGACGTCTCGTCACAGTGACGTCCGTGCGCCTGCTCTGTCAGTCCCTTTCGGAGCCAAATGGCTCCGAAAGGGACTGACAGAGCAGGCGCACGGACGTCACTGTGACGAGACGTCCGTGCTTCCTGCTCCGGTCACCATCTGTAAAACGCCGATATCTGCAGAACCGGGTAAGATTTCTGGCGACTAGCGCTACTAAGCAGCTAGTCGCCAGATGAACATCCACTCAAGCGTAAGTTGTTGAGGGGTGCTGGTTCCCCTTTAAATATACCAGTGGTATGTAATTCTCAGGCAAATCCTCCTCCACCACTCACAGTAACTCCACTAAAATAACTTGAGCTCTGATGAAGCAGTGTGTGGAGATGCAAAACACACAGCTATTTATTTATACAAGTGTCTTTTTTTTTTTTTTTTTTGTTTATATAATTTTTATTGATATAAGAGAAAGGTACAAACAGGAGTGACATAGAGAAATAAAAGGATAGGTCTACGCAGAGACCCAGTAAAACATAATACATGATCAAATAAACAAGCAGTCTAGTACAGCAACTGTTCCACAAAATGTTAGAAAAACCCACAGACATTGTAAACACGGTATGATTAGATCTGATGGCAACGAAATCATGATGAAAATATCATGTAAGTGAATAAGTTAGCTACAACATATTCCCCCAAGCACTGGAAAATGCCGTGGAATGTAGTGGGCAAAGGAGGAAAGAGAGAAAATGAGAGTAAACATATATGTGAGGACAATACTAATCAGAAAAGAAAAAATAGCTTACAAATACGAAGATTAATATGAAAAATAAAAAAAAAATAAAAAAAGTGCTGGATAAATGAAAAGTAAGAAAAAGAGAGGAAGAAAAAATAGAGGGAGGGGGTAGGAAAAAAAAAAAAAAAAAAAAATAGGAAGGGGAGGAAAGGGGAGGGAACAGAGGACACATGCTGACATTAAGTGATCTGAATGGACATTAATGGGACATAAGCAAGTCAACTAATCCCGGTAGTCAAGCCAAGGGGACCAGATCTCAGCAAAGGAGATAGTACCTCCTGACAAAAGGTAAGTCAATCTCTCATAAAGACAAATAGTGTTCACCTTTGTCTTCCACATCTCCACAGAAGGAGGAGAGGGAGCTTTCCAACAAAGCGATATACACATCCTCGCAGCAGTGAGCAACATAGAAACAAGAAATCTTAGAGATTTGGTGAGGCCATAACAATGTAATCCAACCGAGAAGAGCAACAAAGCTGGGTCCATAGGAATAGATATAGATAAAACCTTTGAGAGAATCGAGGTAACAGATCGCCAGAAGCCAGATATGAGAGGGCACGACCACCAGATATGGGCTAAAGTGCCTTCATCCTGACCACATCGCCAACATACGGAAGAAATAGTAGTATAGAAACGATGTAGGTGAGAAGGTGATCTATACCAACGAGTGACCAGTTTATAATTTGTTTCCATAGCAGTAACATTACGGGACGAAGAGAGAGACTTCCGAAAAGCTAATTCCCACAACTGAGGTGGTATGGAGACCTGCAAATCAGACTCCCATGCAGTACGGTATGAATGATAATGTGTGGTATCAGTCGCCAACCAGCCATAAATTTTTGACACCGGTCTATGAAGGCGTGTCATACCGAAGGGAGAATCTGTCAAAGGTTTGAAACAAAGAGTCTCAAAGGGCGTGAGACACCGAAGCATGTCTGCCCGCTTTGTATGAGTGGTAAGGAAATGATGTATCTGTAAATACTTCCAATATTCATTGGAATGAAGATCCCACAACTCGGCTAGACATTCAAAACTAGCCACTGTTCCCTCAGACAAAAGGTCAGCCACCACAAGGCCTCTACCCGTCCCCCAACCCAGAAAAGCTGAAGCCGACAATCCCGGTGGAAATTCTGGATTATGAAGAAGTGATAGGAGAGGAGAAGGAACACTAGATAGTCGAGGAGCGACTTTAGACCAACATTTCAAAATCGGAGATATGAGGGGATGTGAGGTAAGTTGAGAAGGGAGGACTCCTGGAGTCAGCCATGGGAGTGAAGAAAGTGGGAAGGGGGAGCAAAGGGTCTTCTGGATAGCTACCCAGCCCTTAAGAGAAGCTGAGTGAAACCAATGGGGAATAGCACTAAGAAGAACTGCCTTGTGGTACCTAAGAAGATCAGGAGCCCCTAAACCACCCCGGCCACGACCCTGAGAAATATGCGAGAATTTAAGGCGCGGGGGCTTACCACCCCAAATAAACGAGGTAAAGAGACGTTGCAACGATTTCAAATAGGATTGGGGAAGGAATATAGGTAGAGTCTGAAAAACATATAAAACCTTGGGTAAAAACACAGATTTAAGCAGGGTAACCCTACCAGTCCATGATAATTTCAATGAAGAGCTTGCCCGAAGCTCCTTCGCAATGGACTTAGCCAAGGGAACATAGTTAAAACCAAAGACATCTGACAACGAAGAGGGTATTTTAACTCCCAAGTAATTCAAAGAACTTGTCGCCCATTTAAGAGGAGCTAAACGTTTGAGATGACTAACCCGAAGGGGAGACAAGTTAATATTTAGAACCTCAGATTTGGTAAGGTTCATTTTAAAATAACTCACCTCCCCGAATAGGGACAGTTCTTGGAGAACCACCAGGAGAGAATCCTCTGGTTTGGACAAGGTGAATATGACATCATCAGCGAACAATGATATTTTGTGTTCAGCATCGCCCACACCTATACCAGACACCAAAGGGTTAGTTCTTATACGGGCAGCCATAGATTCCATAACCATGATGAAAAGAAGAGGTGACAGGGGACACCCCTGTCTCGTACCATTGTGCAGCTCGAAAGAGTCGGATAAGAAACCATTAACCCGGACTCGTGCTGTGGGGTTTGTATACAAAGCCATAATGTTAGAGATGAACCGTTGCCCCAAACCAAAAGCTCGTAAGGATGCCACTAAAAAGCCCCAGTTCACCCTATCAAAAGCTTTTTCTGCGTCAACCGAGAGAAAAAGTGCAGAATCACCTATTGTGTTTGCTTGGTGGATTAGATGAAGTAGCTTTACAGAATTGTCCCTCGTTTCGCGCCCTGGGACGAATCCCGCCTGGTCCAAATGGATAACAGTAGCCAGCAAAGGACGCAGCCGATTTGCAAGAACCTTTGCATAAATCTTTAAATCTATGTTAAGAAGGGCGATAGGCCTGTAGCTAGAACATAAGGAAATATCTTTACCAGGTTTCGCTATAAGCGAGATGTAAGCCTCAGCAAAACTGGGGTGAGAGGAAATAGACTTCGATACAAGTGTCTTTTATACCAATAAACGTTTGTCACATTTTGGAAAGTACAGCCTCCTAACATCTTTGGTGACTCTACCAGAGACCCTGAGCGGAGACAAGGGGTAATCTTTCATAAATTTTAGTATTACCAGTACAATATTCCGCTATTTGGGCACCCTCTTTTTTGTGTCTTTCCACAGGTTTAAGGTCCTGAAATGTACCAGCGAACTGGGCAGTGCACAAAAAAGGATATCAGTTAATTGGAGCCCACATAATTAGGCATGATACTGCCCCATATTACTAGGAATAATAAAAAAAGTAAGTCTAAGAACAGTGCCCCTCTACGAAGGTCACTTGAAACTGGAAATAAGAGGTGTGGGTTAGTGAAGATAAGAGTCTGCTCCACAGAGGCCTGACACATTTTGAAGTACCCTGTCCTGAGGCGGTGAACTATACACCATGGTTCCTGTGTTCCACGCAGAGTGACAGAAAAGTCCTTTAGAGTTTTTGAGTGGGAGGAGAGAAAAAAAAAAAAAAAAAAAAAAAAAAAAGGCACAATACATAAATGCAAATTAAAAAAAAAAGTGGAACAGGATTTTTAGATGGGGGATGTCTGGAAATATACAAGTAACATTCATAAATACCTTCTCAATCTCTAGAGGATGCCATCCAGCAGTAGTTATTTCTTTCCCATTTGTGCCATCCACACGACTTTCTTCTCTCACAGTCGTGTAATAAGCTTTAGTAAAGAGAAAGAGTCCATATTAGATAGTGGCATATGCATAAATTACAATTAACTGGATCACTACACAGATTTGGCCATGAAATATTTAAATTGACACAAACTTGTGTTTGTTGTTCGTTCAAATCAGGATAATTAGAGATTGTACATTAAGTGATCAGGGCAGGGATGGACACCATGAGGCCTTTCAGCTGCTGCAGACTACAAACACCCACCATTCCTCAAATAATGGAAGTTTTTAGTCTGGAAGCAGCTGGAGGTTCTCAAGGTACCAATCTCTGAACTGGGACCAACTACTGCAGAGCCAAGCTCCCTAATCTGTGTGCATTACTCTGCAATCCTGAAATCTACTACCATCTTCTAAGGCTGGCAGAAAATAGCAAGTGGGGCAGAATAAACGAATGGGGGAAGAATAATCCTGAAAATCCTGTCACTGTACATACACCAACTGAGGTGAAGACTTTTAAAGGTGACAGCTGCTTTATGAGAGTAATGCTGAACAGATGTGTAACCTCATTCTTTAAGTGATATAAACAGCACAACTATGCCTTAGATAGTACTACATGCTGCAATGCAAGAAGAGAGTAGAAGTAGAGGTGACTGAACGACCAGAACAGAAATAAGAGGATTTTAGTCTTGCCTGTTAAATCCTTTTCTCTTAGTCCATACAGGTTACTGGTAACTCTGGGAGGCGATCCGCCCCTTAGTAGGCAGGAACATATGCAGGGGGTGGAGCCTCCCTTCCCTCCTTGGCTGCAGCTAGCCAACCAGCTCCAGAAAGATTTGAGACACCAAGTATGACTAGATAGTAGAAGGGAAGACGACTCCTGTGAGCATGACCCCGAAGGACCTCCATGGTCTGCCACAGGAGAGCCAAGCATGGTCTCTTGACAGGGTGGGAGACCAGTAACCTGTATGGACTAAGAGAAAAGGATTTAACAGGTAAGACTAAAATCCTCTTTTCTCTGTCGTCCAATACAGGTTACTGGTAACTCTGGGATGTCCAACCATGGAGTTCCCCAGAGGCAGGAAGAAGGCAAGAACCAGGCGCAATGCCCCCAAAGTTACCAGTGCAGCTATGGACCAACAGATCAGAGACAGCCCAACAAAACTGAAGTGTCAACAGACACCGAACAGGGGTAGAAACACCCCGGGAACTGTTACACAGCACACTGAACTAGAGCCAACAAGGCTCAACAGAAAGGAAGCACCATGAACCTGAGAAGAAGATCCTAGACAGGCAAGACTGCCTCCAGGACCTTCCTCCCAAAGCTGGCGTCAGCCGAAGCCAGCACATCCACACGGTAGTGCTTCGAAAAGGTGTGCACAGAGGATCAAGTGGCCGCCCTGCACAGCTGATCAGCAGAAGCCCGATTCTTATAGGCCCAGGCACCAATGGACCTGGTGGAATGAGCAGTGTCCCGAAAGGGAACATGCTTATTCCTCAGCTCATAGGCCCTACAAATAGTGGGCTTGATCCATGATGCAATAGTCACCTTGGACACCGGTCGGGTCGTCCTGCTCTAGGACCCTCAGGAATGACGAACAGAGCATCTGATTTCCTGACAGGTTCAGTGAGAAAAACATAAAACTTGAGACAACTCACCACATCCAACAAGTGGAGATCTCTCTCCTTGACAGGAGGGGTTAGGGCAGAAAGAAGGCACCACAATCTCCTGATTGATGTAAAACTCTGAAACCACTTTGGGTAAAAACTCCTTGGAGGTGCAAAGCACCGCTTTATCCTTGTGAAACACAAGATAAGGTGGTTTACAGGAAAGAGCTTGTAACTCCACAACACGGCGGACACAACAGCCAGTAGAAAAGCAGTTTTCCAAGTCATAAGACGTAGAGGAATAGTGGCCAAGGACTCAAAGGGAGGGTATTGAAGGACGCCCAAAACCAAATTAAGATCCCACTGAGGAGAGGACTCCGGAAGGCAGGACGAACATGAGCAATGGCCTGAAAGAAAACCTTGACATCAGGAATAATGGCAATGCGTTTCTGAAAGAAAACCGAAAGCGCAGAAGTCTGAACCTTAAGGGAACTCAAACTGAGGCCCTTATCCATGCCGTCCTGCAAAAAGGCCAGGACAGTAGGCAAATCAAAATCGTGGGACAGATCCTTGCCAGCACACCAAGAAACAAAGGTTTACCAGACATGGTGATAGATCTTGGAAGAAACAGGCTTACGGGCACCAAGCATAGTAGCCACCACACCACACCCACACTGTGGGTATGGCAGGAACATGTTCTTCTGCCCAGGACAAAATAGCCTTGACCTCTAACCAAGCAGCAAGACTTCTTGTTCCTCCTTGCTTGTTGATGTAGGCCACTGCCGTGGCGTTGTCGGACTCCACACGGACTGGACAGTCTTCCAACTGAGACACCCAATGACGTAGAGCATGAAATATCACCTGAAGCTCCAAGATGTTGATCGGAAGGAGGGACTCTTCCGTGGACCATCTCCCCTGAGCGGTGAATCAACCCAGGACAGCTCCCCAGCTGGCGTCCGTCGTCATTGTGGTCTAGAAGGGGATCAGAAAGGATCTTTCTTTCAGCAGGTTGGAGAGGTCTAGCCACCATGACAAGCTCAGTTCCACATGAACAGGAAGGGAAACCGATGTCCTCTGAGGATCTAACCGATCCTTGCACACCTGTATCACAAACCTCTGGAGTTCCCTGGTGTGCGCCATGGCAAATGGGACCACTTCTATAGTGGATATGAATTTCCCCACCAGAGAAGACAACTTCGGAACTGGAACAGGATCCTGAGACAGAATTGCTGAAACCCTGTGGGCGATCTGGTGAGCCACTTCGTCTGGGAGGAACACCATGCACTTCTGTGTGTCGAATAGAAGGCCCAGGAAGATCAGTTGCTGGGACGGAACCAGATCTGACTTGTCCAAGTTGATGATCCATCCGTGATGGGAAAGAGCCTGGATGCAGGTCTGAACTTGCTGATGAAGAAGGTCCGCAGAGGTGGCTTTCAACAGCAAGTCGTCCAAGTAAGGAGTCACTCTGATGCCGTTCTGGTGTAGGACGGATATTAAGGACCCCAGAACCCATTGGAAAACCTGAGGAGCAGTCGTCAGACCAAAGGGAAGAGCTGAGAACTGAAACTGTCCCCTGTTGCAAGCCAACCAAAGGTGCATCTGACTCTCTGGATGAATGGAGATGTGTAGATATGCATCCTGAAGATCCAGAGAAGCAAGGAACTCCCCCGGGGACATGGTAGCAATTACTGTGCGCAGAGATTCCTGGCGATCGTGAGTCCAGGTCACAAAGGAGTTGAGATCCTTCAAATCCAAAATAGGGCGACATCCGCCGTCCTTTTTGACGACCACAAAGAGGTTCAAATAGAACCCCGAACCCCTGTCTGGAAGAGGCACTGGCTCCAGGACATCCTTGTCTAGGAAAGCCTGAACAGCGCAGTTGAACAAACTGCGTTTCTTGATACCCCGAGGAGTATGAGAAACACAAAAGCGAAAAGGAGGAAGAGAATAGAAAGGGATCCTGTACCCTTCTGTCACTACCTGTAAAACCCATGGGTCCATCACTGAATCCTCCCAAATGCTGTGAAAGAGTCGCAGATGACCACCCACAGCTGGGTGCGGACCTGGGTTCGGTGAGTCATGCCGACGCAGTCTTGGAAGCCTTGAGCTTGGAGGAGACCTTGGGCTTCCATTGCTCTTTGGACTTGGAGGAAGTACGCTGAGCTGAGGGAACCGCCTGGTTCGCCGGATGTGTCTCATTCTGAAAGGAACGAAAATACTGGTTACGCTAAAGCAGCAATTTCTTCTTAGGGACCAAGGATAGAAAAGTACTCTTATCCCCGGGGTGGCCTCACTTATCAATTCTTTAAGATCAGGCCCAAACAAGGAGGTACCCTGAAAGGGCAGGGAAAGCAAGGCTTTCTTGGAAGCAGTGTCAGCAGACCATATCTTGAGCCAAAGGGCTCGCCTGGCCACCACAGACGTAGTAGAAACCCTAGCCATCATGCAGCCAGCATCAAAAGCGGCAGCAGAAACATAGTGTTGCGCTTCAGAGATATTGGCAAGAAGACGCAATTTCTCCAAAGTAGGCACATCCTGATGGACAGCCATGGTGAGTTGCTCAGTCCAGACCGCAACGGTCCGGTTAACCCACGCAATAGCAAACACTGGACGCATAGCGGTACAAACAGTGGCAAAAATGGACTTGAGGGAAATCTCAAGTTTCTTGTCAGTCCAGTCCTTCAGTGCAGAAGCATCAGAGACTGGCAAGGCAGTATATTTAGATAGCCTGGAGATGGGTGCATCCACCTTGGGGGGATGAACCCACTTAGCAAGCACAGCTTCAGAAAATGGGTAAAGCTTGGCAAATTATCTGGACATACAAGCAGTCTTGTCCAGTGATTTCCACTCCTCAGAAACCAGATGGTCAAGAGTGGGGTTAGGAGGAAAATAAGTAAGGGGCTTATAGCAGGCTCTTGAAAAACATCAGAGGGATCAGAAGGAACTTCCTGAACCAAAGGAATGTTAATGGTGGTTAATACGGCCCTGATCAGACCCTCAGCAGAGAAGTCAGGATCAGCTTCAAAGGTGTCCCCAAGACACCGAGAAGACTCCAGAACCGAACAATCCTCAAGATCCAAATCAAACAGCTGTCCCTCAGAGGAATCTGACACATCAGGTGCCCCCTGAGGTTTAGGCAGGGAAGATCTGATATTAGAGGGGGCCTGTCATGTCTGAAGGGCCCCCTGTATCTGGGATTGAAAGAGTTGCAACATGGACCTAAGGTCCTTAGTTGCAGCCTTAAAGTGATAGTAATACTTTGTTTTATCTTTATTTTTTTTTGTAGGCATTAAAAAAACATGAACGATATAAGTCTTCTCTCTCAAACCTTTATGGTTTAAGAGATATTCACAAAGTATTCCCCCCCCCCCGTTCAGCCAGTTCAGAAGGGAGGTGCCCAGGTAGACTGCAGAGAGGGACAATCTTCAATTAAGATAAGGGAAAAAGCTGAAAAACTTGTCAAGGGGGGCAGGGCTTTCATTGTTTTCATAGAAAGAAGATTGTCCCCTGCTGTTATCTGTCTGGTCTTACAACCAGATACACATCTGAGAAGAGACTGCTTACACTGGGTAAAAGGGGCGGGAGGGGGAACTTTGCTTGTGAATCTCTCTTAAACCATAAAGGTTTGAGAGATAAGACTTATATCATTCTTCATATTTTTTTAATGCCTACAAAATAAAAAAGTTAAAACGAAGTATTACTATCCCTTTAAATTCTTGCACCCAAGCTAGCTCAATTGCATGGCTGGAGGTCCCTGGGTTGCTGTCAGGAGCTTCAGAACATGCTGGGCATAAGTGACCAGAGAACTCTCTAGGTAGCCCTGAGTAACAGGAAGAGCAATGGGGGAAACGGAGACCCCAGCCTCCTTAGTCTTAGGTCTAGCCCCAAGCTCCAGTGGTATAGACATTCTCACAGTGTCAAAAAAACCAACTGTACAGTAAATTACCCAATTATAGTGTGTAAGATTAAAATTTCACCCCAGAAACGTTAAATACAGACTTATCTGGCAGGCAAAGGGTTAATCTGCAGAGGAGAGAAGGAGTGTCCAAGCCCTGCATAGGATACTCGCCAGAAACGCTCACAAAATGGCTGCAGCGGCGGGAGCCAATCAGAAAATAGGCGAGAAGCAAATGCTGATGGGAAATGTAGTTAAAAAAAAAAAAAAAAAAAAAAAAAAAAAAAAAAAAAAAAAACTATCTCAAACAGTGCCTGAAGCCCCCAGAGCCCCCCAACACACTTGAAATATAAACTGGATGATAGAGCAAGGGTAGACAAGTAAAATGAGCTCTCTCTGAAGTGGCTAGATTAAACGGTTGCAGAGATACGTCCCAAACAGCATAGTCCCATAGAGGTGAATGGAGCAATGGCGTCTATGCAGTAAAGCGTGCCTTAAAGGTGCAGTACACAATTTTACTAAAAGTAAAAGTAAAACATGATAAGATGTAAAACATCAAGGGAACGTGTGGACAATAAAGTGCCAAACCAGCAGTGAAAGGGGTAAGTTACCACATAAACCTGCTCCAAACACCCAACATACATACAAATATACCCAACGAGTGCAGGAGTGTGCAACAGGAACTCCAGAACACAACACCTGCGCGGAGGGGCACTGTGGGACAAGTGGACCTGCACACTCAAAGGGTAGCTCACATCTTTCCTGTAGATCTTCTGTCTTCAGATTACCATGCAGCAAGAAGTACCTCAGTGGGTAACTCCTGGGGAAGCACTTGGAATCAAGATTTTCCCCCTCAGGGCTCAAGGTCCACTGGAAGCACCTGGAAACTGAGTTAGCCACATTGAAGGGCACTGTCAGTCATGGTAATCCGTCCAAATGGTGGTATTCCATATCTAACAGAAAATAAAAAAAGATTCTAAACTATAGTAGAACTGTTCTCCACCTGGTGGTGTCACACCGAAGGAACAAATCTTTCTGGAGCTGGTTGGCTAGCTGCAGCCAAGGAGGGAAGGGAGGCTCCACCCCCTGCATACACAGAGAAATGTTCCTGCCTACTAAGGGGTGGATCGCCTCCCAGAGTTACCAGTAACCTGTATTGGACGACAGAGAAATGACCTTTTAAAAGGATAGCAATGTTTCACAAAAACAGCAGCTCCAATTAATCTTCACAGTATTTGAGCCATAAAGTGTTATTTCAATACTGTCAGAGTTGTAGTTCAAGAGTACTTGAATTATAAAGTTTCCCCATTCCACCCCTTTTACCTAGTGTAAGCCAACTCCCCTCAGATATGGAAGCTGGTCTTGAGACTAGACAGCTCACAGCAAGGGACAATCTTCTTACTGTGAGAACAATGAAAACCCTGCCCTCTGACAGGTTTTTCCCTTATGCTAACTGAAGATTGTCCCTCTCTGTAATCCACTTAGACACTGCTCTGAGCTGAGCAGTGTTACATCAGTTACTCTTGAACTACAATCCTGACAGTAGTGAAATAACACTCTCCATGGCCCAAATACTATGAAGATTAATTGGAGCTACTTTTATTGTGAAACATTAATATCCCTTTAAAGCGGAACGTTCACCTATTAATAAATCGCCATGCATTCAGTAAGCATATGGAGACTAGCTTGAAAATACATGTCTTAACTATAAAAAAAGTGGCAGATTCTAAAGAAATAGTTACCCTTTGAAGACAGGAAGCTAGGTAACTGTGCATCAGTCCCAGACTCCTGTAAAACATTGCAGCTTGTCACATGACAACCTGAAGAGACTGAGAGCAGGTGCACAGACTGCATTAATCTGCCCAGTCTCCAAAGAGTAAAGTTTTCTTTAGAATGTGGCACTTTTTATAGGCAAGACATGTATTTTCAAGCTAGTCGCCATATGCTTAATGAATGCATGGCGACTTAACAGGTGAAAGTTCCACCTTAATTGCGAACTCAACTTAAAGGGGAAATACCACCCCGCAAAAACTGTATGTTAATTAAGTCTTCATCTGGTGACTAGCTACTTAGTAGCGCTAGTTGCCAGAAATATTACCTGGTTTCAAAGATTTTCTACTTATTCGGAGGCTGACAGTAGCAGGAAGCACGGACATCTTGCCATAGTGACGTCCGTGCACCTGCGCTATCAGTCCGGCCGGCTCCAAAGGGGATTGACAGCGCAGGCACACGGACGTCACTATGGCAAGATGTCCGTGCTTCCTGCTGCTGTCAGCCTCCGAATAAGTAGAAAATCTTTGAAACCAGATAATATTTCTGGTGACTAGCGCTACTAAGCAGCTAGTCACCAGATGAAGACTTAATTAACACGGTTTTTGCGGGGTGGTAGTTCCCCTTTAATCATCTTGCCCTGCTTTGTAGAAAAACTGATTTTGGTTTTAAAGCCTAGGTACTAATAAAACCACTCTTCCAAATTCAAGCTTTGGAAAAGTACAAAACAAAAACACACCCTACTGAAGTAATTTACAACTGAACTCCAAACTGGAAGGGGGGAACCTTCTTAACACCACCAAAGGGCAGTTAGATTCTTCTATGGATCAACATTTTACTGTATCTAATTTCTAGAAAAACTGCCAACTTTGCTATGAATACAACACAATTATTAACACTTATTTTCTTACAGTCACAACAGGGTCCAGAAATTAATGGAGAGTACAGAGCTTTCTGCCACCAGCACTGTTTTTCCTTGATGGCGTTAACTCCCTGAAGATCAATGCTCAATGAAGGATACTGAGGAAAAGGATAATGAACGGGTTATAGTTGCACATATAGAAATGTTTTAAAGTACCACAGAATATTACTTCTAAAATTAATCCTAACAGTTAATGTTACAGGAATAAGGATTAGTACTCGTTAAGTAATTATGGTTCAGAACTTTAAAAGTGCTTTCATATAAGAGAACAAATTAAACAGTAACCATCATGTACAGTGCCCCATTGGCAGATTTGTCCCATGGAAGCAGTCCTGCCCTATGAGTCGCTGTGGATCACCAGGGTCTGAAAAGACCCCGATGCCCTGGAAGCTGCATCGAACAGGACAGTTTACAGTCAGGTATGATGCAGGTAGCCATGGGGGTGGGGATGGGGTTTGGCCTTTACTATATAATATATAAAAAAAAAAAAAAAAAAAAAAAATTACAACGATCAATGTACACACCTCTACCAGTTTTTCAGCAGACACAGGCTTATAATCCATCTTACAGCTGCTCCGCCCATCAGCTTTACCACTCAACTCCAACATTTTGCAGTTTGTTTTGGAGTTTTCTTTTACATCTGTTTCAAAAGATTCAATAATCCTGAAGTCTAAATTGCCTTGTTTATCTAGTGGCAAAACTCCAGGAGACTCTTCTTGACAATCCAAAGAAGTCTGTGCACTCTTCTCCATACCAGACATCTTCAGTCTAGGGAGAAACTTCCCAGATTCAAGCTCAGACTTTCCATAAAAGTGCCCTTCATTCTGTGCATCCTCTTCTAATGGCTTGAGATCATCTTGTGGATCATTAAACACTTCTTCAGGCAGAGACGGCACAACCATCTCATCCTTTTCAGATTCAAAATCAGAATCACTTCCTCCACCAGGAGATAGTTCAGATGCAGATATTGGGCGAAAGTGAGTCCGTGGAGAAATTCTTATCGACCTGTACTGTGTCCTGTCAATGCCACAAATCCTGGGATGGCCAACTTCACCATCTGAATCCAGGCAGAGGGAGGTCTTACAATTAGGACTACAAGCAGTTATACATCCAGGTTCAAATGAGCATTCAACATGAAGAACTTGAGAAAATCTGTTGTTCAACTCAAAAGAAGAGAATGAATAGCCAATCCCTGGTTCATCAATCTGAAAGTTACCACATGTTTCAAGAAGGTTTTCATGAAGGATGAATGAGAAACCTTTATTTAAACCTTTATCTCCACTTTTCAACTGCTCGTTTTCTTCAAAAGAAACAAAGGGCCTCCATAGAGGCCTATGGCCTGGTGCAAAGCTATTTCCTGGTGTCATAAAAACATCTGTTCCTGCTATTGTTACAACATCTGAAGCTGCACATTCTAGTAAACTTCCTTTCACCTGACTGGGGGGAAGCACAGCCCATTCATCCTCTCCATTAAAGTTTTTGAACTCTCCATAAACTCCTCCAAGAATAAAGGAATTTGTATCAACATTGTTTACATCCCAGGGTTTGAATGGGGTTGTATAATCACCACCATCAACCTTTGATGACTCACATTTGAGGAAAGCTCTTTTCTCCAAAGGGTCTTTTTGACCTTCCCAAAGATGATACTCTGATCTTTGAACAGCCTTGTTGGGCTCCTGATAGGCTTCATCTGTAGCATTAGCATCAGGACAACTGTAAGTATTTAGATCAACCAGGAATAACTGATCCTCTATCATTTCAGAATTTCTTTCTGCAATGCTTGTCCAAATGTCTTTAATAACCCCTGAGCTGTACCCATGTTCATACTGGTTGCTTTTGTTAATAACATTGGTAGTGTCAGATATTTCAGGGTTTTCTTGCTCAAGCTGAATACCGCAGAGAGATTCCAGCTTAGATTTCTTAACAAACTGGGATTCCTCTTCTAAAGTGTTCTGCTGAAATGAACTACTGTTTTTTATGCAAGAAGAAATATCATTTTGGAAACTTAGAGTCACTTTGGGAATTACATAATGTGCATCTTCAATATTAGGTGGGGTGGGTACTTCTAAATGGTTGTTGAACGTCTCAATATCTGATCGAGTTTCTTCTGAGTGTGACCATGGGCTACAGGTTCGAGTTGAAATATTCGAACACTGTTCATTCTCATCAAAGGCACTATTTTTGGTCCATATTAGTAATCGTGACTGAGTTTTACCAAGCCCGTTCCTGCTAGAACAAGACTCATCGGTAAATTTATCATTCAACACCCCCTCCCTGGGCAACGAAAACACAGAATTACTGCATTGCACTTCAAACACTGAAAAATAGGAGTTGTTTCCATCAAAAAATAAATCTGGATTGCCTGCTTGTGCATGCGTACTAAGCTTTGTGCTGTCTAAAAAAGGGGAAAATGTATTTGGGGAGTCCCCTCCCAAACTCTCCCCATCCGCATCGGCAGAGCTTGAAGGTGAACAGGACTCCCAAAATTGAGCTAAATTACTATGGTCTTGCAAGAATAAACCTTCAGCACCAATAGAACTGGTTGATTCTGTCCATATTGCACTTCCCCCATGCAAATTCTCTTCATCTAACACTCTGCAAGATTCGGCCTCAATATCACTTTGCACTTTGCTTTTCTGTCGAATCATATTCAAGATACGACTTTCTCCTTGCATTTTTTCTGAGGCACCAGGATCCAACATGGATTGATCTATTTCCACTTCATAGAAGTGTGTGAGTTCTAAGGGATGAACATCATCCAAATAATTGTCCCCTGGAAGAGAACAGAGCGAGGTCCCAGTGAGGTCACTCGTCTTGTTTATGACTGCAGGCATTTCTACAAAGTGACCTTCAATAAAAGTACCTTCTGTGAGGTATGTTTCATGGATATTGTGGTTGCTTAAATGTAGACCATGTACAAACTCAGAAAGCTCTTCTATATCTTCTGAAGCATTATACCATTTATCTTGACTTTTCCGATACGTAGTCTCTAGCTTGCTTTTACTATTAAGAGGAACAAAGTATTCCGTGATAGGTTCAGTATACCACAATGGTTCCTCTCTGAATTCAGTTTCACTTTTTTGCTCTGAAAAGGTGTAATTTCCTTCATTTTCAAATTCTTTCCATGCATATTCTTTTACCTGTCTTTTTACCCGCTTGCATAGCGGCTTGACAGAACCCACACTACCACTGCTGCTGCTTCCTGCAACATTTTTCCTTTCCATTTTTTCTGTGTTTTTTGTTGGAATCCTTTGCCCGCTTTTGCCCTTTTTGTTTCGAATTTCACGTCTTACTTTAATGAACCTTGGTTTAGTTTCACCTTGACCATTTGAACTTGAGCCCTCTTCACTTGAGCCAGATGACCAGGATCGAGGACGAATCTTCCCATTAGACTTGTGCCTGACACTTTTACTCAAAGCAGTTTTATCTTCAGTTGCGCCACTGCTAAACTTGTTTTCTTTCTCATTTTTGCTTTTCCTTTGATTTCTTCCCTGTACATTGTTAGAAGTTCCATTGTTTCTGCTGACGATGATGGTTTCACTTTCACTATTGCAATCTTTGGGTGATGGAGTTTCTGTACTTGTTTGTGGGGCTGTGGAAGAGGAGGAGGAGCTAGAATACGAGCACATTTTAGACTTGTTCCACACTGTCATTATCTCTTGCAGGCAAACCGGCTTCTCCGAAAGTGGCGGAAATGCTTCATAATACCTACAAAATAAGATACAGAAAGAAGACTAAGTAACAAGGAAATACTTGATAATTTTATTAAAGCAGATCCATCACCGTGATTCAAGTTTGCATATTTGGAAACTTCATTCAAAGCTGCCTGTCTCGTATAATCAAAATTCCAGTACATATTTAGTTTAAATATTTACACTTATTTCTGTGAAAAGTGAAAGTGTGTGGCATCACAGCTTTATTAGCATATGAAACATCACTGAAAACATTCATTAGTATATGAATTGACACAGAAAAGCTTAATTAGCACATGAAGCATCACTTATACCTCACGCTAACTCAATTAGCATCCGACACAAAGTATGAATATCTCTTTAACTGTACATTAGCAGGTCTTTTGGCCAACATGACACACAGGCAGCTTTTATTGAAGTTTTCATATATGCACACTTGAATTCAGGTGACAGGCACGTAAAACAGTGCATTGCACACCATTGGTACTGGGGGGTTTAATACTTAAAGTGTTAGTAATGTCTAAAAAAATTTTTTTGCATTTAGAATAGCTTAAAAAGCTGATCTAAAAGCAAAAAAAAAAAAAAAAAAAAATGTATCTCTCAAACCGCTATGGTTTAAGCGATATGGGCGTTTAAAGTTTGCTGTTTCCTACTGACAGCTGTAAAGCTGTCAGCAGGAGATTCACGTCGGTTGATACAGTGGCGCTTGAGAAGTGCTGAGATCTCGTTACTTACACGGAATCCCTTCATTGAAATGGTCTAAAACGTGTGCCTGGTTCAGACAATTTGGTTTTAGACAATTCCAAAGAAGGGATTCCATGTAAGTAACGAGATTTCGGCACTTAAAGCGCCACCGTGTCGACCGACATTAATCTCCTGCTGACAGCTTTACAGCTGTGAGTAGGAAACAGCAAACTTTAAACGCCTGTATCTCTTAAGCTCTTCTAAATGCAAAAAAGTTTTTTTTAGACATTACTAACACTTTAATATGATAAAACAAAACAAAACAAAACATGGTGCTTCATTAACCAAGCCAGATGACATAAAAACATCAGCTCTAATGGTGTTCAGCATTAACTACCTTTCATGCTAGAGTCCTCGTCAATGTATCAATAACAAAAGTGTGATAGGCTACTGCCATCAAATGTTAAACATTTAAGCCAATTGATCCTTCGCTAATCTTATGCCAGTATGAGACCAAAATTATATGGACTAAAATATAAAGAAATAATATAGACGAATATTGCGTCCGATTGCACCAATATTGGCGGCTTCAGGGTAAAAACGTGGGTGGGAACAGGGAAAGCCTCCCCACGTCACTGGTGATGTGAGAAGGTTTTCTCTTATCCTTACCACTCCTACCAGGGGTAAGAGGAAAGGGGAGAGAGAGATAACCCGTACAAACGTGAAAAGCGTTTGTTTTCTGTAGTGGACTGCACGCATCCACATAAAGAGAATAGTAGTGCCAGTCTTATTTCCGTATTAGCATTATTGCTTTTACAGTTATTAGATTCCACATTCTTCCTTTCCATGTTCATTTTTATTTTTATTCCTAGAGGATAGAGAGCGCAGCCTATTCTCCCCCCCCTATTTTTTTTTTTTTTGGGGGGGGGGGGGGGGAGCTTTAGGAGCTCCCCCACGATACAAACAGGATCACTTTTTTTTATGAAGCCCACCTTGAGGGGGCGGCATCAGGAGGGGTACTGATGTCCACCCAACTCCCCTCTCTAGATAGATTTGGGAAAATAAACCTACCTAGCTAGATAGCAAGAAGGAAAAGCAGAAAACTCCTATGAGCATGAACCCAAAAGGACTTCCACTTCCAGGCACAAGATAACAAGAATGGTCCCTTGACAGGGTGGGAGACCTGTAAGCTATATGGACTATGAAAAATATTTAACAGGTAAGACTAAAATCCTATTTTCTCTGTCATCCAATGTAGATTTTACAGATACCATGGGACACACACGGAGTTCCCTGTGGTGGGAAAAGAAGCCAAGGACCAAGAGCCGGTCCTCATGATACCAGAGTTCCCATGGACTAAGCAGAGTCCAAACAAACAAAGTGTCAATGGACACTGAACTGTAATACAGCACACCAAAACAAATGTAAACACAGCACAGAGAACAAGAACCAACAGGGCTCAACAGGTAAAGACCTCAAAGACACAGGAAATAAAGTCCTAGACGGGCAGAGCTGCCTCTAGGACTTTCCTGCTGAAGTCAGATCAACACAGTGTTTGGCGAAGGTGTGCACATGGCAGCCTTGCACTGCAGAGGCCTGAATCTCGCAGGCCCGGGAGGCCCCAACAGACCTAGTGGAATGCGCTGTGATGCGAAAGGGAACAGGTTTCTTCCCAAGTTCATAAGCTTTGTGAATGGTAGACTTGATTCAAGATGCAATAGTCACCTTGGATGCTGCTTTACCAGCCCTAGTACCCTCAGTGGAGATCCCTCACCTTGTCAGATTTAGGGTCAGTACAAAAGGAAGGCAAAAAACAGTCTCCTGATTGATGTGGAACTCAGAGACCACTTTAGGAAGAAATTCCTGGTAGGCACGGAGAACAGCCTTATCCTTGGGAAACACCAGGAAAGGCAGCTTGCAGGCTTGCAACTCAGCCACTCTGTAGACAGAGACCACCACCAAAAGAAAAGCCATCTTTCACGTGAAAAGACATAAAGGAATGGTAGCCAAGAAACTCATAAGGAGGCCACTGCAAAACTCCCAAAACAAGGATAAGGTCTTACTGAGGAGTAGTAGGAGTGTCTCTGAAAAAAGAGAGAGAGCTGAGGTCTGCGCCTTCAAGGGACAAGGCTAAGGCCCTTATTCGTTCCATCCCGTAAGAATCACAGGATAGTAGGGAGAACAAACTTCTGTGAGGACAGATCCCAGTCCACACACCAAGCATAGAAAATAGACCAAACCCTGTGGTAGGCCTTAGAGGAAACCAGTTTTATAGCCTGAATCGTAGTAGATACCACCTCAGGGGAAAAAGCCCTTCTTCCTCAAGATGGAGGCTTCAACCTCCATGCAGTCAAAGCCATGCTCTCTACATCCTCCTTCCATAGATAACCCTGAAGGAGACCTAGTCTGTGTGGCAGAGGAAACGGGCCACAAACAGACAGAGCCAACAGCTTTGGAAACCAAGGTTGTTCGGTCCAATAAGGAGCAAACAGGATGATGGACGCACAATCCATACAAACCTCCCTCAGAGCCCTGGGAAGGAGGGAAACGGGAAGAAATATGTACACCAGATGAGAATGCAAAGGAATCGACAGGGTACCTACTGCAAATATCAGAGGATCCCTCCAGCGCAAGCAAAACAGCTGAACCGTCCGGAAGTCCCTTGTGGCCATCAGGTCGATGCAAGGAAGGCACCATCTCTCCACCAGGAGACCGAACACCTCTGGGTGGAGCTCCCATTCACCTGAGTTAATCTGCATGGCGACTGAGAAAGTCTGCCAGGACGTTTTCCACGTCTGGGGTGCCGGCAGCGGAGATGGCAGGGACATGCTCTTCTGTCTGAGCCAAAATAGCCTTGGCTTCGAACAACACAGCAGGGCTTCTGGCGCCACCTTGCTTGTTGCTGCCGTAGCGTTGTCAGACTGGACGCAGACACGATAGTCCTTGAGATGAGATGATCAATACCTCAAAGTATGATATATCGCTCTGAGCTCCAAGACACTGATAGGAAGGAGGGTCTCCTCCTCGGACCAATGACCATGAACACTTAGGTGACCCAGGACGGCACCCCAACCTGTCAGACTGTTGTCTGTCATCACAATGGCTCAGTAAGGGACCACAAATGGCCTCCCCTTCATCAGGTTGGACAGGTCTAACCACCAGTGGAGATTCATTTCCACGTCTACAGAAAGAGTCACTATTTGATCCAACAGGTCCGAGTTCCCCCTGCAAACTCTGATCACAAACTGCTGAAGTCCCCTGGCATGGGCCATAGCACATGGCACCGCTTCAATGATGGATATCATCTTCTCCACCAGAGAAGAGAACTTCCTTGCCGGAGCAGAAGAGCAATCCAGAGATCCCGACACCTTGTGAGCGAGCTGAGGACCCAAGTCCTCTGTCAGATAGACCATACTCTGGATAGTGTCGAACTGGAGGCCCGGGAAAAAAAATTAGGGTCTGGGAGGGAACTGGATCGGACTTGTCCATATTTAGGATCCATCCGAGTTGAAGGAGGACCGGAATGCAATCCTGGACCTTGTGGTCCAGTAGCTCCCTGGAAGGAGCCATCAGGAGAAGATTGTCCATGTAAGGAGTCACCTGAATATCCTCGGTGTGGAAAGGCAATCAGGGCCCTAAGACCCAATTGAACACCTGAAGGGTGGTGGTGAGCCCAAAGGGCAGAGCTGAGAACTGGAAGTATCCCATGTCGCAAACGGATTTGAGGTACATCCGACTGTCCGAATAAAGGATGTGCAGGTGATCATCCTGCCAATCCAAAGAGGCCAGAAATTCCCCTGGACTATTGCTGCAATGACCGAGCGTAAGGGCTTTTTTTTTTTTTTTTTTTTTTTTTTTTTTTTAGTGAGTCCAATCAAAAACAAGTTGAGAGCCTTTAGATCCAGAATAGGACGGCAGCCACCATCCTTCTTGTAAGCTACAAATAGGTTGGAATAAAAAACCCAGACCCTATCTCTGGCTGGGGGACCTGTTCCAGGACTCCCTTGTCCAAAGGAGTCTGAACTTTTCCAGTCCCTGAAAAGGAAAGAACCAGAAGGGAGACAGGGATTTTAAGGGAATACTGTAACCTTCGGAAACCACCTGTAATACCCACTGATCCATAATAGAGCCTGTCTGAGTGGTCAAAAAGTGTTGCAGGTGACCACCCACAGGTCTGTGTGGACCAGGGTTCGACAAGTCATGCTGAAGAAGGTTTAGTGGTTTGGGCTAGGTGGAGGTGTGTTAAGTCTCCACTGCTGCTTGGCCTTGGAGGAGGATCGTGGTGCCTGAGGTACTGCCAGACTCTGCCTGTGCGCTTGCCCCTGGTGGGTACAAAAAAAGATGATGTCTCCGTGCTTTAGGATTGCACTTAAGGACCAAGGGTAAGAAGGTACTCTTGCCCATGGTAGTCTCTCTAATTATGTTCTTCAATTCAGGGAAAAAGGGAGAGGTACCCTGAAAAGGAAGAGAAACCAGTGATTTCTTAGAGATCAGGTCAGCCGACCAGATCTTAAGCCATAGTGAGCATCTAGCAGCCACAGAGAAGGAAGAAACCTTCGCCGCAAGTCCAACAGTATCAAACAGGGCATCAGCCACAGAGATATTAGCCAAAAACACCAAAAGGTCAGCATTAGAGGCACACTTACAGACAGCATCAGTCAGCTGTTCAGTCCAAACAGCAATTGCTCTGTTAACACATGCAGAAGCCAAGGTAGGTCGCAATGATACGCAGTGAAGGTAGACTTTAAAATGGCTTCAAGCTTCCTATCAGTTAAGTCCTTAAGCGCTGAAGCATCCTTTACAGGTAATGCAGAGTATTTAGAGAGTCTGGGAATAGGGGCATCAACCTTAGGAGGGGTAGCCCACTGAGCCAAGGAAGCTTCAGAAAATGGATACAGCTTAGAGAATCTCAGACAAACGCTTATCAGGGGTCTTCCACTCATCTAGTATGACCTAATCTAGAGTGGGATTAGGCTTCTTGCGCCTTTGAAAGACGTCAGAAGTAGATTGAGGTTCTACAGTAGCAGTAGGAATGTTTAAAAGTTTTTAAAATCGTCTCACTGAGACCCTCAGCAGAGGGTTCAGGGTCAGCTCCAAAGGGTTTGCAAAAAAACTGGGAAGAAGCCCCTCTGAACACACACCATTCTCTGAATCTTCCAGCGATTCATCCTCAGAGGAATCAGATAAGTCAGGAATGCCAGGTGCCTTAGGGGCTGCATACCTGAAGTGTGGGGTTTCAAGACTGAAGAACCCCCTAAAGAGAAAGAGAAAACTGTGCCATGGAGGACTTATGTCCTTGACCCAATGTGGCTCTTGTTCATGGCTGGAAGGCCCTGGCGGAGAGGCACAGGCCAAAGCACATGAAGGGCATAAATGACCCGAGTATTTTCTGGGAAGCCCCATCTGGCATGAGGAACAGTATGTAATGGGGGCCAAAGATGCCCCTGAATCCTTAGCCTTAAGCTTAGGATGTCAGATCTGTTGGGACATGGGACTAACAGGAGATAAAGTGTCAAACATTAAAAGGGAGCACCAAATACTGTGTTCAAGATTAAGGAATCACCCCAGAAAAGGATAAAATACAGAAAAGAAAATGGTGACAGAACTGGGAGCCCGCGAAACAGGCATTTATAGGAAACTTAGTTTTCCTCACAGAGTACCGCAAAAACAGCGTCCAAATCCCCCATAGCCCACAAGACATTGAGAATGTGCAGAAAAGAAGAACAAACATGGAGCGGTTGCAGAGATATGTCCCAAGTTAAACTGCCCCATAGAGATCAATTTAGCATTGTAGCTATGTGGGAATACAAATAAAACGGGGGGGAGGGATAAATTATTGCATCCATTGCTATTAGATCTATTGTTAGCACACCCCATTGTTGCACAATCACATTGAATACTTCCGGATTGTGTTCCCATTCTCCTGGATCCAAGTCTCGGTGACTTAGGAAGTCCGCCAGAATGTCTTCTACCCCTGGACCATGAACAGCGTAGATGGCCGGAACGTGGGCTTCTGTCCAACCAAGAATGTGCCACACTGCGAGTGCCCCCTTTGGGCCGATGTATGCCACAGCCGTGGCATTGTATGACGGAACCCTCCCAGCTGGCCTCCAGAGATGTATAGGCTGATCCAGAGCTGGTCCGGAAATCTGGCGCACTTCGATGACATAACAGGTCTCTAAAGATCCCTTGTGTGCACCTGAGTAGCCTATAGTGTACACACTATTCTGCACAGTATTCATGTACTCCCTGATAGTTGCCGAGGGCCACTTCAAGGCCCGAGAAACCTGCTGCATCACCAGAAGGATTTTCTCCTCTGGAAGAAAAACCTTCCTCTGAAGGGTGTCTAACTTCATCCCCAGGAACAACAGTTCCTGGGAAGGAACCAAGGAGGACTTCAGCATGTTCAGGATCCACCCGTGGTGGACCAGAAGTCAGACACAGTCCTGAATTTGACAAACCAAGAGCTCATCTGTGGAAGCCTTTAGTAAAAAATCATCCAGGTAGGGTGCCATGGAGATGCCTCAAGTGTGTATGAAGGTCACTCTGGCAAACACGTGAGGCGCAGAAGCCACGTCAAATGACAGTTATGAACTGGTAATCTGAGCCGATGGCAAAACGCAGATAGCGTTGGCTGTCTGGGCTGATAGGAATGTGTAGATACGCATCCATCCAGGGATGGCAGATACTCTCCTGGGCACATTGCCGCTATGACAGAATGCAGAGGTTCCATCTTGAAGCACGTAGTCACCACATATTTCTTAAGAAATCTGAGTTTCAAAAGGGGGACAACAGCTGCCATCCTTTGTTACCACAGACAGGTTGGAATTAAAACCTGAACCGCACTCCTGGAGAGGTACTGGAATCAGAACATTTCTGGCCAGCAGTGAGTCCACTGCCTCCCGAAACAGCCATGCCTTGTCCTGCTCCTTTGGCACCCTGGACAAAAGAAATACAGAGAAAGGGATCCAAAAACTATGTGGCACCCTTCTGGGATTACCTGCAAAACTCACTGGTCCACAACCGGGGACTCCCAGGTGTCAAGATAAATGTAAAGATGCACCCCTACAGGTAAAGGTGGGCCGGGATTCTGTGAGTCATGTGGATGATTGCTTGACAGGCTTAGCCCTGTAGCTGCTCGCTTGGGCTGCCACTACTGTCTGGAGGGGGAGCACGCTTGAGACTCTTGCAAACCTTCCAGCATCTGTGCCTCCATTTGGCAGGGGGGGGGGGGGTTCTTTGCCATAGTTGGACGTTTTGTGGGCATCTTAGGCAACAAATGCTCCTGCCACAAGAAGCATTCACTAATGATCTGTTTTAAATCCAGACAAAACAGGAACTTGCCCTGAAATGGCAAGAAAACCAGTTACTTCTTGGAAGATTGGTCCACAGACCAAATCTTAAGCCACAGAGTGCATCACGCAGCAACAGAAAAGGCTGAGGCCTTAGACAATCTGACTGCATTGAAGAGAGCCTCAGAGAGACATCGTTGCTTGCCTCCTTAATGTTGGCCATAAGGACCAACAAATTCTTTGGAAACCTTGGCACTGACAACCTCCATTAGCTGTTCACCCCCAAAGCAACAGCCCTGTTAACCAAGGCAGAGGCAAAAAAATAGGTTTAAGTGCCAATGCAATAGCTGAAAAAGTGGCTGATTATAGAATCCAACTTCTTGCAGCTGGATCCTCAAGTCCAGCTGTATCTGCCAAAGGCAGTACAGTAGTCTTAGCCAACTGGGAAATAGGAGGGTCCATGGTTGGAGGGGAGGCCCGCTGTGCCAAACTTGCCTCCAAAAAGGCATATCGTCTAGAAAACCTTTTGGTGATTGACAACCATTTGTGTGGGATCTTCCACTCTTCCAGGAGAATGTGGTCAAGTGCGGCATTAGGGAGAAAGAATGGAGAAGACTTCTTACACCTCTGGGAGACATCTGGAGAAGAAGACCCTCAGAGGTGGCAAAGACCTAAAGGGTCTCCAAGATATCTCTGATGAGTCCCTCGGTAGAGGGAAGGGAGTCAGCCTCATAGGAGTCCCCGTAGTAGTATGAAGAATCCATATCTTGATATTCCCCCTCCTCATCTTCTCCTTCAGACAATTCCCCTTCTGAGGAAGCCCCTAAAACCTGAGGAACACTCAAGACATGGGCAACATATTTAACGGTAGTGGGGGCTTCCATGACTGAAGTACCCCTGAAGTGAGAAGGGAATTCGGGCCACTAAGGACAATCATTTTGCCTCAAGCTGGCTCTTGGTTAGTGCTGGAAGGCCCGGAGTAGTGAGGACCAAAGAACAAGAGGGGCAATTCTATACATATTTGGTATTTTTTTACTTGGCAGATTCAGGGCTTTCGAATAATAGCAGCTTTCAAAACAAAGGTTTTTGATACATATGGTGTGATTTTGGTGACTTTTTTTTTTTGTAATTAAGACATCATAGCTTGTCACGCATTGCAAAATTTACTTCATGTGAGGCACCATACAAAAGCTCAATTTGTACCGAATAAAATCATATATGGTTTTCTCTCTTTCTCTATTATAAATCTATATCTATATATATCTAAACAGATAAAAATCCTGAGAAATGTGCCTGGCCTTGAGAGTATAGGAAATGGCCCAAACACCAGCCACCGAAAGGGTTAAATGTGAATTCCAATTTCAAAATCCAAAGCATTACACCAGAATACCTTTCTAGCATTCAAGGAGTTAAAAATCCAAATTTAATTGGGCATTAGTAGAATAGTAATTCTTTCCATAGGGTGCAGTTTGTTTACTTCAGAACTGCAGCTTAGGCAAAATATGTAATAGAAAAATAAAACGAAATCAACTGTACAAATAAAAATTCCTATTGATCGAAATCAACATTTTAATCTCCTTGAATGGTATAGAGGTATTAAAATACTACATGTAAAAGAACATTAAACATCTAAAATTGATCAGGGTTTATACAAATTTAAACACCTTGTACTCCCACTAGCCTCTATAAATAAATTCAGTTTCCTGCTCTTACATATGTTCTGTTGGGGCTCCCATCTCAATACATTAACAGTACCATCTCTGCACAAGCAATTAAAGAGGAACTTCTCACCTTCCATAAAGGTATCTAATGAAATATTCTTCTGTGATAAAATAGGATTTTAGTCTTACCTGTTAAATCCTTTTCACTTAGTCCATACAGGTCACTGGTACCATGGGATGTGTAGTCCCCTTTAATAGGCAGGAACAATTATGCAAATAATTTGCAAGGGGCGGAGCCTCCCCTCTTACTTAAGCCACCTTCTGGCCAGAGCCACCCATATTGATTTGAGACCCTAAACTGACCCCAGGTAAGCAAAAAGAAAGACTCCTGTGAGCATGCCCGAACGGTCTCCCACTGAATGCCACAGGAGAGCCAAGACTGGTCCCTTGACAGGGTGGGAGACCAGTGACCTGTATGGACTAAGTGAAAAGGATTTAACAGGTAAGACTAAAATCCTATTTTCACTGTCGTCCAATACAGGTCACTGGTACCATGGGATGTACAAACATTGAGCTGATCCAGAGGCGGGAAGTAAGGCAAGGACCAGGCGCAATGCCCAAGTCACTAGAACTGTTAACCAGTTGATAACATAGCCCAAACTGTAAGTGTCAACGGACACCAACCAAGGGAACAATCCCTGAACTTAACACAGCACACGGAACACGAGCCAACCGGGCTCAACAGTAAGGAAGCACTAAGGATCACAGAGCGGAAGACCTACACAGGCAAGACTGCCTCCAGGACCTTCCTTCCAAAGCTGGCATCAGCCGATGCCAGTACATCAACTCGGTAGTGCTTAGAAAAAGTGTGCACAGAGGACCAAGTGGCCGCTCTGCACAGTTGATCAGCAGAAGCTTGATTCTTGTAGGCCCAGGAGGCCCCAATAGATCTGGTGGAATGGGCAGTCACCCTGAAGGGAACATGCTTATTCCTCAACTTATAGGCTTCACGGATGGTAGCCTTAATCCAAGAGGCAATGGTAACTTTGGAAGCCGGTCTTCCTGCCCTAGGCCCCTCAGGAATGACGAATAGAGCGTCAGACTTCCTGATAGATTCGGTGCGGTGAACATAAAACTTGAGGCAACGCACCACATCCAACAAATGGAGATCTCTTTCCTTGTCAGATGAAGGATTAGGGCAGAAAGAGGGAACCACAATCTCCTGATTGATGTGAAACTCAGACACAACCTTGGGTAAGAATTCCTTGGTAGTGCGAAGCACAGCCTTATCCTTGTGGAACACCAGGTAAGGAGGTTTACAAGACAATGCCTGTAACTCTGCCACCCGGCGTACTGACACAATAGCCAAAAGGAAGGCCATCTTCCAAGTCACAAGACGTAATGGAATGGAAGCCAAGGATTCAAACGGTGGTCGCTGAAGAACACCCAGCACCAAATTGAGATCCCACTGGGGAGCAGGACTCTTGAAGGCAGGTCGAACATGAGTCACACCTTGGAAGAAGACTTTCACATCAGGAAGGATGGCAATCCGTTCCTGGAAAAACACAGACAAGGCAGAGGTCTGAACTTTGAGGGAACTCAAACTGAGCCCCTTGTCCACACCGTCCTGCAAGAAGGCCAGGACAGTGGGAAGATGGAAGTCAAGAGACAACTGCTTGACAGAGCACCATGTCACGAAAGTTGACCAAATGCGATGATAGATCTTGGAAGACACAGGCTTACGAGCACTGAGCATCGTCGACACCACAGAAGGAGAAAAGCCTTTCTGAGCTAGAATCGAGGATTCAACCGCCATGCCATCAAACGGAGAGAGTGAACATCCTCTTTCCACAGATACCCCTGAAGAAGCAGGTCCGGACGGGCTGGAAGTGGGATTGGATCCTTCACTGACATGGCCATCAATTCCGGAAACCAGGACTGACGAGGCCAGTTCGGAGCAATCAGGATGACAGGGCAACGTTCTCTCTTCAACTTCTGAATAACTCTGATCAATAGAGGAAGAGGGGGGAAGATGTAAGCCAGGGAGAAGTCCCAAGGGATCGACAAGGCATCCACCGCTAGAGCAAGGGAGTCCCTCAGACGGGAGCAAAACACCGGAACCTTCCTGTTGTGTCTGGTAGCCATCAGATCCACCACTGGCATCCCCCACCGTTGAGTGAGCATGTGAAACACCTCTGGGTGAAGAGCCCATTCTCCGCTGTCGACGGTGTGACGACTGAGGAAGTCTGCCATGACGTTGTCCACGCCTGGAATGTGTACTGCAGAGATGACAGGCACGTGATCTTCTGCCCAAGACAAAATATCCTTGACTTCCCACCAGGCGGAACCGCTTCTTGTGCCGCCTTGTCTGTTGATGTAAGCCACCGCCGTGGCGTTGTCGGACTCTACTCTGACTGGAAGACCGGTCAATTGAGACTCCCAGTGCCTCAGGGCCAGCCGGACAGCTCGAAGTTCCAGAACATTGATGGAGAGCATGGATTCCTCCAGACCCCATTTCCCCTGAGCACTGAAGCGACCCCAGACTGCACCCCAGCCCCGAAGGCTGGCATCCGTTGTGACTGTGGTCCAATGAGGAACTAGAAAGGATTTCCCTTTCAAGAGATGAGAGAGATCTAACCACCAGTGCAGACTCGACTCGACGTGAGGAGGAAGAGAAACAGACAGATGTTGATGATCTGGATGATTCCTGCACGTCTGGATCACAAATCTCTGAAGATCCCTGGAGTGGGCCATGGCAAATGGTACTGCTTCGATCGTGGAAATGAACTTCCCCACTAAGGACGACAACTTCGGAACTGGAATTTCGTCCATGTCCAGAATCCCAGCCACTCTGACGGCTATCTGGTGAGCCACGTCCTCTGGAAGAAACACCATGCATTGGCGAGTGTCGAACAGGAGACCCAGGAACAGAAGCCTCTGAGAAGGAATCAAGTCCGACTTGTCCAGATTCAGGATCCATCCGTGACGGTTCAGGGAGTGCATGCACCTCTGCAACTGCTGGTGGAGAAGCTCCGCTGAGGAGGCCTTCAGTAGGAGATCGTCCATGTAGGGTGTCACTCTGATCCCATCCTGATGGAGCACCGCTATCAAGGAGCCCAGCACCCGCTGGAAGACTTGAGGAGCTGTAGTCAGTCCAAATGGGAGCGCTGTAAATTGAAAGTGTCCCCTGTGGCAGGCAATCCTGAGATACTTCCTGCTCTCTGGATGAATAGGGATGTGAAGATAAGCATCCTGAAGGTCCAGGGAGGCAAGAAACTCCCCTGGAGACATTGCTGCAATCACAGAGCGCAGGGACTCCTGGCGGAAGTGGGAAGTCGCCACATAGGCATTGAGATCTTTGAGATCCAAGATGGGACGGGTTCCTCCGTCCTTTTTGGCTACCACAAACAGGTTGGAATAAAATCCTGAACCTGTGTCCCCCTGCGGAACCGCCTCCAGGACCTCTTTGTCCAAGAGATCCTGAATAGCGTCGTCGAACAGACGCCTTTTTGAGGGTTCCTGAGAAGGACGAGTAAAATGGAACCGAAAAGGAGGAAGGGAAGAGAAAGGGATCCTGTATCCCTCTGACACCACCTGAAGAACCCATGGGTCCGCCACTGACTCCTCCCAAGTCCGGCGAAAGATGCGGAGACGACCGCCTACAGCCGGATGCGGACCCGGGTTCGGCGAGTCATGCCGAAGCAGTCTTGGAGGTCTTGGCCTTGGAGGCAACTTTGGGCCTCCAGGACTGTTTGGGCTTGGAGGAGGAGCGCGTAGTGGTAGGACCCGTTTGGGCCGAGGAGCGTGTCTCAGTCTGAAAGGAACGAAAGGACCGATTGCGTTTGGCTGGAAACTTTTTCTTAAAGACTGAGGGTAGAAGAGTACTTTTACCGCCAGTAGCCTCACTGATCATTTCTTTGAGCTCAGAGCCAAAGAGCAAATTCCCCTGAAAGGGCAAGGAAAGCAAGGCTTTCTTAGAGGCTGTATCAGCAGACCAAATTTTCAGCCAAAGAGCGCGTCTAGCCACCACAGAAGAAGTGGAGGCCCTCGCCATCATGCGCACAGCATCAAAAGCAGCATCAGCAACATAGTTCTGAGCTTCAGTGATATTAGCAAGAAGCTGCAACTGTTCAGATACAGGCGCATCCTGGCGAACCGCTTCAGTCAGTCGTTCAGTCCAGGCTGCAATAGCCCTATTAACCCATGCCACAGCAAAGGTGGGGCGCATGGCAGTGCCAATAGAGGCAAAAATAGATTTAAGAGAGAGCTCTAATTTCTTATCCGTCCAGTCCTGCAAGGCAGAGGCATCTGAGACAGCCAAAGCAGTAGATTTGGATAGTCTAGACACAGGAGCATCCACCTTGGGAGGATGAACCCATTTTGCCAGCTCCGCTTCGGGAAAAGGGTAAAGTTTGGCAAACTTTTTGGAGACAGAGGAAGATCTATCAGGATACTTCCATGCCTCAGAAACCAGACGGGCAAGAGTAGGGTTAGTTGGAAAACAAACAACAGGTTTAGATGGCTTTTTCTGAAAAACATCAGTAGGATCATAAGTGGATTCCTGAGTCAGAGGAAGGTTGAGCGTATTCAGAACCGCTCTGATCAGACCCTCAGCCGAAACTTCAGGGTCACACTCATAGGGGTCCCCAATGGACCTGTTAGATTCAATAACAGTACGTTCCTCAGCATCAGAATCCTGTAAAAGTTCTTCTTCAGAAGAATCAGTGATATCAGGAGCTCCCTGTGGCTTAGGCAGGGAGGTCCTGATAGTAGAGGGGGTCTGCCAGACCTGGAGAGCCCCCTGTACCTGAGAGGGAAAGAGTTGAAGCGTGGATCTGAGATCCCTAGTGGCAGCTTTAAACTCCCTCACCCAAGATGGCTCAATAGCGTGGCTGGGAAGCCCAGGGTTGCTATCTTTATCAGTACAATTAGGGCATAGATCCCCCACATTATCGCAATCCAGCCCAATGTGGCAAGAGGAGCAAAACGCCATGGGGGTAGAAGACCCCCCAGCCTCCTTAGTCTTGGGTCTAGCCCCTAGCTCCAGTGAAGTAGACATGCTCACAGCGTCAATATACCCCACAAAAAACACTATCACCCAGAAAAGTGTTAAAGATTAAAGTTTCACTCCAGAAAAGGTCTAAAAACGGACTTATCTGGCCAGCGAAGGGTTAATCTGGTGAGGAGAGAGAAGGCTCGGTCCCTGCGTAGTGTACTCGCCTTGGAAAAGTACCACAAAATGGCGGCCGTCATGACAGCCAATCAGAAACAAGCGCGAGCTAAGCGCTCATGGGAAATGTAGTTTTCCCATGCAAGTACCCCAAACAGTGCCCGAAGCCCCCCTGAGCCCCCTACAGTAATAAAACACCAACCGGATGACAGGGCAGGAGCCTAGCATTAAAATGAGCCTACTCTGAAGTTGCTGTGACAAGCGGTTTCAGAGATATGTCCCAAACTGTGAATTCCCATAGAGAGTAAAGGAGCTCTGCTGCTGAGCGGGAAAAAGCCGCGCTTAAAGGCGCGGAACACCATTTTTAATAAAGTTTAGTAAAACATTAAAAAGTGCCCAAACAAGCATGAAATACATGAGAAACATAAATAAATGAATACCCAATGCTCCAAAACTCAGAGAATAACACAGAAATTGCATAAATAGTGATAATGCAATAAAAACACCCTATGAGTGCTGGAGTGTATTAAAACTCCCAAATACAAGCCCATCAAAGGGACACTGTGGGGACAAGTGGACCTTCAGCACTCAATGGGTGACTCACCTTTCTCGCAGACTTCTGTCTTCAGGTGACCATGATAGGGAGGGAAAGAACCAGAGGTAATTTCCCCAACAGGGGAGCTGCTTAACACAAGCTGTCCCCTCTTCAGGTATAGGTCCACAGAAATCCCTGGAAGCTGCACCAGCCACTTTGAAGAGGGCAATTCACAGCCATGGTCACCCTCCTAATGGTGGTATTCCATATTTGAATAAAAAATAATAAAACTCTAAGAAGCATAGCTGTTCTCTGCCTGGTGTGCAAGCACACCAGGAACAAATCAATATGGGTGGCTCTGGCCAGAAGGTGGCTTAAGTAAGAGGGGAGGCTCCGCCCCTTGCAAATTATTTGCATAATTGTTCCTGCCTATTAAAGGGGACTACACATCCCATGGTACCAGTGACCTGTATTGGACGACAGTGAAAAAGCTTTTTTTTTTTAAAAAAAAAAATCAGTACTGTAAACAAGATATTATAAGTTAAAGATATACCCGATGTCCCCGGAGGGATGGCTACTGGACAGAAAGCCTGTCAATCACCTCTACCCCTCCTCCCAGGTTGTGCCTCATGCTCCCTACTCTACTTCAGTGACTCACAAATGAGCCTCTGAAGAAGGAGAGAACGAGGCACATCATGGGAGGAGGCGGAGAGGTGACTGACACTGTTGATACTGAGCTGTACCACTGTGATCCCTCTGGTGAAATCATCAGGTATATCTAACTTCTAATATATCCGTCACCATACAGATGAAAACAAACAAAAAAGCATAACAGACTTAACGGGACAGTAATACTTAAAATGTAATTAAAAAATAAATAAATAAATAAAAAATATGTTGTAGGGTTTATTCCCCTGTGTAAAACAAGGGGACTCCCACTGCTGAAAGGTGTTTTAGTCAAAAGTTATAAAAGCTCAAAGTTGAATTTTTTTAGGTGCAATATCACAGTGGTGCTGCTGCTACACCATCCTATGGACAGCACTGGTCCCGGGACCATAAATCTCCATAGGATGGTGTAGCAACAGCTCTACTGTATAATTTCAAACCACCGATAACTGCACCTAAAAAATTCAACTCTTTGAATGGTGTCCCTTTAAGATTTACTGGAGGAGAATATTTTATTACAGATAACTTTATGAGAGGTGAGAGTTCAAATTTAACCAGATATTTCTACATTTTTGTGGATGGTCTACACATGCTTTAAAGAGACACTAAACTAAAATGAAAAGGTGCACTTTTCTTTTCCAATATATCATCTACTTCCAGCTAGCATCTGTAAAATGTAGTCCCTTAATAATAGAGGATAAAAATATAATCTTAAACTTGCATTTTAATGAAAGTGTACACACCATATAAAGATACAATTTGGTCAATTGCGCAGAGATGGTGCTGTTAATGTGTTGACATTAGCACCCACTTTTGTATTCAGAAAAGTGTTTACTTTGCCAGTGTCCATTTAACCCCTTAACGACCACCCGATCTGACTCAAGGATGGCCGATAAGGACCACTTTTTCCTGCAATGCATTCTGGGATGGCAGAGTGGCATGCAGTTGCGCTGCCTGTGCATTGGATCAAGGGAATTGTCTTGAGATCCTCACAGGGCATTACCAATGGCTTACATTGAAAGGTACTGACAGTGCTAGAAGCAGACAGCAAATGCAAGAATGCCACGTTGTTGTTTTGCTGTCACAGCACAATCCCCATGGTACCAGTATTCAGTTTTGAAAGTCAGTGAAAACTGGTTTAAAGTTATAGTAATACTTCATTATTACTATCCCCCATGTTGTAGCCCATAAAATTCTGAATTCAACCATATCCAGCAGCAGGGCTTATAATTTGAAGTCCTTTGCTGCTAGCCAGACATGAAAAGTTATTCGCCACTGCAAGCCAAAACATACCCACCAGGGCTGAATTTCTACTCGCCAGGGCTAAATTTTCACTCGTCATTGGCTAGTGGCGAGTGGAAATTTTGAGCCCTGCCCAGCGGCATCTCTCAAACCTTTATGGTTTAAGAGATAGCCACTTTCAAAGTTTCCTCTCCTCTAACATCAACATTGACAGGTGGGGAATCCGGTCCCCGGGACCGGCGGCGGCTCTGCAGAAGTGCTGAGATCTCGTTATAGAAACAGAAATCCTTCACTAAAATAGTCTATGTGTGCTTGCAAACCAAGCACACGTAGAAGTCCATTTTAGTGAATGATTTCTGTTTCAATAACATGATCTCAGGACTGCTGCAGAGCCGCCGCTTGCTCACGGACCAGATTACCCTACTCTCAGCTAGAACACCGACGTCAGGGGAAAAGCCAAAGAGGGAACTTTGAAAGCGGATCTCTCTCAAACCATAAAGGTTTTAGAGACACTGCTGGTATCACTGAATTCAGAATTTTAAGGGCTACAACATAGGGGATAGTAATAATGAAGTATTACTATCCCTTTAAACTGGTGCAGTAAGGGGACGCAGAGAGGGAGTCTCTGCTGCAGACTTTTAAGGCAAATGCCCTGTCCTCCAGCAGGAGGATACTTTACCCAATGATTTCGATTTAAGATGATTTTGAGCAGTTATTCTCAATGTTGGCCCCCCAGGACAGGTTTTCAAAATATCTCTTCCTGATAAAAAGTCAGTAATCAGTGGCTCAGTCATTGAGATTTATCTTAACATATCCTGAAAACATGACCTGTTCATGCTTCAAGGGCTGGAACTGCAAATCAAAGATTTAGGGTGTCATGTTCAAATGAAAAGTGGAATAATTAAAACATTTTTGAAAATCAGTCCTTCGAAGCAACAAGTGTCACAGGACAGCGATAAATGTTCTACGAAGTCTGATCCAATAGAAGCACTCTTTGTAAAAATCAAGGGCCTGCGCTTGCAGAGGGTTGGGGCAATATATAGAAATGGTGTGGCAATAGGTGGGACCAACTGTGCTTAGGTGTTCCCAAGATGCAAGATTGGCCTGAACTACAACACTACAGAGGTGCATGTTTATGCTAATAAATCAAAAGTGATTGCATGAAACGGGCTACTGTGCTGTATTCTAAATATACCACTACTGTGATTGTAGTCCTTAGAATAGGAAGCATATAACCTATGGGCCTCCAGCTCTTGCTGGACTACAATTTCCATTAAACACAGGTGGCCAACACAGAGAAAGGTCCACCACAGGTTGCCCGCCTGTCATATACTTCCCTTACGCTTGAGCTACTGATGAGAAATCTGAAATAAAGTGCTTACATTTCTGCCTGATCCTTCCCTGCAGGAGATGACGTAGGTTCAGGAGACAGCGATCCATCCAGCTTCTTGTTAATCTTCTCCTCTGTGGAGAAAAAAGTCATTACTGATGCGCAATACATTACTCATCTTAAGACTTAATAACACAAGATTTCATAACACAAAGGAATACGTCCGACAATATTTCTGTCTTTTAAAGTTTCTGCTACATGCAGGTGACTACAGAACGCAAATATGATATCGAGTGAAAAACATCTGGTGAAATTCTAGATATTCTGCAAGTGAGTTCATTAAACTAGACATGCAACCTTTATATTCAAAACTGTTAGTGGGCATTTGCCATGTAGTAAAACACAGTCACTCCCCACTGCTGCAAGTGTCTGTATTCAAGAATCGCGAAGGGTATGAGCTGACGCTAATACCATTACTTTCTAGGGAGAACTGTAGTCACCTACGGACATTACCCATAGCATGCAAAATTTATTTATTTTTTTTAAACTTCACTCTCAAACATTGTATAGAGGGGTCTATCCCTCCCAGAGACAAGTGAAACCTTCAATTTTCAAAGGGGTGTATAGCAATACTTTACTCAACTTTCTGACTGGCAACTTTCGTTTCTTACAAGCGCTTTAGCCAGGTTCAGTGAAAGACGAAGAGATTGGAACTATTAGCACTGGCCCATACCCCAGAAAGCTCTAAGGATTCCAAGTAAACCTCCTGAGAAAGAGGTTTTGTGTTGTGGCAACATTACAACACACTGATATGAGTTAGGTGTGTATGTGGGTCACAAAAATTAACCCTTTAGACTATGATGGAATCCTGAACTGTGACCATTTATTTACTGAAAGTAGATATCCCCCCCACTCATTTGCCTTTCTACACCTAGCCTGCACACATTTTTCCAGGTGGTGATGCTAAAGTAGAGGAGACAGGAAAAAAAAAAATTTACATAAACATTTGAAAATTTGGGATTATCAGTTGCTTTCCCAGAGATAGATGGGGCCTCTGAAGCCACCAACAAACATGCACCAGGAACATAAGTAAGCAATGACATTGATGCCTGGATCATTTCCTGAAGGAAACTAACTGCAGAGCAGAAACAAGGTAGTCCAGCACCATCACATACCGCACACAAGTCTGAAGTTGCAAATTCAAATGAAAAAAAAGAAAAGCATATATGTTGGAAGTCAGAAATCCATAGCCAAGAGAAGTAAGCCACCAGGGCTGTCATGACCTTTGTAAAAAACAAACAGTGGCGTGGAAGCCAGCCCCAAAAGGAAGGAGGTAAATTGAAAATGGTCTTGAATGCAAACAGCTGGAAGAGTTGAACTGTGTGCGTGAAAATAATAGGATTTTAGTCTTACTTGTTACATCCTTTTCTCTTAGTCCATACAGGTTACTGGTAACTTTGGGTAGGCAATCAGCAGGAACAATTCTGAGAAGTGACTGCTGGGTGGAGCCTACCTCCTCTCCTTACCTTGCAGCTAGCCAATCCCCAACCAAAATTATATCAGGAAATACACCTACACAGGCAGTGGGGCTAGTAGGCCACTGGAACCCAGACATAGCACACCCTAGACACAGCCCACAGTGATTGGAAAAAAAATTACATTTTATCTACTGAATGTGGGCAGGAGAGGAAACCATAACTACTTTTGTCACAGATATACCAAGTAGAATTGAAAATCAGGCCCAAAAAGGGCAAAGGCACAGTGGCTTGTAGGCCATTCCAGCCCAAACTGGTTTCAGCCAAAGCCAGCATATTAACACTGTAGAGCTTGACAGAAATATGAAGGAACAACCATATATCCACCTTAGAGCTGCTCAGCAGAGGCCTGATTCATGTCAACACAGGCAATCTGCTGGAATACTCCAAAACGAAAAGGAAGCTGCCTGTGCCCTGAGAACATATGGCTGTTGAATGGTCGTCTTAATCCAAGATGCCACTGTAACCTTAGATGCAACCTGGCAATGAACAAGGTCCCTCAGGGATAACAAAAAGTGAATCAGATTTCATAGATTTCCTACATAGTACTTTAAAAGAACCTGCCCACATCAGATAAAGAACTTCCTTCTGTCTATTAGATGGAGTTGGACAGAGAGAAGAAAGAACAATTTACTGGTTAATATGAAACTCAAACAAACAATCTTGGGGAGAAACTATAGGAGTACGCAAAACCGCCAGATTTTGGATTTACCTTCTGCACAACAAATTCCTGTACCAATTCTGGATGACATGTCTCTGGTGTGCATCTGAGAGTATGGTACCACATTTAGAGTTGACACTAGCAGGCCCAGAACTCTCATGTAATCCCTGACCATGGCCAAGGGCCACTCCAGGGCCTGAGACACTACCTGCATAATCTGCAGGATCTTGTCCACCAGCAAGGCGGCCTTCCTTAGGCAGTGTCAACAGGAGGTGACTTTAACATGTTCAAGATCCACCCATGTTACACAAGGAGTACATCAAATTATAGGACATGCTGGGCTAAAAGTTCCTCTGAATAAGTATTGAGCAAAAGGTTGTCTAGATAAGGATTCATGGAAATGCCCCAGGTGTGAATGAAGGCTGCCAAGGCCCCCATGACTGTGGTGACCCAAGCCGCCAAAGCCAGACCATATTATAAAATATCCAACATGAGTGCAAAAGCCCAAGAGCTCATAGGAAAACTGTCTGGAGAGGGCCAAGGGTTAGTCAGTCTTTCTTCAGGTTACCATCATGAAGTAAGCAAAGCCCCAAGGGACTCTGTTGGGATGGAAAACTCCAAATGGCACCTGCACGACGACGACTACGGCGGCGTGCGTGCGTGCGTGCGTGCGTGTGTGTGTGTGTGTGTCAGACGCACATCAGAAAATAATAAATAAAATCTAAAAACTAAGAAGTCTCCCAGCCATGTTTTCACCTCTGAGAACACATAACTGGAGATGGAAATCAGAGCAAAGGTTGAGCTGGAGGAGGGGCTGGTCGCCTCCACCCACAAAAATATTTTAAGATGTGTTCTGCCCTCCAAGGAGGAACTCATCCCCATGGTACCGGTGTTCCATATTGGACGATAAAGAAGTTAGCTTTCGAGCCTGTAGTATAGTAGCAAGGAGAGTCAGAAAAACCTCTCAAGGTGCAGACCAAAAGAGCAAAGACGTCAAGGCTAACTTTTCTAGTCAAGAGGACTTGACACAGGAAACCAGAAAAACTTTTGCCACAGACTGAAAAGATCTGCAAACGATGCATGATAGGGTCAGAACAGGGCAGTGGCGCTTGTAATGCCTTCTGATCAAAACTGGGTTCAGCCAAAGGCAGCATATTAGCATGGTAGAGCTTGGCAGAAGTATGAACAATCATGTCATCACCTCATACACAGAATTTAGGAACCTTGCAGTTGAGGTCATCAAGTCCACTGTCCAAAAGACAAGCTATCCAGTCGAATATGCTCTGATTGAGCTCCCAATTTCCAGGCACCACCTGGCACTGGTGACCGAGGTGGTCTGTCAATGCCATCTACCCCTGGAATATTAACAGAGAAGAGCACCAGCAAGTGAACCTCCCCAACAGGAGAATCAAGGAGGTCCCCCTTCTATAAGCCACTGCTGTTGCATTATTGGACTGGTTCTATGCCAGAGACTACTGAAGGGATAAAGACCAATACCAAAGTGCTTGGCAAATCCCCTGAAGCTCCAGAAAAGCGATGGGCAGAATGCTCTCCTCCTTCCTGGTCCAAACACCCTGGGCAGTATGTGGGCACACCAGCCTGTCACACTGGCATCCATGGTGACTATGACCCTCCCAGCTGGAGATAACAAGCAGCCGTCCGAGAGAGAGATGGAACCTCTGAAGCCACAAAAGAAGGGCCTTCATCTAGTCAGGCAAACACAAAACAGGAGAGGCAACACCGCTGTCTGGACCAATTCCTGAGAATTGTCTAGGTACAGCTTCCGGGTACGGAAATTAGCAAATGGGACTGCCTCCAGAGCACATACTAGGTAGACTGGCACCATCATAAACTCCTGCATTGTTGCAGACAGCAAATATATTGCATGAGATACCTGAAGAGACCGTGACGATCTTGTCATCTGCCAGAAAAGCAGTCCCCAGAAGAGTGAGTTGAATCTTCTACCAAGAAAGTGGTGGACCTGCTGTGGAAAAGCAAATACAGCCTCCTATAACCAGGGGTGGACCAGATCTCAGTGTCATGCAGAGTTGTGTTTGTAAGCTTTAGGAACCTGAGCAGGATTCCTGTCTGACCAAGCTTGCTTATATTTTGGGAAGGGTAGCTGAAGGAAACTGTGCCCTGGGGCAAATACCTGTACTGGTGGGGGGTTAACAAAGTCCATGCGTCTTTCAGGGAAAAAAGGGAAAGCACAGAAGTAACATGAGACAACAAAGTACACTTGCCTCCACTGGCATGACTGATTACCTTACACAATTCTGGGCAACACAGTTTGCTCACAAAAAAAGGAAAAGAAAGCAAAAAGGTCTTAGAAGACTGGTCACAGCCAAGCAGATCTTAAAGGGATAGTAATACTTCGTTTTAACTTTATTTTATTTTGTAGGCATTAAAAAAACATGAAGAATGATATAAGTCTTATCTCTCAAACCTTTATGGTTTAAGAGATATTCACAAGCAAAGTATCCCCCTCCCGCCCCTTTTACTGATGTAACACTTTTCAGCCAGGGCAGAAGGGAGCTGCCCAGGTAGACTGCAGAGAGGGACAATCTTCAATTAAGATAAGGGAAAAACCTGAAAAGCTTGTCAAGGGGGGCAGGGATTTCATTGTTTTCATAGGAATAAGAGTGTGCCCTTCTGTTATCTGTCCAGTCTAGGGACTGTATTCCACATCTGAGAAGAGATTGTTTACAGTAGGTAAAAGGGGCGGGAGGGGGAAACTTTGCTTGTGAATATCTCATAAACCATAAAGGTTTGAGAGATAAGACTTATATCATTCTTCATGATTTTTTAATACCTACAAAATAAAATAAAGTATTACTATCCCTTTAAGCCACAGAGTGCCTTCCCAGTAGACCTAGTAACATCAAAAGGTGCTTCTGTAAAACATACATTAAGTTTGAGGATCTTGGCTATCAGAACCACCAGATCCACTTTGGCAGCATCTGCTTTGATAGCATACAAAAGCCGATCCCCCAAACAGCCATAGCCCTAGTAAACCACACAATGGTTAAGGTAGGGCAGAAAGAGTCAACAGAAGCATCAAAGGTCACCTTCAAGAAGGAATCCAGGAGCTTATCCGGGTGACTTTTAGGTGCTGCAGCATCTGCCAGTGTCAAAGCTGTATTGTTAGCATGGTGAGAGATCGGGGGATCTACTGAGGTGGTGCAGGGGGGCCTCAGCGGAAAAAGTACACAGAAGAGAGATACGCATATTAAGAAATAACCTCCTGTCACATGTCCTTTATTCCTACTGGAGTAACTTGTCCAAGGAATGGAGAGGAGGAAAAATGGCAACCTCCTTCCTGGTCATCTTAAAAATATCAGCGGAAGAAGTACTAGAATCAAAAGGCCTCTGAGACCAAGTGTCTCTAGGACAGCCTGAATAAGACCTTTGGCAGAAGGGCTGGGGTCCTCTTCATAAGAGTCCCCAACAGAAACAGACATCTAACTCATCCACATCAGTTACACCTTCATTCACAGAGCAATTCCCAGTAATGTGGGCATTTTCCCATATAACACTGCTCAAGCACCTTTTGTGGTGCAGTGGATGTTCCATGAACCAAGAATCCAGGCCCCTTTAATAGATGAGGGGATATAACCCTAAACTATGCAGGCTCCTGCTCAGCAGAGGGAGGCCCCGGAGTTTGTGTAGGGGCCACAGGGACAGAGTACCAGAAAATTCCTGTGGAAGCCCAGTATAACATGAGGAACAATGCTTTAAAGGAGACTCCTGAATCCATGGAAGTATTAAACTTCTCCATGTATCCCTAAAGAATAAAAGTATAAGCCGTAACAAGTAGAAAAAAAGTACTTCTAAGTAATGTGCATAATCTAAAAAAGGAAGGAGATCAGCTCAAGACCACATTTACAATTTCCAGCAGCCCATTATTCTTCCCAGGCTTTCCGGCAATGGAAGATACCAGTATGCAAAGACAGAACCACCCTAACAGCCTCCAAAATGCACATGGAGACGAGAGAAACAGTGCATATGCAATGCGGCCACCGCATATTCTAAAAAGGCACCACAATAGTGTAAAACGACTAGAGGTTAGCAAAAGTGGTTACAAAATGAAATGAAGTGTGGAAACATGACTGCCATGAAAGGACTAATCCCAAATTTTGTGTGTGTGTGTGTGTGTGTGTGTGTGTGTTGGGGGGGGGGGGGGGGGGGGGAGTCCCACATGACAAGTAAAATAATAAACTTCTTCATTGATGGTATATAGAGGAGGTGACTGCTCATGTCCTCAGCAGAGGGATGGACAACCTGTGGATCTCCATCTTTTTATACTACAGCTCACATCAGTCAGTCATTCAGCCAATGTTCAGTAATGGCCAGGAGCCATGACAGAGCTGGAGATCCACTCAAATCCCAAAGTGTAACCCCCTTAGATGCTAGAGATGTCGCCAATGCATCTAAAGGAATAATTATAAACTAATAGTTTATACATTTTGACTTAGAAAATTACATCTAGAACAAGCAGCATTTTGGATTACCTTTATGAATAGGCAGCTGTTCCCCTTGGCTGCTCTGGAGATCTTTCAGTTTGGAGCAGAGCTCTTCCACCAAAGTTTCAATTCCAGAGCTCTATGGAAGAATAAATAAGATAAACAGATTTAATATTCTGAATAAATAATATTTTTTTACCCGTTTGCATGCCAGACAGGTATGCACAACATTGCATACCCCCCCAGCATCCAAAGCTTTAAAAGTGCAGTAAACTTTTTTTTTTATATTTAAAGATATATATATATATATATATATATATATATATATATATATATATATATATATAGATAGATATAGTAGTAGTAGGGCTTTTCCTATTGAGTAAAATAAGAGTACTCCCACTGCCGAGATACATATTTCTGGAATTATTACAGTTTAAATCCATATTTTTATTTATTTTTTAAACATTAGCAGTGCCCTCTAGTGGTCAAATGCCATCTCGTTTTAATGGAAAGGAAATTCAGTGACAGTTCTCCCAAAAAGGTGATAGAAACTACTGAGTCACTTCCTGTCAGAACTTCCAGGAAGTAAACTTACAGTACCCTAGTTTTACTCAGCAGGGCAAGCTCTATTACACAAGTTTTCATTTAACCCTTTGAGTGCCAGAGGGGTATGTACCCCTGACACTCAAAGGGTTAAAAAAAAAAAAAATTATTCTTTAAAGGAGAGAGAAACTTGTGAGCATTAAAACATGACTTTAGTGTATAAAATAAACAGGTTTACAGGTACTGCCCCTTTGAGTGCTGCAATGGTAATGTAATGCACTGGTCTGTTAGACCGCCTAATATTGCCTATCACTGGTCTACACATTCATTTGAACTCATAACCTATTATCTTGCATAAACAGGAGTCAAAATGTCATTCCCAGATGTGTACATATTTATCAGATCTGTGGCTTAGGCACTTTTTTTTTTATTTATTTATTTATTTTTATTATTATTATTATTTTTTTTTTCACAAATGCAGGATTATATTCATGAAATTAAAACAGCACAGATGTTAAGAATTTCTGGTGCTAACTTTTTGGTTGGTAACTATGACTTGCTCTCCAGGAATACAGGATATGAAACCTATTCATTTGTACACAATGTTGCTTTAAACAGGAACAAACGACACTTTCATATCATTAGGATCTTGTCATTTGCTGCAGAGAGAAAAACGCAAACTGTTGTATTGAGACTACTTAAACCCAAAAAACACTAACCTCCCAATGACAGCATGCTCCAATGTAATGCAAAGCAACACGCTGGAAACATTTCCAAGATTCAAGAGGTTAAACAAATCTCTAACTCCTTGAGGACAGAGGTGTGTGCAATGCGCTGCAATTCATTGCACACCCCACTGGTTCTCAAGGGATTAATTTGCCTACTGCATCACTTTACTTTGCAATCTGAAGGATTGCGTACATGGAAATCTATTCCATTACACAGACCTGACACACAGCTGTTGTTGCTCCATATAGATACAAAATGACTAGGCACAAATCTTGCCTCAGACTAGAGTACCAAAATGCTTCTGTACACATATTTAGTATATATATATATTTAGTATATATATATATATATATATATATATATATATATATATATATATATATATAATACACTATCGTAACGCAATCTGCATTACAAGACATGTCATAATCCGTTCTAGAATCAAAACAAGGCCTGCTTTTCTAAAACCTCCCAGGTCAGAGCACAGTAATCTCTCACGATGCAACAAGTACAAACTGTTAAACCATCCTATGCATATGCCGCTTTAGATAAAGATTCCCTTCTTACCATAAGTGAAGGAATGAAGTTTTGGAAGCAATTTGTTCCTGCATCAAGCACTCTATTCACCAGCTGACATGCTGCATGCTATTTCGTAGAAAGTGTTTGTACGTCACAAGGAATGACAGAGCAGAGACTGAAAAAAACACAGCAGCTCTCTGTGCAGAATGCCAACCCCCCCGAATCTGAGGAGTAAGTCTGCCTGGAGCTTAAATGGATTCCCATAGTTCTGGAGTCCCTCCATTTAACCCTTTGAGTGCCAGAGAAGTATGGAACGCATTGCTTTCCAATGCGTTGCTTACCCCTCTGGCAATCAAAGGGTTAAGTGAATGTGTTGCTTGAGTATCTCAACTCTTATTAACCCAACAATGCAAAGAGGGGAGTGCAACCCATTGCAAAGAAATAAGTTGCACATGCTTCTGATACTTAAAGGGTTAATGCACTGACCACATGGACTGTGCCATTGACCTAAAATGTTAAATGGGGCAAAATACAGCAAATGAAGATGTATTAGAATGCAGAACCCGTTTCCACTGGGTCTGCCGAGAAGAATTGGTCTGTGCAACTCGCATTTCCCGTTAGTTTTCCAGCAAGAGGAATTCTGCTCCACATGTAAAATGCATCATGTGTGGAATACAAGAGATGAACTAGGCCAGAAGAGCTTGTTCATATATCCCAGGACAAAAAAACCTCAGTATCCTACTACAGGAAGCTTTACACTTCTGCACTCCATGAGACACAGCTCATAACAGTCAGGACTTTCCAAAATCTGAGAAAGGCTCACATTGCATTGGACACTTCTCAGGCATTCAAATTATTAAAATCTCTGCTTAGGAAAAATTATTGCAGGGCTACATGTGAAGCATCACAGCCTTAGAGCAGAGGTAGAGGATTATAAAGTGCAACAAGTGGAATGCCAAAGGATAATCACCCATGTTTCAAGCAGTCAGTATTGAACACAAGTTATGGCAAGAAGAAACTAGGGCTTTTCCTGCTGATCAAAATCATTGCCCCACAGCTGGGAGGTGCTTCAGTCGAAGTGTACTGTTTGTTATATTAACAACATGGGTATAATGTGAAAATACCAAAGTTTTTAGGGGTAAAAAATTTAAATAAAGAACGTGTATAATACCTGCCAGTGATTTCTTCCCCCTTTTATTCTGTACAAAAAACTTAAAATGTTGGTCTCTGCTATCCTTGATCACTATCCACACTACCACCTTGAGCTCAATTTCTCTCCCTCTAACCATCTCTATCACCTTCAGCCTTTTCTCTGAAGAGACATCCGGGAGAGATTCATCCAGTGGGTGGCATGCTTGCATTTGCCACCTGCTTCCTCAACTGCTGTATAGTCCAGTGAGGACTTGAAAAGTACTGACAAGGACTATGGTAGTTTCAATGGGTGTGCTGAACTTTACAGAGGAACCATTCTCTTGGCATTCACAGCTGTTTCCCTGAATGATTTACTTCAAACTGCAGTTATAGCGATATAATAGGATTTTAGTGTTAAATTCTTTTCCATATGGAACACAGATACCATGGGGTTGAGTACCTCCTCTGGAGGCAGGACACATCTCAAAAGACTGTCTTGTAGAGATTCCAGCCACTCCTTCTGCTCAACCCTTGCCCCACCCTACACTAGCCAGTATGAATGGGACTGAAGCCCTACCACCAGGGCAAGCAAGAAGGGGGAAATCTTATGTGAGAAGATGAAGAGGACTCCACAGCCCAAAACAGGCAAGACTAAACAGAGGTCCCTTTACAGTTTACATGTAAGAACACTAAAATCCTGTTTTCTCTTACGTCCAATATGGATCACTGGTACCGTGGTGGCATACCAACACTAAGCTCCCAAGGGTGGGAAAAAGGACCTCACATCTGTCCCCATGATACCAGAGTGTTCCCTAGGACCTTCCATAATCAGAACAGCCCAAACAGAAAAAAACTGAATGAACACAAGAACAAGAGCCAATGGGATTCAAACAGTAATGTAACAAAGAATGTAGGTTCCTAAACAGCAAGACTCCCTGAAGGACCTTCTGGCCAAAACTGGCTTCAGACAAAGCCAGAATATCGGTACAGTAGCGTTTGCAAAGGTGTGCAGAGGACCAAGTCGCTGCCTTGCAAAACTGCTCAACGGAGGCCTGATTCTTGTAGGCTCAGGAATCACCTTCCCACCCGGACCTAGTGGCATGTGCTGTGATCTTGAAATGAACAGGTTTCTGAGTTCAAGTATGGTAGCCTTAATCCAAGAGGCAAGGGTAACCTTGGAAGCAGCCCGCCAGCCCTAAGATCCACAAGTAGGACAAAAAGTCAACCTTACGAAGAGGCGCTGTACGGTGCACCTTGACATCCGGAATGGTGGCAAGAAGTCTATATAAAAAAAAAAAAAAAAAAAAAAACACAAAAGTGCCAAATTTTTAACCTTCAAGGAGCTCACTCAGTGTTCTTTGTTCCGCCCATCTTGGAGAAAGGATAACACCAAAGGGAGGTCAAACTCCTGCAAGAACACAGATATGCCCACACACCAAGCATGAAAGATGCCAAACCCTATGACAAGCCTTAGAAGAGGCGGGCTTGAATCATAGTGGAAATTACCTAAGCGGAGAACCCTTTTCTCCTCAAGATGCGTGCTTCAACAGCCATGCCATCAAAGCCATCTTTTACACAGGTGACCCAGGAGAAGGATGCCCGGTCTGGGGAAGTGAAGAGTGTCCTGACCAGGTACGCAAGCAATGTCCCAAGGTCCAGTAAGTAGCAACCAGAACCACAGCTGTGCCATCCATCCTTATCTTCCAGGTGTACTCTGGGTATGAGAGGAACTGGAGGAAAGACATAAGCTAGATGGAAGTGCTCTCTCGGTTTCCCTGATAGCCAAAAGATCTGCAGCACAATCACTGCACTCACTGCAACACAATCAGGTAAAACGCCTCTGGATTGAGTTCCCACTTTCCGGGATCCACATATTGGCAACTTGGTCATGGCCCAGAACATGGGCTTCTGCTCAGGTGAGAAAGTACCTTACCTTGAACCAGGAGGTGGCACTTGGAGTGCCTCCTTGGCAGTTTATGTATGCCACAGCCATGGCATTGTCAGACAGAACCCTCACCAGCCTCCCAGTCAAGTGTGAGGTCCAGTACACAAGGGTCAGAAGAGTCAACCCAGATTCCAGAATATTGATGGACTGAAGGGACTCCCCTCTGTAGTCCACCTGCACTGGACCTCCAGGTGACCCAGAGCCAACAACCAGATGCTCAGGCTGGTGTCAGTCATGATCAGAGACCCTTCCGGATACCCAAAGACAAAAAAAAAACCTACACACACCAGAAGGAACCTTAGAGGGTAACCTAAAATGAGACACCAGATAAGAAAAATAGGGGGAAACAGACCACAATACGCCCAAACTAAGTGAAACCCAGCAGAGAAGGGGTTAACCCTGGAAAGCTGCAGCAATCTTTCCCCAAATTACAGGTTATACAACATTATAAAAAGACTTAACACAAGTGCAGGAGCACAAGGGATCAAAGCCTCTGCATGCAGAGGTACAAGGTAGGGACCCTAGGCACTCAAAGGGTTACTCGCCAATCTTTGTCTTCAGTTTACCATTGTGAAAGTAAGCAGAGACCCTGGGAGATTCTGCTGGGAGAGAAAACTTGACCTGCAACATTCCTTCCAAATGGCTGAAAGGGTCCACACAGCACCTGTATACTGGTGAAGCCACTGCAGGGGAAACCCAGTAGTGGTAACCCACCTAATTGGGGAATTTTGGCAGCCCCAAATCTAACAGCTTTTTTTTTTTTTTTTTTTTTTTTTTTTTTTTTTTTTAAATCATTGTTTTTCTAAGAGTGTGTCTGCACCATCCATACTCTTCAGAGGACACATTCATACTGGGTAGTGTACAGCAGGGCAAGGTTTGAGCTGCATTCCAGAGGATGGTCTTCTGCCAATTGTTTAAATTCTGATAACAACTTGAATCCCTTCTAAAATATCTGAATTTATTGAGTCCTTTTGCAAGGAGACCTACACTACAGGCAGGACTGCAGAGATCACTGGATAGGAAATTGCCTATGTAATGTAAAACATACAGAAGTCAGATCACTATATAAATGAAACTTACCTAGGTAAGTCTGTCAATGTGTTAAATTGAAATAAACTTTGTTCCTAATATATAATTTCCCCTTAAAACAGATTTTTTTAAATATAATTGTTAGCAGTGTCCATATAGTTATTCGATTGATATTGTTCACTGCCCTGTCTTTTGTAGAACACTGCAGATTATGCACAAAATGAGAAATTATGTGAAACTAGTTATAGTAAAAAAAATTGTACTTTAATTTCATACTTGCAGATGACAAAGTATGCAGGGTAATAGACTTAGAGAAGGATATGTGTTCTCTACAGAAGGATTTACATAAAATATTTGATTGGGCAAACAAATGGACTATGGTTAAACCACATCACCGTTAAGCCTTTTAATATATTCCCCCACCCCCAAAAAGCACATTTTCATACTTTTGCTGTAGTCAAATGAATTTTTTTCCAGAGTACACTGCACTTTCAAAAGATACCATTGATTTGTGAATACTCTTCCTAACAAGAGGAAAGAGTTACCAGGAATGAAAATAAAATACAATAGACAAACAATTTTACAGCAAAAATGCCTTGGGCCCCACATATATAAATTCTTATACCACGGACAATCCATTTAGGGTAGGCTGTAGGATTTTCCAGATCATAAACATCCCTCCTATTAATCTGTGTCCCCCCACTCATACTTTTGTCTTTTTTTTTTGTTTTGTTTTTTAAAGACCTTGTTGAGCTGGAAAAGGCTTGAAATAAAATTGATAGGGGTATTTGACAATAGAGATACTAGCCAGTTTGGATCGGTTTTCATTAGCGAAGAGGTAAATACAAGGCACTCTGGGTCTGTTTGATCTCCCCAACCTAGACAGGCTACTATCTATTCTGTATGAGAGTCAAATCCCCTTACCAATCTTATTGCAAGTCTTTTTCCAGATCAACAAGGTCTTAAACCACCCCGCCACCCCCAAAAAAAGTGCTCAAAACTATCACATATTACAGATGATCCCTTACCATGAATATATAAATATATTCCCATCTCTTGCATGTAATACAACTTTATACCTGATATTACCCTACTGGCTTTTGCTGCAGCAGAGTGGCACAGCTGTTTAGTCTTCCAGTACTCTCAAATATCTCTCAAAAAAGGATTCCTTATTCCTCAACCATTTTCCCATGAATGTATATGTAGAATGCATGATTTCTTTCGCAACTCAAATTAATAACCTAATATTTATCTCAGTCCTCATCTGCCACCTTTCCACTCATTACTCATGTTACAGTCATCAGCAAAGATTGAGACACTACATTCAATACCCACTTAAAGATCATTAAGAAATTAAGTTAAGCACAAGACTGAAACCTATGGCACTCATCTATAGACCACACTGAAAAGGTTCCATTTACAACAACTCTCTGTAATAATATAACCAGTTCTGTACCCGATCACAGATCTCACCTAAGCCAAAGTCTTTTAAATGTATGCATTAACTTGTTGTGTGACACAGTACCAAGGGCTTTTCCAAATGTATTAAAGCAACAGCTACATACTTCTCAAAGTTTCTTCTTACCTATCAAAATGTGCCAACGTTTTATAACCAATTTAAAAATGCCCTTTATGCAACTTTCTAGAGACTAGGATCATGCCACTCCTAAATCTACAGAATGGTATTAGATGGTCATGGAAACACAAGTCAGCACATCCAAACTTGTTCTTCAGGGACACCTAACAGGTTATGTTGTCATCACAATGTCCCTACTGGAGTACAGGTGAGTTAATTAAATGGCACCCTCTGATTAACTCACATGGGGGAATACTGAAGATGCATCTTGATAAACACTTGTGAGAAGATGTTTGGGAAACACTGTCGTAAGTTACAGGAAAAAACTATTTTGTTTACCAATATGAGTGTAAAAGCGCTGCGGGATCTGTGTGCACTATATAAATAAAGGATTATTATTATTATTAAAAGTGTGAAGGGTATTCAGGTGAAAATAAGCTGCCCAGGATTCAGTGCACCAGACTTTCCTGGAATGTGAACTGTCAGAGTGAAGGATTAGGCAGCTGTTGTGTGCAAGTCAGATGCTCAGCCACGTGAGTTAAAAGCTGTGTGATTTCCCCAGTGCACAATTATTGCACCATAGACTTACTGTATATAAAACAAAACATGTATAGTTAGAGTGACATTATTTCAGAGTTCGGCAGTTCGCCAGCAAATGTGTTTTTTTTTCAATTTATTTTACTTGCCAGAAATGCAGCAGCACAACAAAAATGTGCCATTTTATTGGGGACGTGCGTGCACTGTTGAAGTAGAACGACACTGTTACCCGTATAGATCCTTCAGTAATTTCCTACAATATCAGAGTAGGGGGTAGGCAACCTTTAGCACTGTAAAACATTGCCTGGCTGGGGATTAAGGGAATTTTAGTCTTCAACAATTGGCGTATTAAAGGTTGTCTAACACTGCTCTAGAGTGTTTTAACCCTTGAGGGCCAGCAGAGTGAAACACTGCAAAACAGACCTTTCTTGTTCTTAAACCTTTAAGTGCCAGAGGAGTATGAAAAGCATTGCAAAGCAATGTGTTGTGTACCCCCTCTGGCACTCAAAGGGTTAAAGTAAAACAAGCACAATACTGAATTCATTGCTTTGGCACACAAGGGTCTAAAAGAAAGAATTCAGTCAGTAAAAGTCCTTACTGAAGCAGGCAGGTAAGATGATTTTCGTGTACTTACCATTAAATCCTTCTCTTAACCAGTGAAGACCACAGGAACCATTGAGTAAAGTTCCACTCCTTCAGAGGGCAAGGCACTACGTCTAGTTTCAGTGTATAGCACACTGAAAAACAGAGAGGAATGGAGGAAGTAATGGTAATTACACTAAAATTCATCGCTCTTGATGTCCCTTCAGGTCAAAACTGGCAAGGATGTTCACACTGCTGTGCCTGGTTTAAGTATATGAAGACTACCATGTCTCCGCTTTGCACAGCTGCTCATCAGTGGCCTGATTCTTGCTGGCCCAAGAGGTACCCACTGACCTGGTGGAATGCACCATGACTTGAGGTACAGGTTTATTGTCAAGGACACATGCCTGCTGGACGGCAACCTTAGACGCAGCCTGGCACGCACACAGGCCTTCAGAAATAAAAATAAAACAGATTTCCAATATCGTTGTGTGCAATGAATGCAGAACTTCAATCAATGTACCACATCCAACCGATGAAGGTCAGACTCGCATTTGTTAGATGAAGCTGCACAGAAGGAAGCACAATATCCTGGTTCATGTGAAAATCATAAAACCTTGGACAAGAAACCCCCACTGTAAATGCTATAAGGTCCTTTGATCTGGCATAGAACAGGGGGACTTTGTGGTTCTAGCAGGAAGCCATGAAATCCTCTGATGGTAATTCCCCAGCAACAATCAGGTAGAACTCTCTATGGTTGAGTTAACAGTTTTCGGGATCTAGATGCTGGATACTTAACACCTGAAACCACATTTTCCACTGCTGGAATGTCAACTGCAGAGATGGCCGGAATGAAAGTCTTAGTTCACTGGAACATCTCTCTAAATGGACTTGCTAATGGTTCTTCCCTAGCAACTGATGTATGTATGCAACAGCAGTCTCATTGTCTGATTGGACGCTAACCGGAGTCCCTGTCAAGACATGGGACCAGTGCTGAAGTGCTAAGTAAATATCCAGTATCTCCAGGACATTGACTGAAAAGAGGATTTTAGTCTTACCTGTTAAATCCTTTTCTCTTAGTCCATACAGGTTACTGGTAACTTTGGGTAGGCGATGCGCCCCTTTAATTGGAACAATTCTAGAATGGTATGCAGGGGGTGGAGCCTAACTTCCCTCCTTGGCTGCAGTTAGTGTCTCAAATCTTTCTGGAACTGGTAGGCCAACTATTGACTAGAAAGTGGAAGGGAAAGACGACTCCTGTGAGAATGGCCCCGAAGGACCCCCACGGTCTGCCACAGGAAAGCCAAGCATGTTCCCTTGACAGGGTGGGAGACCAGTAACCTGTATGGACTAAGTGAAAAGGATTTAACAGGTAATACTAAAATCCTCTTTTCTCTGTCATCCAATACAGGTTACTGGTAACTCTGGGATGTCCAACCATTGAGTTTCCCCAGAGGCGGGAAGTAAGGCAAGGACCAGGCACAAGGTCCCCAAAGTCACCAGAGCAGATATGAACCATCAGATCAAAAGTAGGAGCACCCTGAAGGACAGCCAGGGTGAGCTGTTCAGTCCAGATCGCAATGGAACGCTTCACCCATGCTGCAGCGAATGCTGGACGCATGGCAGTACCAGCAGTGGCAAAAATGGACTTGAGGGAGACCTCAAGTTCGTCAGTGCAGTCCTTCAGAGCGGACGCACCAGAAACTGGCAAGGCAGAAGACTTAGATAGCCTAGAGATAGGAGCATCCACTTTGGGAGGATGAAGCCACTAAGCAAGCGCTGCCACAGAGAAGGGATAAAGCTTGGCAAATTTCTTGGACACAGAAGGTTTCTTGTCCGGAGATTTCCACTCTTCAGATACAAGGCGGTCAAGAGTGGGGTTAGGTGGAAAGCAAGTAAGAGGCTTTTTAGGCTCCTGAAACACATCAGAGGGATCAGAAGGAACCTAGTGAACTAAGGGAATGTTAAGGGTATGCAAAACAGCCCTGATCAGGCCCTCACCCGAGGGCTCAGGATCAGCCTCAAAAGGATCCCCAAAAAACTGAGAGGAGCCCACAGCAGAACATTCCTCAACATCTGAATCCATCAGCAGTTCCTCCTCTGAGGAATCTGACACGTCAGGTACTCCCTGAGGTTTTTGCAGGGAAGACTTGACGGAGGAGGGGGTCTGCCAAGAATGGAAGACCCCCTGTAACTGGGATGGAAAGAGTTGCAATGTAGACCTAAGGTCCCTGGTAGCAGCCTTGAACTCTTGTCCCCAAACTGGCTCTAATGCATGGCTGGAGGTCCCTGGGAGACTCTCAGGGACATCAGAACATACTGGGCATAAATGACCTGAGAATTCTCTAGGTAACCCTGAATGACAGGAAGAGCAATGCAGAATAGGGGATACAGAGACCCCAGCATCATTAGTCTTAGGTTTGGACCCATGCTCCAACGGTATAGACATTCTCACAGTGTCAAATAACCTTACAGTATAAGAAATCACCCAATTACAGTGTGTAGGATTAACGTTTCACCCCAGAAATCCCTAAAATACTTATCTGGCAGGCAAACGGTTAATCAGCAGAGGGGAGAAGGAGAGTCCAAGCCCTGTGTAGGATACTCGTTCTGGAAATGGCACAAAATGGCTGCCGCTGCGGGAGCCAATCAAATGAGCACACGAAGCAAGCTCTCATGGGAAATTTAGTTTTCCCAGAAAAAGTACCCAAACAGTGCCTGAAGCCCCCTGAGCCCTCCAACACACTGGAAACATGAACCAGATGATAGATCAAGGGCAAACAAGAACAATGAGCCATCTCTGAAGTCACTAGGTTAAGCGGTTGCAGAGATATGTCCCAAACTGTACAGTCCCATAGAAGTGAATGGAGCAATGCCGCCTATGCGGTAAAGCACGCAACTCAAATTTTACAAAATTGAAACAGTAAAAACAATGCATGAATCACTAGAACATGTTAGGATACCAAAAAAACACTGAACCAGTAAGAAACGTTGTCAGAAAACCACCCAAGAGATGCAAAAACCAGCAGCTAAAGGGTTAAAGTACTACATAAACCTGCTCCAAAACACCCAACAGACATACAGATAGACCGAATGAGCGCGCAATAGGAAAGCCAAAAGGTAAACCCCTGTGCGGAGGGGCACTGTGGGAAATGTGGATCTGCAGCACTCAAAGGGTTGCTCACCTTTCCTGCAGATCTTCTGTCTTCAGACTACCATGTATTAAGAAGAAGCCTCGATGGGCAACTCCTGAGGAAAGAACTTGTAGCCAAGATTTTCCCCCCAAGGGCTTAAGGTCCACAAAAAGCATCTGGTTACTGAGCTAGCCACATCTAAGGACATTGTCAGTTATGGTAATCCGCCTAATGGTGGTATTCCATTTCGAAACAGAAAAATAGAAAATTTCTAAAACTATAGCAGAACTGTTCTCCTGCCTGTGTCTTCACCAAGGAACAAATCTTTCTGGACCTGGTTGTCTAGCCGCAGCCAAGGAGGGAAGGTAGGTTCCACCCCCTGCATACAATTCTAGAATTGAAAGATGAGCACACCAAAATCAAACAGGGAATGCATGGCTTTTTTCATTTTACTTTTATCTATACTTTTATCTATAAAACCAATTAAATAACTATATTCTAAAATACCGCAGCTTTACATAAAAATCAGTACACATACTAGTAATAAATAAGCCACGAGGTTTAAATAAACACCAGCACTTAATAAAAATCTGCCATTTACGTTAATCTGGACCAAAAATTCCAAACAGCCACCGAGTCAATTCTCTGTGGACTGGTTCCCCAAAATTAGTCTTGAGTTAGTAATGGAATGTCGTGATGCTGGTACAAGGAACAATGTTCCACAAGCACCTTCGATTTAAGGCTTCCAAGGAAGGACACCTTCACTGGAAGGAGCTTGGAGTCTTCCATTTCTGCAAAACGAATAAGGTTTGCCTCCATCAACATAACATCCGTTATTCACTAAATATTTTGGGAGAACCAACCCATTTAGAGTGGATTCACAGTGGCCATTAGAATTTTCTGCCTATATTAAGGCAGGTTTATCATTAGATTAGATGAAGAGGATAAGTGTGATTCACAACTTAGTCCTCAAGACAAACCGTTCAGGTTATGTCTACTTGATCACATGGGAATAATTTAGTGGGTCAGTGTCTCTAATCTACCTGTTTAAAGTAAAACTAGCCTTAACACCTGGCCTGTTGGTATTTCCTGATGAATTAAAGGAAAATTAACCCCTCTAAAAACAATTCTTAACCTTACAATGGCAAGAAAATACTAATGGCCCCTATACATTGTGCTCTTGTGCATTGGTTGAAGCCCTAGATACCATGCCAATGGAGTGCGAGATGGCAGCTGTTAGCAGGATCACTGGACTAAGATTCAGTGTTAAGTTTTGTTCCAATCTTAAAAGCAATAACCTGTTTTTTATACATATTCTGCAAGTGCACAACGTGCAAGATCAAAACGGTCTATCATTGTAATTCTTTATCTGTCATCCATTTTCTCACTGAAAGGGATAGTAATGTTTCATAAAAACAGCAGTTCCAATTAATCTTCATAGTATTTGGGCCATGGGTAGTTATTTCACTACTGTCAGCATTGTAGTTCAAGAGTAATTAAATGTTAAAGAATGTCAAGGGGGGCAGGGGTTTCCTTATGCTCACAATAAGAAGATTGTCCCTTGCTGCAACCTGTCCGGTCAAGTGACCAGATCTGAGGGAAGGTGTCTTACACTAGGTAAAAGGGGTGGGAGGGGGATACTTTATCATTCAATTACTCTTGAACTACAACTCTGACAACATTGAAATAACACTCTCCATGGCCCAAATACTATGATGATTAATTGGAGCTGCTGTTTTTATGAAACATTACTATTCCTTTAAGTCCCTGACAATGAGCTCCCTGGATCGGTTTTGCAGGGATCTGTAAGGGAAAAATGAAAGCAGGGAGAGTGATGTAATGTAAAGAGCATTTAAAGCATTCCGTGCAGCAGGGACACTTATACTGTATCACTAACCTGCTTTGATGGTCATCTAATCAGAAAACACTGGAAACAGATACAGGGAGTTCACTCTCATGGACACTAGTGTCAACAAGTATAGGCAATCTGACTTGCAGTTTATGCAAGTCAAAATAAAAGGTTCACTATTCCTTTAACACACAACAAACATTTATGTGACAAATTACTCAAAACTATCTAATAGTTGGTGTGGTGCTAAAATGTTATGACTTATATACAACAAGCAGTGCAGTGTGTAAAAATTAAAAAACCATGAAAGGAAAAGGGATTCGAGGTTGCCAATAGCGACAAGCATTTAATAACCTTTTTATAGCAGTTAATTTTCATTATTTCCACCCCCGCCCCGTGAACATGTTGCTATTTTGAGTTAACAAAGAGCCATTTACACAACAATAAGCAAGGAATGCCAAGCAGACACTGGAAACCGTAACCATTTGAATTCTGGGGGTATCAAGAACATTGTAAACCACGGTTTAAAGGGATAGCAATGTTTCAAAATAAATGCAGCTCCGATTACTCTTTAAAGTTTTCGGGCTGTGTAAAGAGTTATTCTCACCGACACCATCTGGATGGATCACAGCAAGGGACAATCTTCTGTTAGCATAAGGAAAAACCTGCCCTCCTCCTTCAAGGGGGCAGGGTTTTCCTTATGCTCAAAGTAAGAAGATTGGAAAGATCTCATCAAGGGACAATCAAGTGACCAGACTCCACATCTGAGGGGAAGCAGCATACAATAGGTAAAAGGGGTGGGAGGGGTGGGAGGGGGGCACGTCAATTGTTGAACTTCAGTTGCCAGGAGAGGCAGCTTCCACCATTCCCAAACAGCCAAAGGCTTCTAAAAGACAAGGGTTTAAACCCTTGTCTGTTAGAAGTCAGGTAGGGAGTAGTTTTTGTATTGTTTGACTCTGTGGCCAGTGTGGGTAGTTAACTTTGCAATTAACCCCTTGAGGATTAGAACTGTGTGCAACTCATTGCAAACAATGCAATTTCCACCCCACTGGCCCACAAGGGGTTATATACTACCATGCCATAGCTACAAATTACAGAATTAAAATTCCCTGGCTTCTAACAAGCCTACGAAGCTCCCACCGAATTTATATATTTTTTAATGGGATTTTAAATTAATTAAAACTTGCATTCAGAAAAGGGGCCAGCGATTAAGACATGTCTTAACTATCTGAATGCTAGCCATGTCTCAAATACACTGAATAACAGTGTACTGGAGGTCTTTAGCATTCAATGGGGTTAAAAGTTCACTTAAAATTAACTGTAGTTTGTTTTCACCCTGTGGTGCAGATCTAAAATGACGACTGAGTTAAAGGGATAGTAATAACTCCAAATTACTAATCCCCATTTTGTAGCTATGCTAAGAGGATTTTAGTCCTGGTCCGGTTACTGGTCTCCCACCCTGTCAAGAGCCCATGCTTGGCTCTCCTGTGGCAGACTGTGGGGGTCCTTCGGGGTCATGTTCACAGGAGTCTTCTTTCCCTTCTACGATCTAGTCAATAGTTAGTGTCTCAAATCTTGCTGGAGCTGATTGGCTAGCAGCAGCCAAGGAGGGAAGGTAGGCTCCACCCCCTGCATTCACTTCTAGAATTGTTCCTGCCTAGTTAAAGGGGCGGATCGCCCACCCAAAGTTACCAGTAACCTGTATGGACTAAGAGAAAAGGATTTAAACAGGTAAGACTAAAATCCTCTTTTCTCTGTCGTCCAATACAGGTTACTGGTAACATTGGGATGTCCAACCACCGAGTTTCCCAGAGGCAGAAAGTAAGGCAAGGACCAGACGCAAGGCACCCAAAGTCTCCAGAGCATATATGAATCAAATCAGAGATACCCCTGCTCAGTGTCCATTGGGCTAACACCCCACTTGCTGCTACCACAAAGACTTTATATCTGGGTGTCTTAGGTTACCCCAAACACAACAGAATTACAGTATAAAATAACCTTAAAAACCAGACATATAGACTTAACCCTTTAGTAGCACGTTCTAACTGAGCTTCCTTCAGAGTAGTGAGTTCATATTAGAGAACAGAGACAAGAGCTGATTAATTGAACATTTAATCTGAAAAAAGGCTTCACAGTGCTGGTTACAAAAATACAGAAATAAAGGACATACACAAATATAGATTACACATAAGCAAGACAGTCCATAAAATAAAATGGGAGAAACATAAGAAATCCTTAAATACAATTACCGATACTTTAAGAGTCCTTGCGGAAACTTCAAATGGTATATCCCCCTTCAGTTGTTACAAAGAAATTCCCCTACTCCTCATATGTGTGTGAATATCTGGACACCAAACATGCTGGGTCTAACTGGTTGCAAAGTGGTTATTCTTGCAACTCATAGCAGGAACACCTCCCCCTAGCATGTTTGGTACCCACAAAAAGGGTAAAACCTGGGCATTCTGAATATATATTTGCACTGGATCTTTTTACACTATATATACATGTTCTCCCTATTTCAGGCTATTTGGGTGTCCCTTGGATAAACTTCCCCCCAGAGCAGATGGTCCCACATAGTTTATGACACACTGTTCTGCTCCGGTGATCTACTCAGTTTCTGGTGATGTTATCTACTCAGCTAATATTATGGCCTAGGACTGGTGCACTTTGAATAACATCCAAATAAAACAAACAAATTACACAAATCCAACTCATGCCTTGGCATGACAACTCCCCTGGTCCTTAAAAGGTTAAAACTCATCCATTAGCTCTAAAATGGACATGCAGAGGTCCGCGATCCGTAGGGCTGGGTGAGGTCAGTGATTCACCCTTGGCAGATCTCCCTTTATTCATGCCTCCTGATGCAGAATTCATGAAAAGGAGGTTCAATACCACAGACAGAGATGCTGCTGCTTCTCCCACAAGTGACACACCAAATTCACCAAGATCAGCAGGATCACAGACTGAATGGTGGGTTTTAACCCCTTAAGGATCATGTTACAAGCTAGGACCGTAATATAGTTTATCCTCTTAAAGGGATAGTAATACTTCGTTTTAACTTTATTTTATTTTGTAGGCATTAAAAAAACATGAAGAATGATATAAGTCTTATCTCTCAAACCTTTATGGTTTAAGAGATATTCACAAGCAAAGTTTCCCCTCCCGCCCCTTTTACCTAGTGTAAGCCATCTCTTCTCAGATGTGAGTCTGGTTGTATGACAGTACAGATAACAGAAGGGGACAATTTTCTTCCTATGAGAACAATGAAATCCCTGCCCCTCTTGACAAGCTTTTCAGCTTTTTCCTTTATCGTAAAGGGATAGTAATGGTTAATTTTAAATTCATGTAATATTGTAGACATTAAAAAAAGGTTAACATCAATGTAAGTCTTATCTCTCAAACCTTTATGGTTTGAGAGATATTCACAAGCAACGTCTCCCCCTCCTGCCCCTTTTACCTAATGAAAGCCATCTCTTCTCAGATGTGGAATGCAGTCCATAGACCAGGCAGATAACAGAAGGGGACAATCTTCTTTCTGTGAGAACAATGAAGGCCCTGCCCCCCTTGACAAGTTTTTCAGGTTTTTCCCTTATCTTAATTGAAGATTGTCCCTCTCTGCAGTCTACCTGGGCACCTCCCTTCTGATCTGGCTGAACAGTGTGACATCAGTAAAAGAGGCGGGAGGGGGACACTTTGCCATTGAATTACTCTTGAACTACAACTCTGACAGAATTGAAATAACACTCTCC